>CM038224.1:57631566-58048411 GCA_021442155.1 Cymbidium sinense | reverse complement strand
GTAATTGGAATCTTCTTTCTTCACTAATTTTTTTAGTGGAGGTACATGATAGAAATCAAAAAAATAAGCTAATCTGCCCTTGTCCACCGATAAAACACTCTTCAAGAAGAACCGGATGAAGTAGAATGCAATGGTGGAGGGAATGCAAGACTCAAGGTTGCCATCAACTATCCCGGACAAGTGTGGACTATTGTTGTTGCTGCTGAGGTCCCACTTTCCCTGAGTTGTCTTTGTCAGCTTGCAAACCTTCCTTGATGTTGAAGATTTGAGTTGCCTGAAGCACTTGCAAGGAGAGTTTCTTGATCTTAGAAATAATCTTTTTAGAGGTTTGGGATAAGGAAATATCTCAACCTTCTTTTTTCTTTTGAGGATCACATATATCCCCAAGGATTATCATAATAGAACTAGATGGTTGTTCTAATAAGTAATCCTTAGGGATAATTATGGCACCCGACTTGTAGTTGTGCTCAGCCAGTCCTTGAAAGTGATGCAATCCTTTAAAACATGTCCTAACATGTGGTGATAGGGCCAAAAATTTGAATCATCACTCTTACCCACTTCCTCCAGCCTCTTAGGCTTTGGTAGCTAGAAATCAGGCTTCTTTAAAAGGTTCTTAAAGATTTTCATGACTACCTCCCTTTGAATGAATATTGAGTTTATCCAAGAGTAGGTGGAAGGTGGAGTAACATGTTGTTGGGTATACTATTGAGAAGGTGGTGGTGATGGCTATTGTGGTGGCTATGATGGCTGGTATGATAGCTAAGGTGGTGGAATCTGTGGAGGTTGTTGAGCTCTAGGTCTCTCAAACTGAACTCTAACTAGCTACTTCCCCCTATTAAATAATGCCACTGCCACTGGTTTCTTCTCAAAAGCTTTCTACAGTTTAGGCTTGGACGACTGGCCTTGGAAAGGTAACTGTTTGGGTTCTCCTTGTAGACTAGCTACCTTGTTTATTAGCTTCTCAAAAGTTTTGATGGTAAATCCCTTGACCATGAAAGCAACCAGAACATGAATATTCTTAAGAAGAATTTCTATGCCATGTTGTACAAACAGTTACGGTTCACATTTCATACTCAGGTTTTGCCACCTAAGAATATAATCAACGATGGACTCACCGAGATTTTATTGCGCTACAACGAGATCGCACACAGTCACCCTTTGTTGAGCTCCATCAAACCTCTTAATGAAGAGTTGCTCCAACTCAAAAAATGTCTTTATCAAACCGTTGGGTAGTTCGGCATACTGATCATTCAGAGTAGGAGATTGTTCACTAGCTGGACCAGAACAAAGACTCGTTGATGGCCAACTGTAGAACTATGCTCATCTGAATCTATACAATGGATGCTACCTACTGAGGAGACACCCTCACTAGGAGGATCGACTACCATGGGAATCGACCGGGGTCATCCTCACCAGATTACCATACCGTGGTGGTAGTGGTGACCGCTGTGGTGTGGGTGGTGATGGCATGGCCACGGTGACTTTGGGTCGCCACTCCTTCTTTGCCATAACTAAAGTGAGAGGTCAAATGGGAGAGCTCGACTTCTCTTCAGTAGGTGGAGTAGATGGAGTGGGATCCTTAGACCATAGTCAGATCACTAATGGGGAATTCCTATCTCGATGTAGACTCAACCTTGCAGGTTGAAGGAGAGGACCCGACCGGTGGGATGGGGAAGAGATGTGATGGGGTAACACTGACTGCCCTTCCGCTAGAGCTCTCCTCCGACGGTTGGTGGTGCTGGTGAGTACTATACTGTCTATGCGATCAGCACTGATGGCTCGTCGATTAGGGAAATCAACAAGGGCGGAGGCTACCGACTGCCTGGTGTACCTCCATCTCTCCACTGTTCGCAACCTTGGCCTCTCACGGATCCGGAACCCATGCTCCTGGAATCAGACCTGATAGAATAAAGCATCTATGAGCATCCATCCTCGCTAACTGCAAAGGGTCACTGAGGGTGGAATCTATTAAGCTAGTGGTGGAGGAGATGCGGCAATCCTTTTAGCATCCTCCTCTCCATCTAAATCAGAGAGGGGGTGGAATCTATTACCACCTAACAAAGGGGGGACCTCTCGAGGAGAACCCTACTTAGCAATATGTGATATGGCGTTGTTGACCTCACTTTTTGAGTGGGCTCTCAACATCTCCATCTTGGACATGGACTTCTGCACACGTAAGAGTTCTTTAGAGACACTTCTGGATTAGAATACTTAACCTAACCTTAGAGACTTAGAAGAGTTAGCCATAGGAATAAGTTATGCCTTAGGGGTTTAGGAGGACTTGCCTACCCTATAGCTTGAATCTAATCCTTTCTTCCTTCTTTCAAATCAAACCTCAAATTCAAATCCAAATTCCAAAATCCAAATAATGAATCAATTCTAAATCAAATGATTGAAACCCATGATCAATTCCAAATCCAAAACCTTCTTAAGCCTTATGAATCACATCCATAAGCTTAGCCAAACCCTTCAAATCAACCCAAAGCCAAGTGATTTCTTTATAAATCACTTATTCCATCATTTGTAGTCACAATTATAAATGAAATTTGCATCAAAATCAAACCAAATTAAAACCCCTTTTTCAAACATTTTGACCTACCTTAGCCAAAGTCAAATCATTCCTAAATCACATGATTCTCTCATGGATTATATTTTTATATTCATTCACAATATAAATGAAATATAAATTCAAATGGCCAAAATCAAATCAATATAAATTCAAAACTCAAATCCAAACCCAATTCCCAAGTCAAATCTTGAACCTAGCAAATCATTCTCAAATCAATCCAAACCCTTGGATTTTCTCTTCAAACAATCACACCTTCAATCACATGCCCAAATATAAACATAAACTACAATCACCAAGCCAAAATCAAACTAACCCAAGTCAAACCCATGTTCATCCTTTTGACTTGAAATTGTCAAATGAACCAAAATCCATTTGACTCAAACCACTTGCAATTGATTTATATTTCCATCATAAGTCATATGTGAGTTCAACCAAACTTGAATCAAGCCTTGATCAAGCCAATTGACCCATTTAGGCTCACTTGACCCAAAGTGACCTAAAGACCTTTTGAGCCAAATTCTAATCCAACCCAAAATTGAACTAAGCCATCCAAGCCTCACATATGATCAACAATCATCCTAAATGATCAATCACTCAAATTGGGTCAAACCAAGTCAAACCTAACTTTGACCAAGTCAACACTTAGCCTAAATGAGACCTAAATCAAAATTCACTATGAGCCAAATTGATTGAAACCATTAATCTAAATCAACCCATAATCAATGATTAAACATGACCAATCCTTCACTTGAGCTAACCAAACCCAATTGCTCCTAGCAAGTTGACCCAAATTGACCTAAAAGCCAAAAATGGGTCAAATCTTGATATTAGCCAAATTGATTGCAATCCAATGGGTCAAATTTATTCCAAATTGATTGTTGAACTTGACCAAAGCTTCAATTGACCACTTAACAACCTAGCCCAATTGACCATGAACCCAACTTGACCTAAAAGGTCAAATCAACTTGAAACCAAACCAGATAAGATTGATCGAAACCAAAGCTTACAATACATTTGAAATGATCAACCAAGCCTAAACCAACCCATGACCTAACCCAATTGGGTCAAATGGGTCAAATTGGTCAACTTGACCCATTTAACCCAAATGAACCTAAATGATCCAAAACTAAATCTAAACCAAATTGAGCCAAACCAATGATACATATGGGCTCCAAATGATCATTTGAACTTGACCTAACCCATGATTTGACCCAATTTGACCAATTGGTCAACCTAACCCAATTTCACTCAACTTGACCTAAATGGGTCAAATTAAGCTAAATGAAATCAAATGAACTCTGAATCACTTGAAATTTGGCCCAACCCATTTTCAAATCATTTCATCATTTCACCAAATCAAATAAAATGACCACTTTGCACTTAGGTCAAAGGATATCTTATGACCAAATTCACTTAGAATTTGGCCATATCTTTTTCAATACCACTTGGCATCCTTCTATTGGTCCACATGGGCACCAAGGAAGGTGGTGAACATGATCCAATGAGCTTGGGTCTGCCATGACCCAAGGCAAGGCCAAACTGACCTCCCTAATCACATTTGACATTTGGATCACCCAATACACTCACCACTCACATGGGCAACCACTCTCCCTCACTCCTCTACCTAAAATGACCCATGTTGGATGTTTTGCAACTCAAACCGATCAATAAATCCAACCCATTGAGCCAACATGGTAAATCAGTCACCCACCGTCTGATCCAAGGAGGGGGAGATATACCCCCTCTCATTCTCACTCAAACCATAAGAAATCTATTCCCCAGAGCTTAAGAGGTTGAATCAAAGCCTCCCCAAGCCATTCCCAAGCTCCCTTGATTCCCATTTCTCTATTTTACTCAAAACTAAAATAGGGGAGATCAATCATGAGCTCAACTCATCCAATTCTCAACCAAATTTAACCTTGCACACACCATCCTTAGACCTCATCAAGCAATCAATCATTCCCCTCCAAGCAACAAGAAGTGCCACTGACAAGCGATCACCATTGAAGAGAAGCTTGGTCAGAGCAAACCACTTCAAATCAAGATCGATTTCTTCAGGGCTTCATCTCTACAAAGCTACTTCCTTCGCTTGGAAGCCTGATAGCCTCAAGCTAATTGCTTGAAACCATATAGAAATTGTTGGTCCTTTCAAGGGAATTATCATCTCATGCAATCTTGACTGTTGGATATGCATCCCCCTCCTTCCAAAGGTGTGGGATCATTAGCTTAGGTGACCTTAAATTGAATGAGGAAAGATGAACGGTGTTTGTCTCTTGTTGCTCACAAAGGAGACGAATCATATGCCATCCATTTTGCATGATTGGAATGGACTGTTGTGATCGGATCACACTAGATCCACTCTGATTCTAAGCCTAAACTATAGGATTAATCTCACCGATCTATCGATGGCTCAAAGAAGACGATCGCCAATGACTCAACCGATGGATGTGACAACTTAAATAACCTATCCCATCACACCACGTGGAAAACACGTCATGTTAGTGCCCTGCATCAGCTGCCACATGGCTTGATGGGATTAGGGGTTTAATTAGGCTTAATTAAGCCAATTTTAATGTTAAAACTTCTAAAATTCATAACTAACTGTAAACAAATCTAAAAAATATAAATAAATACTCATTTTAAAGATAATTCATAAGAGAAAAACAAAAAATTAAAACCAATTAAATTTAAATAGTGATTTTAACTTAATTTGGGTTTTAATGAAAATGTAATTAAGTTAATTACTCTTTAATTACTCTAGCAATAAATTCTAAACTTTTTGAAATTGGTTAGGGGGATGACCTCTACCTCTCATGATTTTTTAAGAATTTATTATTTGATTAATTAGTGGAATTGCTTGTTTCATTCTTAATCACTCTCTTGATTAATTAAATAATTAATTAGCATCTTAAACAGTAATGAATTCATTAATTAAGTTGGCTAATCATCATGAAATAATGAATGGACATAGGAAATGAGATTGGGACCTCTATTCCAATCGTTTCCCCTAAGTTTATTTTATTTGGATAACACTTAATCAATTTGTAATTGATTAATGGCTTAATCACTTCATTAAATGGTTTAATTAATCAAATTCAAAACTAAATCATTCTAGAACTCAATCATTCAATTATTGGGTAGATTCTAAGGTGTTTAATAACCTAAGAGAATTCTAAAGAAAATTATAATCAAACTACATGTGTCGAAGGGTTATAAAAGTACTTAATCAAACCCTTTATCTTAATTAACCAATAATTGTCAGCCAATTTATTAGGCCCCTTTATTTAGGTGCATTGCGATTTAATTTCATGTGGTTGCATATCATATGTTGGCTCATAATTACTTGGATAATTATGTTAAAATGGTATAAGTAAGGGGTAATTAATGGATTTAATTCATACCTTAACCCAATCAAAACATAAAATCAATCTAATTATTATAAATTAAATCAAACCAATTCACACATAAGGGAGTGGGTTAGGATTAGCAAACCTTTCTCATATTTCCTAAGTCAAATCAAATTCAAAGATGAAAATCTCCTTGAAGAATTTTGATTTTTTTTAAATGATCTTATTTTATATGATTGTCCTTAGGAGTTAATTAGAGTGGATGAAGTTATGTGCTTACATTCATTTATTTCTTTATAATCATGCTAAATATTATCTGCCATATAAAATCATGCATTCATTTTTTAAAAAAAATTAATTAAATAAAATGTTTCCTTTTATGTCAAATTGTATGTGTTGGCAAAAATTAAGAATATGAGTGGCTATTATCACTATTAAACCAAAAATTATCTTTTAAAACTTATAAATAAAAAAATTACAAATGAAATGATGCTAGTTATAAGTATTTATAAGTTTGCATGTGATGATAGCATAAGATGTGTATTATGAAGTTCTCTTTCTTTTTCTTATCATTGATTCACATAGGATTTATAATTGTATAGTTTTTTTAAAAAGAACACAACACTTGCCTAAATCTATTCCTATGCATCTCTAAATTAAGACGTAAGAAGGAACCTCATATGGCACATGTAAATCATACAACCAAATCAAGCATAATGTTTTGCATGATTCCCTATCCATTTAGTTCTCTTTGAACATCTACATGTATCTAAGAAAAGTGATATATCACCGACATTTCGAGGTCATGAGGCTTTAAGTAGCAAGTAGGTCACCTTGTACTACCGGTGTAAAAAAATAATGGTTTCGTACTCACTTATAACTTTTACACATGTGGGTGTGCATTTAGCTAATGGATGAAGAATCACTCTTTTCTATATAATAAAGACATGCATTAATGATCTAATTAACAAATGGAATATTTAAATTTTCAAATCATATCTTTTTGCATTCATCATCAAAGTGTGATAAGATTTGCATTGCATGTATAAGTATACTTAGAATAATTCATATGCATAGTATACATGGTAGAAAGAAATGAATAAGTATGTATTATGTGATAGTAATCCATTCTAACTAATCCTAAGATGCCTTTCTTATTGAATAGGGATATTTAGAATAAATCTAAACTTAGAGATAATTAAAACACACAATAAACCATCCACAAAAGAATTTTTTTTAATCCTACCTTAGAAATGCTTTAAGGTATGGATGAAAGAGAGCTCTCTCTTTTCTTCTCTTTATAACATTAGTTGTAGGTTCATTCAAACCAAATCAAATCACCAACTAAAATTGACAAGTCAACTAAATCACTTGAAATGAAATCACCATCTAAATTGAATCTTTCACACTTAGAAAATTTTAACCTTAAAGCCTAGACATGTACACAAACCTTAAATGGTACACATTACTAAGTCACCATTTCTAACTATAGTTAGGTGCATGGTTTGATGAATGTTTTGTTTTATGTAATATTTTAGATATGGGATGAATGTGTAGTGAATAGAATATTAGCCTAAATCATGTTTTCTCGATTGTGCATAGGTCAGAATAAAAAATATAAATATTTTTGTGTAGGTTGCTTATACCCCAAAGCATAACCCAAATTACATGGACTTGGTTACCATGTATGGACTAAGTCTAAATTATTCATATAACTTGGATGTGTGGTATGTTTAGAGCCCTTATTTTACAAGTTTAATTAGATTTACCTTTCCAATTTGATGAAATTTTGCAATTAAGTTTTGGAATGAATGTTGTGGATTAGAGAACAGGTTATAAGACAGTCTTATATACATGTGAGGCCTTAGAGCAAACTACATCCCAAGTCAAAGCAAAAGAAAGAAAGAAATGGAGCAAATCAAGATGAAGGAATGAAGGACAAGGAGTGAAGAATGGAGGATGAAGAATGAAGATCCCCATAACACTTGTCACTTCATAATTGTAATTTATTCTTTCATTTAATTTAGGTTTTATAAGGGTAGAGCTCGGCTACCCACATTTCTTTTCGGGTTGTGCGGTGGAACCCGACCACATCAGCCTCTTATTCTTTAATGCTGATTTTATAAATTAATTGATGTTACATTTATGATTGTGCAGTTAGGATGGCATGATTTTCCTAGTTTCTTAATTGTTTAATGATTATTGAATGGCCTGAGGCATTATTCTTGGGAAAAATAAATTTTCTATCCAATTAATCAACTCAAAATAACTATAAACAATTTCACATAAAGCAGTCATAAACCAAGATAATAAAAGATTTAGCAACCCCTTGTGGATGTTGTATGTCTCATCATGCATAAATCATATTATCTCACTCTTGCCAATGGAGGCTTCCACCTTGCAAAAATGGTTTTGACCTTGAGAGCCATGGTGTAAATACACCTCCTTCTTTCTAATTTTAGCTCATAACTGATTTTCTCATGCATTAGGCATATAAAATTGTATAGCTTGTGTCAAAATAAAAGTCCAAAAATCAAATAAAAACTTGATAAAATTTGCATTAGATTTAGGTCATTATTCATACCCTTCATGATCTAGTCTCTTAGGGAGTGTGTTTAAGGACTTAGTCTCCTTTGTAAATAAATAATAACTTAACCATCTTGTAAATCATAATACTTGCCTACATGTATTTAAAATCGTAAGAGAAGTTGGTGGCCACCAAGTTGTAAGTCCAACAGTTGGTTTATCCTCTTGAGGTAAACCATATACCCATTTTTGTCTTAGATTTAGGTCATGCTTTGGCCCTCACTAAAGCTTCCTAGATTTAGGATCTGAGGTCATTGTTTCCCTTTGTTAGCAACAAGCATAAATCTTCACCTCTTAGGTATTTTTATAATTTTGTATTGGAGAGTTGTAAGCCCTAGATTTCTAATAAAAAAAATCAACTCAAACATATAATTCTCCTTAATTTCAAAAATATAAAATACAACCATAAGATAGTTTGGGATGCTCACTAGGTTTTTCTAGTCATTTAGTTTTGATAATAACTCCCACCTTTTGCTCAATCCCACTTAATTTTCTAAAAATAACTAATTTATTGATAGTTCTATCTTTGAAATCTTTGGAGATAATGATCATTTACCTTAATCGAGAGTATTCCTAAGGGATCTAATTCTTGAGGATGTAATTAACAATGGGGGCTTGCCTCCATAAGAAACTTAACGAACTTGATTTAAAATAAACCCTACTTTACTTTTTCATGTAAATTAGGGGAAAGATCTCTCGTATATTTGAAGACTCATTGGCCTTAGGAGTCCTTATTAGGTGATTAGGTCCATTGTAGGATGATGACTTCTGTCTCTCGATATAGCACATCATTCCTTAATGTCATAACCGATCACCTCTATAAGTACATCTATAGATCTACATGGAGTCCCCTCACATATACACACCCAAACAAATTCTTCTAATGGAAAATAAAGAACACATTTTTTTGGTGACTCCACTAGGGATGGTTCCTCTCTCCATCTTCGATAAATGATCATTGTCTCCAAGTATCAATATTAGATTTGTATTTCAAATGAGTCTGAGACTATCCTTCTTTTTGTGGCACTTAGCTCATTTCATTCTTAAGCTAAGCTAGCCAACATCCTTAACTTAGGACCTCACCCATGTAGGTCTTAAAACCCCTGGTCTCCCAATAGGTAAAATTTAACCAAAAGAGATGACTATCCCTATGGTAAAGGTAATTCCATAAAATGAAAAATAAATAAATCCATTATAAAAATATCACTTTTCAAAAGCACTTTCTCAAAAGTTCACATAATAAAATAGTTGCACAAAAATTTTCACAAAATACATATAACTCAACCTCATCTAACAATCCTCAGGATTGTTATTTATAGATTCTTTTCAAAACTGAAATCAAAATCATCCTTCAAAAAGCATATATTTAAAAAATGAACATCTTCATTCAACATACCCAAATTTATTGAATGAATATTTCATTTCCAAATAAAATTATTTCATAAAATTGAAACTCTACTCAATATATCTCACAAATGTTGAAGTTGGAGTTTCCTCCTTTTCAAAAGCACATATTCAAAAATGAGAATCCTCGTTCAAAATACTCAAATTTATTGAATAAAGATTTTATTTCCAAATAAGATCATATCATGAAATTGAAACTCCACCCAATATAAATCATATATATTAGAGTTGGAGTTTCTTTCCTATTTTTGAAAAGCACAAATTTGAAAATAAGCATCTTCATTCAATACATCCAAATTTGTTGAATGGAGGTTTCATTTTTAAATAAAATCACACTATTTAAAACTCCACTCAACACATTCGACATGTGTTAAGTTGGAATTTCCTTTTTTTCAAAAAGCAATAATCACAAAAAAAAATCATCTTTGAAAAATAAAATATGATTGACTTCCATTTTACATACTTGTTGGAAACCTCCTTACAAAATTCATAAAATCAAAATACATTGAATTCCATTTGACATACTCAAAGTTTTCAAAGAGAGTTTCATTTTCAAAAGAATTTGAAAATAAATTTGGATTTCTATTTAACACACCAAATTTGTTAAACAAGAATACCCCTTTTCAAAAATAACATGAATCAAAAATACATTTGGACTTTACTTAGCATACACAAATTTACTAAGTAAAGATATCATCTTAAAAATCAAAATAAAAATCAAACACATTTGAGTTTTATTTAGCATACAAATTTGCTAAGTAAAGATCCCATTTTCAAAATCAAAATAAAATTAAATTTGGGTTTTATTTAGCATACATAAATTTAAGTAAAGACTCCATTTCTAAATTCACATATATACATCACAAAAACAAAAAGAAAATTATTTTCAAACATGGCAGCATACCCAAATTTACTAAATAAGTAATCCCAAACAAAATCAATTGACCCTCTATTTAACATACTCAAATTTGTTAAAAAAGGGTCCACAAACATAAAATAAAAAATTCAAATATGAACTAATAATCAAAAGTCTCTCCAAATGAAACCCATTCAACATACATAAATTTGTTGAATGTGGATTCTAAACTCAAATGAACTCAAAATCTCTCCTAAATTCAATGAGCCCCACTTAACATATTCAAATTATTGAGTGTGGGTTCAAACTCTAAATTAAATCTAAAATGTCAGCATAATACCATGGCAAAAAATCTAGTTTGAGTTTGTTTTCAACAATCAGAGTTCAGGGCCAATCAGCCTAGTCGCTTTCTCGGTGTACAGATAAAATGGATTCACAAAAGTATGTATTCACCTTCCCTTTTGGGATGGATTTTGCCTTGGATCGGGCCGGCCTCCCCAAAATGATTTTGCACATTTAATACATTTTGGTCGAGGATTTGAGGGAGCTAGGATTACTTGTGAGGGGACAACCCTCACCACTCAAACAAGTGGTGGATGGTAGAAGAAGTCATCAGGATTGAGATGCCCTCGATTCGATAATCAAGAGGAAGGTGGTAAAGGTTCCATAGCAGCTATAGCCCAGTCTACTTAGTTTGTTCCCATCACTACTAGTGCCTCAGTTGTTCCCATCACGCCTCAATGCGGCTATTACCACATCATTGGCCTCCCGGGAAGGCTACCTTCCTGATAGTCTCCCACCTTTGAGGTGTCTAGTTCCCATTTCCACCCAGCTAAACCCGGCTACAATAGAGTCTAAGATCAAGATCAGTGTGCCAAGAAAGAAGGATTTCACATTATGAAGAGGGTCACCTGTGGTAGCTTCTCCTTTGCTTACTCAGAATAAGTTCCATCCCTGAGGTGAGGATGAGCTCTCCTGCTCGACCTCTTACTTCAGTTATGAGGAAGAGGGAGTGGTGATCATAGTTGTGCCACCACCACCATCACCTCAACCAATTATGAATATAGCAGTGGCAAGAGGAATAGGGGACAGTTCTATTATCCCCATGTCAATAGATCCCCCTAAGGGCAGCACTCCACCTATAGCAGTTGATAGTCATGAACATATGTCTTCCAGTGAGCATAGCCCTCTAGGTAGCACCCAATATAAGGTGGTCGTATTCTCTTAATGAGCATCCCACCATTGGTCATTCACAGTATTTGTGCCGACGCTTCCTGGATGATATCTTGGCACAATATTTTACCAAAAAAGAAAGAAACTTAGGTATGATTGGTCCAACCTCAAGAGAAGGTTAGCTTTGAGCCCAATGAAGATGATTTGTTGGAAGACTCGACAGAGATACATATAGTTGATACTAGAGGTTCTCTCCTTCGGGATCACTAGAGTTCGAAAGGTGTTGCGATCGAACAGGATGATGTAGCCAATTCGACCCAACACCTCCTTCAATAACTCAAGTAGAAAGATGAGAAAGACAGATGGGGAAAGAGAGTTGAGATTTGAGTAATTCTAGCACGTAATCATGCTAAAGACACCCTACCATGGAGATTGGTCACTGAGTTATTACATCGGATCAACCCAAGAGTTCACCTCCAATAAAGTAGAAGATATGGGAAGGTAGGACGTACCTCCATATAAGAAAAAGACATCAAACTCATGGTTGAACAAAAAGTGAAGAAAGTATGCACAAGCAGGTGGTTCAGGGTGACCCTACAGAGGAATGATGCTATCCAATATCCTAAGGGACAATACCTCCAGGCAATAGAAAGACATCAAACTCATGGTTAAACAACAAGTGAAGGAAGCACTGGTGCAAGCCTGAGGTGGTTTATTAGTTCCAGGATATCCAATATTCTGAGGGTGGTTTTGTGCCTCCTTTTTCAAAGTTTTGATGGAATTAGGAACCCTCGCCAACATATAGCACACTTCAGGGCCAAATGTTGCAATGTTGGTGGCAGCAATGCATTATTGTTTTGCCTCTTTGTCAGCAGTCTAGTGGGCATAACTTTTGATTGGTACGCTGAACTCCCAATGATTGTGAAGACTTCACTGAGGAGCAACTCTTTGTTAAGAGGTTTGCTGGAGCTCAATAAAGGGTAATTATGGGTGATCTCGCTGTAGCTCAACAATACCTCGGTGAGTCCCTTATTGATTACATTCTTAGATGATGAAATTTATGTATGAAATGTGAACCACATTTGTCTGAATAGCATGCTATTGAAATTCTATTAAAAATATTCATGGTATGGTCGCCTTCATGCTTAAATGTTTCACCATTAAGATATTTGAGAAGTTAATCAATAAGGCAGCTAGTCTATAAGGAGAGGCTAAACAGTTGCCTTTTCTATATCAATCATTAAAGCCAAAGACACAGAAAGCCTATGAAAAGAAGCCAGAAGCAATAACAGTATTGGATAAGGGAAAGTAATTGGCTAGAGATCCGTATGAGAGTCCTCGAGCTCAACAGCCTTTGCTTTCGTCTCTTTTACCACCTCCTCAACCATCTTATCAGCCACCGTAGCAGCCTTCATTAGCCTTCGTTGCCTCCTCCTCAGCCATACTCAAGGTATTCATACCCCAAGTAGCTATACCACCTTCTCTTTGATAAATTAAACAAACCTTATTCATTTAAGATAGTCAAAAATCTTTAAGAACCTCTTAAAGAAACTGATTTTTAGCTACTTGAGCCTAGGAAGCTCGAGGAAGTGGTTAAGAGTAATGATCCTAACCTTTGCCCCTACCATCATATGCTAGGTCATGTTTCAGAGGATTTCTTTACATTTAAGAACTGGCTTGAGCATAGCTACAAGTTAGGCGTTATAGTTATCCCTAAGGAAAATCTAGTAAAACAACCATCTAGTTCTATTAGGGTAATCCTTAAGGATACATGTGATCCTCTCAAAACAAAAGAAGGTTGGGATATCTCTTTATCCTAAACCTCTAAAAAGATCATTTCTAAAATCAAGAAACTTTCCTTACATGTGTCTGAGGCAGCTTGAACCTCCAACATCAAGGAAGATTCGCAAGTTGCCAAAGACAACTTAGAAAAAGTAGGAGCTCAACAGCAGCTCATACTTGCCCAAGATAGCTAAGTAGTGCAACCACTGACCGGACTCCACATTCCATTGTTGCAGCTACTACTTCAACCGACATTCCTACTTTGGCTAGTTTTTCTTTTAGTAGACATCTTGTATCAGTGGATAAGGGCATCAAATCACTCACCCCACTTACTTTACTACATTTATATCATGTACCTCCTTTTAAATCTAAATCAAGGAAGAAAGCTAGTTTGAATTACATCAGTGCCACTTCTGATGGGTTATCTGATTCTACTATTTTAGAAAACTCTTCAAATTTTAATAATTATAATAACTCCGATCATCCTCTTTCTGATTCAGAGATGGACTTTCCTTTTTTGAATAATATGGGTTCACCTCTTGAGATAGACTTGAAATCATCTAATTTTGAGGGTCCTATAGGAGAAGCTGTAAGTGAACCCTGATGAGGTGTAACTTTCCATTAAACCATCTCATGAAGCCACCAAGTCAACCTTCAGAGTGGCAAAGTTCTACCTAGGTAGCACCTCAAGATAAGGGAAAGCAAGTCATTGTCAGAAAGCCTCCACAGGATGCTCCACCTATGGATATGCTTCTAGAGGATCAACCCAAAGTTGATTATACTATCCTCGTTCACCTAAGAAAGTTTCTAGCTAAATTAAGCATATATGATGCCCTTGTCTTATCCAAAGAGATAAGGGAATCATTAATCAAGGCCCTTCTTGATCCAGAAATATGTTTACCTTCACTATTGGAGAGGAGGCACATTATTCAAGAGAAGCCCAAGGAGTCACATTCACCGATGAAGACCTTCTTCTAAGGGATATGGAGCACAACCGTCCCCTCTACATCACAATGGATATGGGAAGATTCAGACTTTCTAGGGCGTTGGTTGATCCAGGTGCATCAATGAACATTATGAGCCTAAAAACTCTTCCCTATTCATGGATTGATATCTCTAAACTCTGAGGAGATCGGATGATGTTGAGAGGATTCAATTAATAGGGCAAAAGGGCTTTAGGCTCCATAGTGTTACCATTGGAAATAAGTGACTAGAATACTGAAGCCAAGTTCTATATAATTGATTTGAATACATCGTTCATTCATTGCTTTGTGAGGCCTTAGATACACGTAACAAGATGATTCCATCCTCTTCATTAGTGCATCAAGTTTTGAAGAGATGGAATCGAATATTGTGTCAAAGGAGATGAAAATCCATTCTCAGTTAGAGAGGTCGAGATATATGAGGACGCAACCTACTATCTTCTATTCTCGTAAACTTGGCCAAAATCCAAATACAAAAGAAAAAGAAAAAGAAGAAAAACAAAAACAAAAAAGAAAAGGAAAAAGAAAGTATAAGTGAGCGAGAAAAGGACACCGAAGAAGAGATAGAGCCGCATCTTACATTCCACCCATAGTTCATTCCACCATATGGACATATGGGTAGGATGACTCAACCTCCACCAGGTAGAGGTAGAGGTAAATACGAGGCTTTAGGTGGAAGACCCTGGTTGGCCACCATGGGCTATGTTCCAGAGTACCCATTATTCACATAGACTTAGAATCTAGCTTGAGGATGAGTCTCATGTGATTAGATAACACCCAACCCTTCTCATTCATTTCTTGAGGTGACACTGAAAGAAGACCGCCTCCAAGCAAAGCATAAATGTATTCAATTAGATTATGTAAAACCATTAGGCAGTAGTTGGGAACTTAGCTCTAACCCCACTTTCTTCTCAAAAAGTTGAGGGTTTGGTAGTTAAGGAAGCCCCTAGATCTTCCATGGATGTCAAACCAAAGAGATTCCTATTGGGATCATCATCCGCAAGTCAAGAAGTAGATGTAGAACTTGAGAATGATGCATATAAAGATTTAATGGAATTATCTTTTGATTGGTACTCTCCTTGTGTTCATAATCTTACAAAGAAAGGTTTGATTTCTTACACATGGTCCAGGCACAGGTCAGAGTATTTCAAGAAGCTATGGGACAATAAAGGTAGGGATGCATACAATCAAGACTGTGACTAGATTCTGCAAAGGTCCATGATGATGATGACCGCTTAGTTGTCATCAATCATCTAAAGTCTGATAAAATCTTCTTAAACCACTAACTCTTATGAGGAGGTGTGTTTAGAAACTTCAGATAATCTAATGATCTTCAAATCAAAGATGCTCCTCCAAAATTTGAAGAAGAAATCAATTCAACCATCGACAAGCTCAAAGAAATCAACCTCAGGATAAAAGAAGATCCACGCTCCACATAGTTCAGTTCTCTATTGAATAATGAAGAAACTAATGACTTAGTTAGGCTATTGACTGAGTTTAAGGACTGCTTTGCTTGGAGCTATGAAGAGATGTCAGATTATCTCCCGATGTAGTAGTCCACAAATTAATAATAGACCCTAAAGCTAGCCATATCAAGCAAGCTCCTAGACGCATGTAATTAGAAATCGAATAATAGGTCATTTCTGAAGTCAAGAAACTTATCGATGTTGGATTTATTAGGGAAGAAAAATATCCTACCTGGTTGGCTAGTGTCATTCAAGTTAAGAAAAAGAATGGCCAAATTTGCATGTACGTTGATTTCAGGGACTTAAATTAGGCATATCTTAAAGATGAATTTCCACTTCTTATACCAGAGTTAATGGTGGACATTGCCTCATCTCATGCAATATTCTCCTTCATGGATGGGTCATCTGGCTACAATCAAATTAAGATGGCCCTCGAGGATGAGAGGAATACTTTTTTTCAAACCTCGATTAGAATCTATTATTATAAGGTCATGCCCTTCAACCTTAAAAATGCTGGTGCTAGTTACCAGTGGGTCATGACTCAGATTTTTGATGAACTCATTCATCATCAAGTAGAATGCTACGTCGATGATCTAGTTGTCAAAAGTAAAGAAGAGGGAGACCATCTCTTTGACTTGAGAGTAGTTTTCAAATGGTTAAGATAATTCAATCTTAAAATGAATCAAGTGTGTGCATTCGAGTAGCTTGGGGAAGTTTTGGTTTGTTGTCCAACACCGGGAATAGAGATAGACTAGAAAAAATCAAAGCTTAGAAATGCCACCCCCTAAAAGTCTAACTCAACTCAAATCATTCCAAGGGTTGTATATCTAAGGCTTTATCTCCAATCTATTGGAGATGCAAGCCATTTTAGCACTTGTTAAAAAGGATGCTAAGTTCAAGTGGGATGACAAGTGCATTTTTGAAGACATCAAATAGTATTTGGTGAAGCCACCGCTTTTAGTAGCCCTATCCGCAAGCCACTTATCCTTTATACATGCATTGACCCTTTGCTTTGTTGGCCCAAACCAAAGAAGAAGGAAGGAGAACCCTCTCTACCGCCATCCTAATCCCCTCAAAAGCAAACTACCCACCTATTGAGAAACATTGCCTCTCTCATCTTCTGCATCCCAAAAGCTATATGTTACATGCTTCTCATAAGGTAAACTTGATTTCAAGAACCAATCCACTCGATCTCATGATCGATGTTATCGTATGGTTGGCATGTTGGTCCATGATTCTCATAGTTTGATATTACATTCACATTCCTCCAATCAAAGGACGAACTAACAGATTTTCTAAGACACCCACTTCTGATTCTCGTGATGACCTCCTATGAGCAAATCTTGAACTTAGGGGAGGTTAGCATTCTCCATTGGGAGATGTTTTTTGATGGTGCAGCTTCCTTTCAAAAAGGAGAAGGACCATGATATACTCTTCCAGGAAAGGTAGGGGTAGGAATTATCCTTCTAACTCCAGACCGTGATGTGATGAGATTCATTTATTATCTTTCCAATCCATGCACCAATAACAAAGCTGAGTATGAGGCTTTGATTTCCCGAGCTATCATAGTGTGTCAAAAGAATCAACATCTACGGGATTTTCACCGTCATCAACCAAATTGTCTCTTATAAGTTCTAAAACCTAAGCTTCATCACTACCATGAGTACACCATGAAGCTATTGGCCCAAATCCCCGAGGTCACCATCTTCCTCAAGAGAGAAATGCAGAAGATGCTTTGGCCAAACTCCAAGAGTTGACATGTCTCGGATGAGTCCATTCCAATAAGGGTCCAAAATAGACAAGTCTTATCCCTTATTGATGTGAACTCATCAGAAACTCTCTTGAAGGGAGGTTATCATTGCCAAAGAATGAGGAGCAGATTGGAGGCAACCATTCATAGATTACTTGAACATAGGCAAACTATCACAAGAAAAATCACAAGCCCATCAGATGAAGTAGAGAGCTCTCTCCTATCCTCTCATGGATGGCACCTTGTATCGATGGTCTTTCGATCAAATGTGGCTATGATGTTTAGACAAATATGAAGCATGTATGATCGTGATTAACGTACATTCAGGTCTATGGGGAGCTCTTCAATCCAATCCGAAGATGAAATCTAATATCAAAAGACTAGGAAACTATTGGCTCGATGATTACAAACTATATGGATGCAGCTAGGAGATGCCACCAATGTCAGGTACACGGTGTAGTCTTACATCAATCACCCAACATTCTACACCCTACATTGGCCTCATGGCCATTTGAGTGTTGGTGTACTGACATAGTGGGTCTGATCGATCCTCCTTCTTCTAAGGGTCATCGATTCATCCTACATCGACTACTTTTCCAAGTGGGCAGGAAATCCCACTTAGAGAGGTCACACATGTGTTCCAATTTGTGAACCATATCGTATATAGGTTTGGGTGCCTCAATGAAATATATCGATAATGGTATGCATTCAAAAGCACTAAGATCAATAGCGCTAGAGACACAAGATTAGATGGAGATACTCCAACTATCCCAGGTGAATAGCCTCAAAAAATATTCAATAAAACTCTCATCCATATACTAAAGAAGACACTCGATAAAACAAGCATGGCACAACTAGTTGATACCTTGGGCATACACCACATATAGAACTCCACCCCATTCCTTCTGTCTTCCCTAGCCTACCATTAAGTTCAGCCCCATCATAAAAAGATACAATGGGTAGAAAAAATTACAAGAGCAAAATGTTAAGAAGAGCTTAATGGTTTGGAGGAGAGACTATGCATGCTAAAACTTGTTGTACAAAAGATGATTCAAGCTCACAACAAATAGTCCACCCTAGAGCTTTTCATGGAGAGCTTGTTTTAGTTCTAAAGAGACCATTATTGCTGTCAAAGATGGGAGGCAAGTTTGAACCCACTTGGGAAGGCCCTTTTGTCATAAAAGGCCTACCAAGGAGGATCTTATCAACTTATTAATTGTAAAAAGGAACACCCGATGCTTCCAATCATCGGGCTCTATTTGAAGAAATATTATCCATAAAATTATGTTTGAAAATAATTATCTTCAAAAATTTTATTCCAATTCATCAAAATATTCTCTTCATTCAAAGCATTGTTTGCTTGTTTGTGAATCTGTGATGATGAGTTTAGGGTAGGTGTAAGAGAACCCAAGTGGCATCCTGTCCTCCTTTAATGCAAACACATATCTTTTATATCGAGCTATTTTAATGTGGAGCAAGCCTCATGGCACTCATTAGTCGCTCAGTGACGCTTACCATGCTCACCTCAATGGTCATTTCTTATGATGTGAGTCCCCATGCTATCTTCCGAACTTGACTATTGTAAAATAACTAGTGCCTTGTTAGTTTGGTAGACCTCACTACGCAACTAGTAAGCTACCTCATGTTGACTTTGTTTAAGAGCATGTAAGCCTACATGCTTTCTTCTTGAATTAGCCATCATGCACTAATTAGGCTAAGTATATTTTGAGGTTTAGGATAAGTCCCCTAAAGGCTCCTTTTCTCTCGACTACTTTTGAGTTGATATAAGTTCACTAGTGGCATTCACTCAATAGTCACCCTAAGTCGGATGCTCGAGAGGCTATCTCTAATCGTAAGAGAGGATGAGTCCGATGCTTTCTTCTTAGCTAATTTTAAACCGAGGCACCTTAGGTTTGTTGATGTTCGTTATCTATCCGACTACCCGTGGATACACCACTCTTAGTAGATATGAGTCCCCATGCTTTCTTTTGAGTTAGCCAAATACCTATACAACATTATCTTCTTGGTTTGGATAAAGATTGGCCCCTCCTCGGCACTCTACTTGGTTACATCCTTTGGACCCATTTAGACACTAAGCTACTCTTGGATTGGATAGTCCCCTTTCCTAGTAGCCACCTGTGGTTGGAGAATTTGTTCTGGATGCACAAATTCTTGGACCAAGAATGAGATAGGTCTAGGCTGATATAAGCTCTTTCTCAGTATGATCCCTCGCAAACCAATAGGGTCCATGACAAAGAAAAAAACATACAAATTATTCACTTGAGAATTAATAATTCAAGCCCTCATCGGCCCCTTTTCCAAGCAAGCATCCTATCTTTAGGGCAGTGTCAGCAAAACTCTCTATAGGAATTGTCTGACTACACTTGAGTTGAGATGAGTCCCCGGGTCGACACTCTCTTTAGTTAGTCAAATCTATTTTGCCACAAACAGGTTGTGATCACTTTAGAAGATGTAAGTCTACTATGCATTCTTTCTAGCATGATTGTCACAAACCAACTGCAGGTCGCTGACATGTTACATAATTACCTCACCCTTGGTCTTTGTTGAAGATGAGTCCTACTTTCTTCCCTTCACAAATCAAAAGGCACACCTTTGATTGGATAGTACTCCCCTTCGATCAGGAAACAACCCCCTTTGGATCAATAAATTTGGAGTAGGCCAAGGCCAACATGGCCCTTACTCAGTGTGGTCCATCGCAAACCAATGGATCCATCGAATATAATTAAAATAAAATTAATTTTGACTATATTTGAGCTGATTTAAGTCCCCCAGCAACATTCACTTACTAGTCAGCCTAAGGTTGGGTTTAATTCATTATGTCACCGATAGATCACCTCTACGTCTGATCCCTACTTTGGAGGATGTAAGTCTGCTATGTTTTCTTCCTAATACATCGCATACAAAAGGCAACCCCTTTGGTCTTACTATGTGGTCCACCCATTTGGATTGGTAAATCTGAAGTAGCGCCGACATGGCCCCTACTCTGCAAGGTCCATCAAACAAGATCCATCTCAAAAATTAAAAATTAAAATCTAAAACAAAATCAACCAACCCCAGTGGAGTCAAGTTAAAATAATCAAATCAATCAGCATCTCCCTAGTGAGATGCAAATCTTCCTAATCTCCCTAGTGGAGTCAATTCAATCCAACCCGAACTTGCTCTCCCTAATGGAATGTTCACACCTTTTTATCCCAAGTGGATTCCAAATTCTAATCTCTAGCGGATTTCATGACCTCTTATCCCTAGTGGGTAACTTGAACATGTTCCCATAGTGGAAGGCTCATATACTCAATCCCTAGTGGATTTCTCCCTCACCTCTTATGTCTTTGACATAAGTAGAGTTGCATTGCACTAAGATCTTGATTCCATACACTTTAGAGTAGATTATTTCTGTTAAGCGTGATGTTGTTGTTGATCATCTCCAACAACAATACATATGCCTTGTTAGTCACACCACACCTATTGGGCACCCTTTGTTGACCTCACTTTTGGAGTGGGCTCTCAACATCTCCATCTTAGACATAAGACTCCTTAGACACTAAGAGTTTCTTAGTCTTGAGACACTTCTAGTGATTAGGTGAACACTTAAGCTAACCTTAAAGACTTAGAAGAGTTAGCCATAGGAATAAGTTATGCCTTAGGGGTTTAGGAGGACTTGCCTAACCTATAGCTTGAACCCAATCCTTGCTTCTTTCTTTCAAACCAAACCTCAAATTCAAATCCAAATCATGAATCAATTCCAAATCAAATGATTGAAACCCATGATCAATTCCAAATCCAAAACCTTCCTAAGCCTTATGAATCACATCCATATGCTTAACCAAACCCTTCAAATCAACCCAAAGCCAAGTGATTTCTTTATAAATCACTTATTCCATCATTTGTAGTGACAACTATAAATGAAATTGGCATCCTGCTTAAACCAAATCAAAACCACTTTTTCAAACTTTTGACCTTTAAAATCATATAATCAAATCACTCTAATACATGATTCACATGGATCATTTATATTCACAAATATAAATGAAATATAAATTCAAATGGCCAAAATCAAATCAATATAAATTCAAAACTCAAATCCAAACCCAATTTGTACCCTTTCAAGCTAAATCCTTGAACCTAGCCAAATCATTCTCAAATCAATCCAATCCCTTGGATTTTATCTTCAAACAATCACTCTTTCAATCACAAGCTCAAATATAAACATAAACTATAATCACCAAGCCAAAATCAAACTAACCCAAGTTAAACCCATGTTCATCCTTTTGACTTGAAATTGTCAAATGAACCAAAATATATTTGACTCCAAACTACTTGCAATTAGATTTATATCTCCATCATAAGTCCATATGTGAGTTTATCCAAACTTGAATCAGGCCTTGATCAAGCCAATTGACCCATTGAGGCTCACTTGACCCAAAGTGACCTAAAGGACCATTTTTAGCCAAATTCTAATCCAACCCAAATTGAATTGAACTAAGCCCATCCAAGCCTCACATTGGGATCAACAATCATCCTAAAATGATCGATCACTCAAATTGGGTCAAACCAAGTCAAACCTAACTTCTGACCAAGTCAACACTTAGCCTAAATGAGACCTAAATAAGCCAAAATTCACTCTTAATTGACCCTTCTAGCCCAAGTTGACCCAAATTGTCCTAAAAGCCAAAATGGGTCAAATATTGATCTAAGACAAATTGATTGCAACCAATGGGTCAAATTCATTCCAAATTGATTATTGAACTTGCCCAAAGCTTCAATTGACCAATCAAACCCAACCTAGCCCAACTGACCATGAACCCAACTTGACCTAAAAGGTCAAATCAGCTTAAAATCAAACCAAATCAAAATTGATTGAAACCAAAGCTTGCAATACATTTCAAATGATCAACCAAGCCTAAACCAACCCATGACCTAACTTGGGTCAAATCAAAATCAACTTGACCCATTTGACCCAAATGAACCAAAATCAAATCTAAACCAAATTGAGCCAAACCAATGATACCCATAAGCTCCAAATGATCATTTGAACTTGACCTAGCCCATGGTTTAACCCAATTTGATCAATTTGTCAATCTAACCTAATTTGACTCAACTTGACGTAAATGGGTCAAATTGAGCCAAATCAAATCAAATGAACTACAACTCACTTGAAATTTGGCCCAACCCATTTTCAAATCATTTCAAATATGCCAAAATAAAACTCATAGCCAAATGACCACTTGCTTAGGGTATCTATGACCAAATTCACTTAGAATTTGGCCATTTCTTTTTCAATGTCACTTGGCATCCTTCTATTGGCCACATGGGCACCAAGGAAGGTGGTGAACATGACCCAATGAGCTTGGATCAGTCATAACCCAAGGTAAGTCCTAACTAACCTCCCCAATCACATTTGAACACTTAGATCACCCAATCCACTCACCACTCACATGGGCAGCCACTCTCCCTCACTCCTCTGCTCAAAATGACCACCCAAGTGGAATGATTTGCAACTCAAACCGTCAACCAATCCAACCCATTGATCCAAAATGGCAAATCAACCACCCACCATTTGATCCAAGGAGGGGGAGATATACCCCTCTCATTCTCACTCAAACCATAAGCAATCCATTCCTTAGAGCTTAAGAGGTTGAATCGAAGCATCCCCAAGCTTTTCCAAGCCATTGCCAAGCTCCCTTGATTACCATTTCTTGGTTTTACTCAAAGCTGAAATAGGGGAGATCAATCCCAAGCTCAACTCATCCAATTATCAACCAAAGTCAAATTAACCTTGCACACACCATCCTTGGACCTCGTCGAGCTCAATCGAATCACTTCCCAAGTCTCCAAGCAATGGAAAGTGCCACTTCGATCAAGGCCAATCACCATTGAAGAGGAACTTGGTCAACCGAGCAAACCACTTCAAATCAAGATTGGATTTCTTCAATAGGGCTTCATCTCTACTAAACGAAGCTACCTCCTCCGTTAGAAGCACTAGTGATAGGCTCTAGCAAGGTAATTGCTTGAAACTATAGCTATAGGAAATTTTAGTTTGTCTTTTTGAAGAGAATTATCATCTCATGCAATATTGACCGTTGGATTTGCATCCTCCTTCCGGTGTGGATCATTTTGATCCCAAATCCTGAGCTCGAATTGAACCAGAAAGATGAACGGTGTTCATCTCTCATCATTCGCTAAGGAGAAGGATTATACGTCATCCATTTTGTGTGATTGGAATAGATGGTGATCGGATCACGCTAGATCCACTGTGATTCAAAGCCCAAATAGCATTTAATCTATCGTGGCATGTAAGACGATCCGACGCTGACCATTGATTGTGATAACTTAAATAACTTATCCCACCACATGGAAAGTGTCACCACATCACACGGATTAGGGTTTAATTAGGCTTAATCAATCCAATTTTAATGGTGAAACTTCCTAAATTCATAACTAATTATAGAAAAATCTAAAAATTTCAAATAAATACTCATTTTAAAGATAATTCAAAGGAGAATAATAGAAAACTAAAACCAATTAAATTTGAGTAGTTAATTTCACTCAATTTAGGTTTTATTAAAAATGTAATTAAGTTAATTACTATTTAATTACTATAGCAATTAATTCAAAACTTTTTGAGATTGATTAGGGGGATGACCTCTGCCTCCCATGACTTTCTTGAATGTTATTTCTTGATTAATTAGAGGAATTGGTTATTTCATTCTTAATCACTCTCTTAATTAATTAAATAATTAATTAGCATGTTAAATAGTAATGAAACAATGAATGGAATAGGAATGAGATTGAGACCTCTTTTCTAATATTTTGCACTAAGTTTATTTTATTTGGATAACGCTTAATCATAATTGATTGTATTAATCAATCACTGATTAACATCATCATTAAATGGTTTAATTAATCAAATTCAAAACTAAATCATTCTAACTCAATCATTCAATTCTTGGGTAGATTCTTAATAACCTAAGAGAATTCTAAAGAAATTATAATCAAACTACTTGTAGTAGGGTTATAAAAGTACCCTTTAGCTTAATTAACCAATAATTGTAATTGAGCCAATCCCTTTATTTTAGGTGCATTGTGATTTAATTCATATGTGGTTGCATATCATATGTTGGCTCATAATTACTTGGATAATTATGTTAAAAAAGGTAAGGTAATAATTAAGGATTTAATTCATCCTTAACCCAATCAAAACATAAAATCAATCTAATTATTCTAAATTAAATCAAACCAATTCACACATATAGTGATTAGCAAACCTTTCTATTTTTTTAAGTCAAATCAAATTCAAAGATGAAAATCTCCTTGAAGAATTTTGATTCATTTTAAATGATTCTATTTTATATGATTGTCCTTAAAGAGTTAATTAGAGTGATGAAGTCATGTGCTTACATTCATTTATTTCTTAGCAATCATGCTAAATATTATTTGCCATATGAAATCATGCATTCATTTCTTTTAAAAATTAATTAAATAAAATGTTTCCTTTATGTCAAATTGCATGTGTTAAAATTAAGAATATAGTGGCTATTATCACTATTAAACCAAAAATTATCTTTTAAAACTTATAAATAAAAAAATTGCAAATGCAAAGTTATATAACTATTTATAAGTTTGCATATGATGATAGCATAAGATGTGTATTATGAAGTTCTCTTTCCTTTTATTAACATGGATTCACATAGTATTTGCATGTGTGTAGTTCATTTAAAAAGAACACAACACTTGCCTAAATCTATTCTTATGCATCTCTAAATTAAGACATAAGAAGGAACCTCATATGACACATGTAAATTATACAAGCATAATCTTTTGCATGATTCTCTATCCATTTAGTTCTCTTTGAACATCTACATGTATCTAAGAAAAGTGGTACATATATCGTCAGGTGTGAGGCTTTAAGTATCTAAGTAAGACTTACACCTTACTCAGTGTAGAAAATAATGGTGTCGTACTCACTTATAACTTTTACACATGTGGATGTGCATTTAGCTAATAAATGAAGAATCCCCCTTTTCTATATAATAAAGGCATGCATTAATGATCTAATTAACAAATGGAATATCTAAATTTTCAAATCATATCTTTTTGCATTCATCATCAAATTGTCTAATATTTGCATTGCATGGATTATTCATATGCATAGTATACATGGTAGAAAGAAATGAATCAATGTGTGTTATGTGATAGTAATCCACTCTAACTAATCCTAAGATGCCTTTCTTATTGAATGGGGCTATTTAGAACAAATCTAAAGTTAGAGATAATTAAAACACGCAATAAACCATCCACAAAAGAAAATTTATTAATCGTCTACCTTAGAAATGCTTTAATGTAGGGATGAAAGAATTCTCTTTTCTTCTCTTTATAACACTTAGTTGTTAAGTGTAGGTTCATTCAAACCAAATAAAATCACCAACTAAAATTAACAAGTCAACTAAATCACTTGAAATGAAACCACCATCTAAATTGAATCTTTCACACTTAGAAAATTCCAACCTTAAAGCCTAACTAAGACATGCCACACAAGCCTTAAATAGTACATACATTTGGCTAAGTCACCATTTCTAGCTTTAGGTTAGGGTGTTGCATGGTTTGATGAATATTTTGTTTTATGATGTATTATTTGGCGGATGTTAGATGATGTATTTGAGACAGTGATATATCCTAATCATGCTTTCTGCAGGGGGTTGTGCATAAGGGGTGCTGTAATAAAAATATAAATTCTTTTTGGTGTGTAGGTTACATATACCCCTAAACATAACCTTAATTAGGACATGTGGACTTGGTTACCCATGTTTGGGGTGCTAAATCCAAATTATTCATATAACTACTAAGGTTGTGTGGTATGTTTAGCTAACACTTATTTTACAGGTTTAGTTAGATTTACCTTTCCTATTTTGATGTAAATTTTGCAATTAAGTTTTGGAATGAATGTTAAGGTGGATTATGAGAACATTGGTTATAAGACCACGTCTTTTATATCATGTGAGGCCTTGAAGCAAACTACATCCCAAGTCAAACCAAAAGAAAGAATGAAATGGAGCAAATCAAGATCAAGGAATGAAGGAATGAAGGAAAAGGAGTGAAGAATGGAGGATGAAGAATGAAGACCCCCATAACACTTGTCACTTCATAATTATAATTTATTCATTTAATTGGTATAAGGGTAGAGCTCACTACCCACATTTCTTTTCTTGTACACAACCCAACCACCTCTTATTCTTTAAGCTAATTTTATAAATTGATTGATATTATATTTATGATTGTGCAATTAGGATGACATGATTTTCTTAGCTTCTTAATTATTTGATGATTATTGAATGTCCTGGAGGCGATTAGGCTCTTAGGAAAAAATAATTTTTTTATCCAATTAATCAATTAAAAAAACTAAATAATTCATAACCTCACCTAAAGTCTAGGACATAAACTAAGTTAATAAAAGGTTTAGCAATCCCTTAGCTGGATGTTGAATGTCTCATATCATGCATAAATCATATTATCTCACTCTTGCCAATGGAGGGCTTCCACCTTTGCTAGAGAGAATGGCTTGACCTTTGAGAGTCATGGTGAAAATACACCTCCTTCTTTCTGATTTTGGCCCATAACTAATTTTCTCATGCATTAGGTATATAAAATCCCATAGCTTGTGTCAAAATAAAATTCTAAAAATAAAAAAAAACTTGATAAATTTTGCATTAGATTTAGGTCATTATTCTCGCCATTTATGATCTAGTATCTTAGGAAGTGTGTTTAAGGACATACTCTCCTTTCTAAATAAACAATAACTTAGCCACCTTTCAAAGAATAAGACTTGCCTACATGTATTTCAAATCATAGGAGGAGTTAGTTAGTGGCCACTCTAAGCGGTTATAAGTCCAACGGTCGGGTGATTTATCCTCTCTTGTGGAGGTAAACCATATACCAATTTTCACTTTAGATTCAGGTCATGCTTCAGCCCTTGCCAAAGCTCCCTAGATTTATGATCTGAGATTGCTATTTTTCTTTGCAGGCTACAAGCATAAATCCTCACCTCTTTAGTATATTTATAATCCTATATTATGGAATTATAAGCCTTAGATTTATAATAAAAAAATTCAACTCAAACATATAATTCTCCTCAATTTAAAAAATATAAATCACAACCATAAGATAGTTTGGGATGATCGCTAGGTATTTTTAGTATCATGAGCATCCCCTACTCATCTTCTTTTGGTTTCAATAATAACTCCCTCTTTTTGCTCATCTCACTTGATTTTCTAAAAATAGCCAATTGATTGATAATCTTTGAAATCTTTGGAGATAATGATCATTTACCTTAATAGAGTATTCCTAAGGATCATTCCTTGGGATTTAATCCTTTGAGGGACCTTGATTTTCTAAAAATAGCAAATTGATTGATAGTCCTATCTTTGAAATCTTTGAAGATAATGATCATTTACCTTAATCAAGAGTATTCCTAAGGGATCTCATTCCTTAGGATGTAATTAACTGACTTAACAAACCTGGTTTAAAATAACCCTACTTTACTTTTCCATGTAAAGTAGGGAAAAGATCTTTAGTACATTGGAAGACCCATTGGCCTTAGGAGTCCTTATTAAGTGATTTGGTCCATTGTAGGATGGTGACTTCTATCTCTCAAGATAGTACGTCGTTCCTCAATGTCGTACCCGATCATCTCAATAAGTACATCATCAGATCTACATGATGCCCCCCTCACATATACACACACGAATGAATTCCTCTAATGGAAAATAAACACCACAAGCATCTACCTCCTTGGCCACTCTCTGGTGTCTTGATCTTCCCGCTTTGTGTTGTGGTGCAGGTGTGTGGGAGTTGGAACCTACCTCAAAGGAGAGACTATCTCGTTCTAAGATAGCCTTCCCTTGAGGGACTGAGAAGGTAACTCACCAATTTGTAGGAATACTAAAAAGTAGACTAACTAGAACTCGTGGACCTCCACAACCTTCCTCATTAGAGGGAAACTCGGGGTCAGACTCAACATCAAAGCGAAGGAGTGGCTTCTGCATTACCACATCCTCCCTGTTGATAGTCGTAAGGGCTACCCCCCTCACAGGTAATCCTAAACCCCTCAAAGCCACGACCAAAGTAAATCAGGTGGGTGGCCTTAGTCTTGGTGAGATTGGCCTGATCCAAGGCCAAGTATACACGAGAGGGGAAAAAACAAACTTGCTAGGAGCCATAGCTACCGTACTGACTGGAGAGTGAACTGAACTAACTGCTCTAATATCCTTGCATGTGAAAATATAACTGAATTAGACTTTGACCTTTATATTTGCCTTCAATCACTGATTTTTGATTTGAATTTGGAATTTGAACCCACACTCAACAAATTTAAGTATGCTAAGTGGGGTTCATTGATTTGGAGAGATTTAGAATTTTGAAGAGAGACTTTACCATTGAATTTTGATTTTGATTTTGATTTAGAACCCTCATTCAAAAACTTTGAGAATGTTGAGTGGGGTTCAATCCATCTTGAGGAGATTTTGGAGATGAATTTGTTTTGCTCATCCTTTGTTTGAAAATTTTGATTTGATGTTTGGAATTTTCACTTAGCAAATTTGGCTATGCTAAGTGATATTCAAGTGCATGTTTGAAAAATAAAAATTTGAAATCATTTTTATTGTTTGCGACGATTGTTTGTCAAGTATTTGATTTATTTTGATTTAATAATGGAATCTTTACTTAGCAAATTTAGGTATGCGAAGTAAAGCCCAATGTGTTTGATGTATTTTGATTTGATTTTAAAAAATGAGACCCTTACTTAACAAATTTGGTATGTTAAGTAGGGCTCAAGTATGTTTAATATTTTTGAAAGTGAGATTCTTACCTAACAAATGTGATATATTAAGTAAGATCTAAAATTTTTTATATTTTGTTTTGATTTGAAAAGTGAAACCCTTACTTAATAAATTTATTATGTTAAGCAAGGCTCAAGTGTGTTTGTTGCTTTGATTCAAAGATAGGGCTTTTACTTAACAAATATGGTATATTGAGTAAGGTCTAAAAATGTGTTTGATTTTAATTCAAACGTGGGATTCTTACTTAACAAATGTGGTATGTTAGGTAAGTGTGACTTGTATTTATTTTATTTTGAAAGAGGTAAACTCTCATTAAATAGATGTGGTATGTTAAATGGAGTTCAATTTGATTTTCATAATGATGTTTGATTTTATAAAAAGAAAATTCTTATTTAACAAATTTGGGCATGTCAAATGAAATTTAATTATGTTTAATTTATTTTTATTTGAAAAAAAGAACTTTACTTAGCAAATGTGGGTATGTTAAGTAGAGTCCAATTTATTTTATGTTTTGAAAAGAGGGGAATTCTCATTTAACAAGTTTGGGTGTGTCAAATGGAATTCAAATGTGTGTTGATTTTTTTTAAAATTTTGAAAGAAGGCATTCTACTTAGCAAATGCGGGTATGCTAAGTAGGATCCATTTTGTTTTGGTTTTTGAAAAAGGGGAACTCCACTTTGCAATTTTAGGTATACTAAATGGAGTTCAATTATTTGTGTGTGGTTGCATTTGAAAATAGAACTCTCATTTGACAAATTGGGTATGTTGAATGAGATTTAAAATATATATCTTTACTTTATGTGTGATATTGCCTTTGAAAAGAGGGAAACTCTAATTTAACAAATTTGGGTATATTATGTAAGGTTCAATTATATGTTGATTTTGATTTTTTGTTTTGATTTTAAAAATGGAACTCCATTCAACAAATTTGAGAATGTTAAATGGAGTTGGTTAATTGATTTTATTTTAAGAAATGTGCTTTCTGAAAATCTATAAAAGGGATTTTGATGATTGTAAATTTGATTCTGATTTTTGAAAGAGGACTCTCATTTAATAAATTTAGGTGTGTTAAATGAGATTTGATTGTCTTTTATTTTAAAGATATTTGAAAAATTTTATGTTTTTGCAAACTTTATGTGGAGTGAATTAAAAATGATTTTGTTTAGGAAAAGTGATTTTGAAAATATTTTGCAAAAGACTTTACTTGTTTTAGTTTGAGTTTTCTTAAATGTGGGATAAACCTTACCTTACCAAGCTAGTGGTAAAGAGGTTCAAAAATTTGTATTTTGTCATCTCTTTTATTTAGTTAGTTTATTATTACATATTGGGGGACCCAATATGGATTTTAAGGCCTACATGGAGTGAGATCCTAAAACCTAAAGGATGTTGGCTAGCTTTTCTTAAGGTTGAAATAAGCTAAGTGCCAATGGAAAGAAAGATAGTATTTGTGCTAATATAAAATATAAGTCAACTATCGATGCTTGGAGATAATAATATTTACTAGAGATGGAAAGAGGAACTCTCCCCAGTGGTGTTGCCAGAAAAATCTATGATGTTTATTTTCAATATGTATATGGGGGACACCACGCAGATCTGAGAGTGTATTTATTAAAGTGATCGGGTATGATAGTGAAGTATGATGTACTATCTCGAAAGATAGAGGCACCACCCTTCAATGGACCCAATCACCTAATAAGGACTCCTAAGGCATGATGGGTCTTCGAATATACCATAGATTTTCCCCTACTTTACATGGAAAAGTAAAGTAGGGTTTATTTTAAGCTGGGTACATTAAGTTCTCTATGGAGGCAAGTCCCCATAGTTAATTACATCCCAAGGAATGGGAATTTTATAAGAATACTCTTGATTAAAGTACATAATTATGGTCTCCAAAGATTTCAATGTTAGACTATCAATAAATTAGTTATATTGGAAAATCAAATGGGATTGTTCAAGGAGAAGACTTATTTTCAGAAGCCAGAGGGAATAAGTAGGAAATGCTCGTGATACTAGGAAACATAGTGAGTATTCTAATCTATCCTATGGTTGGGCTTTATGTATTTGAAATTGAAGAGAATTATTTGTTTGAGTTGAAATCTTATTAGATTGCTAGAGCTTATAATTCATCAACATAAGATTATGGAAATGCTAAGAGGTGAGGATTTATGCTTATAGCCCACAGGAAATAACAATCTCAGATCCTAAATCTAGAGAGCTTTAGCATAAGCTAAAGCATGACCTAAATTTAAGTGAGAGCATGACCTAAATTGAAGAGAGAGATGGACATAATGGTTTACGACCACAAGAGATCGTAAACCCCCGACTTCTGGACTTACAATCACCTGGAATGGCTATCAGCTAACACCTCCTACGATTCAAAATTATGTAGTCTTATAAAAGTGCAAGATAGTTGGGATGTTATTTAATTTGAAAGATACTAAAGTCTTTAAACCCACTCCCTAAGAGACTAGAACATGAGTGATATGAGTAATGACTTAATCTACAAATATAAATAGCTTCAAATTTTATTTTAATTTTGACACTTCATTTTGACAAAGTCTTTAGGATTTTGATGCCTATATGCATGATGAAAATAGGTTATAGACTAAACCAGCTAGAAGAAGATGTTCTCCACCACAAGGGATACCCTCACAGGTCAAACATTCCCTTATCATGCAAGGATGGAGATCCTTCATGCTCAAGAGAGAAAGAATATGTATGCATATTGTGAGACATTCAACCATTCAGCTAAGGGGTTGCTAAATCTTTTAATTATATTATTTAAAACCTAATCTTTATGGTGAGGTTATGAGTTATTTTAAATTTTAATTTCAAGTTATTAATTAGGGTAGAAAAATTAATTTTTCCCTAAGAGCCTAATTGCATCCAGGCCACACATTAAAGTATCATACATATAAGAAATTAAGAAAAGAATGTAGTTTCTAATGCGCAATCTAAACACAACATCAAACAATTTTATAAGCTACCGTAAAAAAATAAAAGGTCGGTGCGGTCGGGTTCTACCTTACACCTTGAAAAGAGAAAATGGGTAACCGAGCTATACCTTTATACAACCCGATATATAAAAAAATAATTATCATTACAAATAATAAATTTTATGGGGGGTCTTCAAGTCTTCATTTCTTCATATATTTGCTCCCTTTGATGTGGTAGCCTTCAAGGCATCACATGGCACCCCAGGACTAAGCCTTCTAGCTAATGCTCATCTTAAACCCCCATAGCACTATTTCTAATTCCTAATGCAAAATTACATTAAAAATAGAAAAAGTAAATCAAACTACACTTGCAAATCAAGTGTTAAATAAACACACATATAACTCAAGTAGTTATATCATAACTTGGACTTAGCACCCTACACATGGGTAGCCAAACCCACTTGTCCTAACTTGGATTATGCTTAGAGGAATAAGCAACCTACAAAGAGAGCATTTATATTTATTTTTAAGCATAATATCCTACAAAAAATAAGATTAGGCTAATCATGGCTTACCATCCAATCTACAAAGCATACACCCTGACATCCAGTAAAAAATATTACATCACAAAACAAAACATACACCATCCTAACCTAAGACTAAAAGTGGTTACTTAATTCTAATGTGTGTGTTAAGGCTTGTGTGGTAAGTCCTAACTAGGCATTAAGGTTCTAATTTTCTAAATGCAAAAAGATGTTTAGTCATAAGAGGTTGATTTCACTTTAAGTGGTTTAATTAATTTGAGAATTTTACTTAGTATTTTCTTTTATTTCATATGCCTTACACTTAGCAACTAAGTGTTATAAAGAGAGGAAAGAGAATTGCTCCCTTTTATCCTTACCTTAAGCCACTTTCTAAAGCATGTTAATTTAATTTATTCTTCTTAGTGAATGGCGTATTACACATTTTAAATTAAACCTAAAGGTAGGTTCACTTTAAATGATTCCATTCAAGATGAAAGGTATCTTAACATTAATTTGAATGAACTAATAACACATGACATACATCACATTATTCCTTTCCATCAGATGTAACATGCATATGATCGAATCCTAAGTATGACTAATACATGCAATATATTTCTTTTAACACACTTTAAACGAAAGATGCATATGTGTATTTTGTAGAATATTAGATTTTCACTCATTAGCTAAATGCACACTCAAGTGTATAAAATTTTTAAGCAAGTACTTCGCCATTGTTAACCAGGGGAGTGAGGTAAAGACCTCCTTGGGGCTACTTAAAGCTATGCATCCCTGGAATATCTAGACTACATAAACCTGCTATTCTTAAATACACATGACTGTACAAATGACTATAATAATGAAAAAGCATGCAAAAGTTGTATGTTTCTTAATTAAGTTTTTTTAAACATGTGAGTTAAAGTTCTATAAAAAATCTAATATAGAAATGTGTAAGGATGAATTCAAATAAGTGTTGTCTTTTTAAATAGACTGTACACTTATGGATGTTCAAACTTATGCAAATCTATATGTGAATTAAAGAAAGAGAACTCCACATCATATGTTTAAACTAGAACACATGCTTATATATACTTATGACTAATATCACTCAAATATTGTAATTGATTTATAAATTTTGAAAATAATTTTTTGATTTAATAGTGATAATAGCCACACATATTGTAGATTAAGTTCAACACATGCAAGCTCAACATAAAGAAAATTTCATTTGATTTAATTTATTTTTGAAAAAGATGAATGCATGGTTACAAGTGACATATAACATTTAATATGATTGGAAAGAAATAAGCAACATAAAACACATGACTTCATTCATCCAAATTAATTCCTAAAGACAATCATATCAAATACAATCACTTAAAATAAACCAAAGTTTATTATTAAATTACTTTTGGATGTTTGATTTGATTTAAAGAAGAAAGGAGATTCAATCATTTATTTCTTCTAACCCATTTCCATATTGGTTAACTAATTTAGTTCAATGAAAAGAAGTTAAGTTGATTTTATGAGTTAAGTAGGTTGTAATATGAGTTAAGTCCATTAATTACCCCTTACATATGTTACCTTAAAGTGATTAACCAATTAATTATGAGCCAATATGATATGCACATGAATTGGAATTTAAATCAGCAATGACCCTAGGAAATAAAAGGCCTATGCAATTGGCTCACAATTAGTGGTAATTAGATTAAAGAACTTGATTAAGTACTCTTATGGCTTCCCCACACATGTAAGTTAGCCATAATTTTCTTAAATATATTTAGGTTATTAAACAACAAAAGATTTACCCATGAAACTTAATTAGATGAGTTCTAGAATGATTATGATTTTAATTTAATTAATTAAGCCATTTTTAATTAATGATTAAACCATTAATCTCAAATTATTTAATTCCATTCAAATGAAATGAACTTAGAGTAAAAGATTAGGAAAAAGGTCCCAATCTTATTCCCTATGCTCATTCACTATTATACAATAATTAGCAAGCTTAATTAATGGTTTTCTTACTATTTAGCATGTTAATTAATCATCTAATTAATTAAGGAAGTAATTAAGGCTAAGACAATCGATTTTCATAATTAATTAAGCAATAAATCCAAAAAAAATTATGGGAGGCAGGGGTCATCCCAATAATCAATGTCAGAAAGTCTGGAGTTAATTACTTGAGTAATTAAGGAGTAATTAAGCTAATTAAGGTTTTAGTTTATCCCAAATAAAGCCTTAATTACTATTCAAAATCAATGAGGAATATTTTTAAATTAACCTCCTTTGAAATACCTTTAAAATGAGTATTTATTTATATTTTTATGATTTGTTTAAAATTGGTTATTATTTTTCAAATTTTTAGTTGATTTAAGTGATTTTCCATGACTTTTATAAAGTCTATTAATTTATTTTCACTATTTGAACTTCGAAATGCAATATCTTCCAATCCAGAAATACTTTAACTTGAAATTTTTATGGTGGGTGCTTTTTAACTTCAATTTAATCTTTGAAAATCTCAGCTCAATTAAATATGTATTTTTGGTTTAATTTATGAAATTTAATTTTCACTAGAACTCAAATTAAGCTGAAACCATTCAATGAAATCTTGAGATTTTTTGTTTATTGGATTCCTCTTGAAAAGATGAATCCAACTAGCTCTTATTTATATTTTTCATTAAGTATTATATTTTTTTATGAATTTTGAAAGTTTCAAGAAATTTAAATAATTATTAAAATAAAAAATGTCTAATTTCCTACTTAACCTAGTCAGTACCACACGATGCTGACTGGACCACACGATTCCACGTGGCGGTGCGCGATTGGGTAGCGCAGTTCCTCGTGGCACGCATAGATTACGCACTGCATGGTGTTTGAGCGAAAATGCAGATCACGCTGGTTCGAGACGTCCGATCGTGAATCAGATGGTCCAAATCGATCCACACAATCTGATGATTGGAATCCAGTGGATTTAATGTGAAATCACAATCGTCCAACCCTTTTAAGGGGAGATCGGAAGGCTGCTATCCTTTCTCCCTCGAGACCAATGAACAGGCCATCATTACGGCAAAATTGAGCACCAAGCTCAGTTTTGGGCATAATTTTCTGGCGAACCTCGCTAGAAAACACCCCAATTCACAGTAGAGTGATGTAAAAGGCATTATTGGTGGCTATAATGAAAATGCAAGTTCCATGAAGCTTTCATTAGATGAGATCGCAAAATTATCTAGTAGGGTGGAGTGATCCATTCACATTGATTATGGTGCATTCAATTAGCATATTGACTATGATGTTTAAATAGATCAAACTTATCAAAATCAAGAACAATATTGAGGTTCACACATGTCGACTTCAGATGCACCATGATGATCAACAATCAACACAGAGATCGACTTTTGATGCTCCATGAAATCAACTACAACCCACTCCACAACGAATGAGTATGGACAGTTGCCCATACTACTCCACAACATTGAAGAAGAACATAGTAGACTATAACTTAATAGTTGTAAAAAATAATTTTCAACATCATATTTTTGGAGTGTGCGTGAACAATCAGCTTAGGAATAAAGTATTTTCACTTAAACATATAAAAATTTTATAAAATATTTTTAATTTAGATTATAATGTATTATTTTTTTTAAAAAATTATTATTAATTTGCTATCAAATTTAATATAAAAATATTAAAAGGCTAATTAAATTATTTAATTATTTAATTATATTATATAATATTCACAATTATGCATAATTAATAATTTATTAATATTAATTATTTTCTAAATATTCATATTTATATACATATATAATCCACACTATTATCTTATTATTATATTATATTTTATAAATTAAATATTATTACAAATTATTTTAAATTTTATACTAATAATATTAAAAATTTTTATTAATGATTGAAAATACAAATAAAAATTATATTTTTTAAAAAACTCAATTTTCAATCTAAACAATCCTATTCCAATCATTGAAAACACATGGCATATTCTTAATTTTTTGCATTTAAGTTCATACAATAATTGAAAATGTCATTTTTAATATTGAATACGCTACTTTTAAAGTTTTTTTAAACAGGCTCTTTGTACTACAAATTATTAAATACATGCACCTTCTTAGAAAAAGGAGATTTAATATATAATCATTTTATTTTTTATATTTACAAATCAATCATTTTCAATATTAATTATTTAAATTATCAATCAAATATTAAAATTAATTACAAATGTTTTATTCATATTTTTTATTTTTTAAAATTTTCAATGATTTAACGTGACATACTAAAATACATGAGTACCGATATTAAAAAAAAATAGTGAAGGTGATTAACCCGGGGGGGATGTAGTCGGTACAATAGCGCTTCTGCTGTCATTCGTCACCCTTCCCACCTCCCCTTCTCATGCTCACATGCCTTGCAGCCGCCTCCGTCCTGTCTGCAGCGTTGCCAGCACGGCGCATGACAATGCCCTCCTCCTTCGGGCAGTGGAAGTTGTGGATTACTCGGCTGGGCATACTGGCCCCACCCTAACTTCAGTTGCGCCATCGCTCGCAATGGCGAAGTTGTCGGACAGGGATTCCTTTATGCCCAGGGAACCAAGTGTGCGGAGCTTCAAGCTGTTGCGGTCGCAAGTGAGCTGATGCACGACGCTACTGCATACCTCAACATGGAACCCGGTGATTGCCACGGCGATCAAACCCCAGTGTCCTCCCTTGTTCAGGTCCGCTTTGAATCATTCCTTGTTGTCCGCCAATTGCTTGCGTAGGTTAGCTGGAGTAGTTTTGGTGTAATTGAAGCTGTATTTTTTTTTTCATTTCTTTCTTCTACTGATTTGACGGAGGTGCTGGAACTTTAGATCATCAAGTATTCTGTTTTTAATTTTCATATACCATGAACTTTTAATTTGAGTCGGCATTTAATATTTCTGTAACGTTTAGATTAGATGTATTGTGGATACTCTAGATAAAGTTTATAAACAACAATTACATTGATTATGTTGTATGGATCTAAATATTGAGCAATAAGGAAAATCATTGATAGCAAAGTTTTGTTCGAAGAAAATGAGAATGTTTAGATTTTTTTTCTACAAGTGAAAGTTTGTACAATGTAGACGAGGATCAAAATTAATACCTTAGCGGAACATATTAAGGCCATTGTGTCAAATAAATTAGTTGGCACTCACTAATTAGAATGCTAAAATGAATATGATAGTGCTAAAACCAATAAAGTAATAAAGATTATACGAAAGGCTATGTTAGAGTGACATCTATTGAATATAAAATAGTTGAAGACATATTTGAAATTGTTTGGACATGAGCAATGAATGGTAGAAAAAGCAACAATTAGATTAGTGTAAACAACTTTGTGCTGCAAGACTAGAAAGGTAAATGAGTATATCTAATAGTCAACATAAATATAAGTTATTTAATGATTAGCTATATATATATATACATATATATATATATAACACCTTAGGAAATACTCACCATGAATGAATGGAAAATGAGAATTTGTAAAGTCTATTCCTAAATAACAGGATAATGCTAATGACATAGTTTAAAATTGTGCAATTAGTGATGAGCTATTGTGTAATATTTTTAAAAAAAGGCAATGGCTAGTTCACCTCATATTTGGTATTCTCCATGAGGAACAATCATGAAAGAGAACACAATCAAATAAGTAACACAGAGTAAGTATTGTTCCACAGAGACTTAAATACCGAGTAATGAAATTGAGTTGGTTCATAACTATTCAGACCAAGGCGGACCTACCCTTAGTTGAGGGTGGGCAAATGCCCACCCTCAAAATTTTTTTACTCTTTAAAAAATTAGCTTTTTTATGTTTGGCCTACTCTCAATTTATATTTTATGCATTCAACCTCTCCTCCAAAAAAAAACCAATTTAACCCATTATTTTTAAATAACTAATTAATCAATTAAAATAAAAATATATAAGTTTAATAATCTTCCCCACTTATATTTTTTCTTACAAATTTAATGATATTTTACTAATTATTTATATTTTCTTCTAAAATGATAAATTATATATATATTTTAATTATTATATTATTTAAAAATTTTGCCCACCCTAAAATAAAGAATTTGATCTATTAAATAAAATTTCATTGTTGGTTGGAAAATAAAAACTAATTTTAATTGTACTAGAAAATAAAATAAACTATTTAACAACAATAAGAGTCTTGGTTGGGAAATTAATAGGTTAAGATGCATGAAATGGATATCATCTATAACGTATTTGTTAGTTGATTTTTAATTCAATAAAGAATTTATAAAGTTATACTGAAGTTTATTCAATGTGGCCATTATTTTTCTCTCAAATCCATTTTTTCAGATGACCTCTCTATCTCTTGGTGATATATTCAAGTCAAAGCTCGTTAGATTTTTAATATGGACTGCATAAGCCTAATGCAATTATCTTTTACTTATAATTAACCATGGTATTTTATCCAAGATGGTTTGATTCTCTACCTTTCGATTTTGAAAAAAATCTATTGAATAATTGATTACTTGCTAATCAATCAATAGGAATTAAGGTTCAAAACAAAATATGTTGTATTCATTAAAAATCAAAATCCCAAAATTTTTTTTATTAAAAATCAAGCCAACTACTACATCACAGCTATATCCAATCCTTAGAAATGGGACTTAGTTCATATTTGAATGGAAGAAGATAAAAGAGTACATAAATCTTGACATTAATCTAAAATAATAACAAAGAGAAGAAGGGAAAAAAAACCTCAGGGATGTGCTTTTATTCTACTTCCTCAATCATCATCCCCATCTTCGCATCTTAGCCTTCTTGAATCCTCTCAAGAACTCCTAGTTGATAATTACTATGATAGTCTCCCAAATTCCGCCATTATATTTTTTATGATTGTTGAATTCAAATTTGTCTATGAAGTGATGTAGGACTTTTTTTTGGCACATGGAAAATAGGACTAAATTAGGTGGGATAAATTGAATAGAAAGCAAAAAAAAAGGGCAAGAAGTATGAAGAATTCCTCAATGTCAAAGAATAAAATTACAAGTAGGGGTTAGAGTACAAGAATCTTTCTTTCTCTCTCTGAGAAAAAATAAAAAAGACAAGATCCGCACCTCCTCAATAATCCTTCTTTTTATAGGACCACAATGTGGCTATAAAGAAAGTACATATCAACTATGTCATTTACACAAGAAGGGATTCGCCAATGATTTAGAGAGTGAGCATGTGATATATGCCGAGTGACGAGTTCTCAAGTGTGGTTGTTGGAGCTAATGGGGCAAGTTGTATGATGTGAGTGTTTGTGCATAGTCACCCAGGCAAGTCTCCATATATGAGATGAGTCATTTGATTGGGGTGGTCTTTCCTCATGTTCCTCCGTTTAGAGCAAATCTTTGTGGGTGAGTGAATTACTTGTTTAAATTATGCTTCTCACTATTGGATGCTTCTATGATGATCCTTTGTTATTTATGAGTACTCGTTGGGTCCTTGTGTGCTCTATGGGCATATAATGTCTGTCTCTTATCTTTATAATAAGGCATCATGTTTATGTAGTGTGGTATCTATGTGCTATAAAAATATGTAATCATCAAAGTCAGTTGAGCTAAAGAATCCTTGAATGAAACTTCAGTTTTTTTATTTTGATAATTTGATTGCAGTTGAAAGCTGGGTAGTTGGAAGCCTACTGATTGTAGAGTAGCATGTTACTAACTTTCAATATTTCATTTATTACACTAAATTTTAAATCTTATATATTTTTGTTATATGTATTCGCTATAAATATTTATTAGTTTAATATTCATGATAACTGTATAATTAACTTCAAGTACTATTTTTTCTTACTTGTATGTTTGAGTCTTATATTAGAATTATTTGTATTTTTGGGCCTTTTAGCTCATCATATATCATTCAAATTTTTTTAAGGCAAGTGAAAGGAATCAGTTGATCTATAGAAAGGAGATATAAGTGTCTTCAAAGTAGGGTTTTGTTGTGAATGACGTAAATTAAATATTATTGGTACTTTTTAAATTTCCTAAGATGTTCTTAACAACTCGACAATTTATTTGATTAATTTATTGATTAGTTCTTCTGTATGAATATTGATGTCGAAATCATTGGATACTACAAAGCATGATTTCAAGTGTGATACATCAAATAGATGTATTTTCACTTCATTCAATTTGTATATTAGGTGACCGGATGAGTGGAAGGAAATGTGTTGGGTTGCCCATATTTATCACATCTCATATTGATTGAAAGGGGTCAAAAGGTAGGCATGACATAATCAATGAGCCATTCAACTGATCAAGTAGAAATATAGATAAATCTTTGATCTCACTAATGATTTTGACCTTTGCATCTTGTTCTTTTGATAGGATTATATGAATCATGTACACAAGGTCTTGATACCTCTATACTTCTCAAGAGAATATATTGCATTGATAATTTTCATAAAACAAGTTATGTATAGCAAATAGATTCACTTGATTGCACATGAAATAATTTAGATTCATGTGCTAATCTATTGATATTTGCATCTATAACTTCATTAGCCCCTTTTGAAGTTATAGCCAATTTGCCCTAAATTTCTTTGGTCATGCTGTGCATGAAAATTTTTATATAGTTGTTCAATTTTAATAAAAATGCAAATTATATATTACTATAGTATTAAGTTCTTCTAATTCTCTTTTTCCTAGAATTTTCTTAGTAAAGTGATTTTAGTTTTGATTTCATTTATATCTTTCTTTGATATATGTTATTGATGTGAATGTTTCACATACCTCTTAAAAATTTGTTTATTATTTCTATAATCAAATGGTTTATTATTTAATAGTGGTTTATATGTAGATTGTTTTCAGTAGCGCACCTTGAGGAAAATTGTGAGCCACTATAAACTTGATATGATGTAGCACATCAAAGGAGAAAATGATCTGTCACTAGGTCCTAAACCAAAGCTTGAACTCAGAAGGACTTTAGTAGATTTTATGTGTTGTGAATTTCTATTTCATGTCTATATTGTGTACTAATAACAACATTTAATTATGTGTAAGTGTTGTATTAGAAATGTGGTTGAAAACATGTGAGTTTCTATATTCTTTTCTTAGATGTGGGCTAAGCATCGCGACACTACACTCTGCATATTTTAGTGCTTAAGACCCAAGAAGTCCTTGGTGTGTGACCGTGGCACCACTGCACGCAAAATGATAATTTTGACTTTTTTTTTCAAAATTTTAATAGTTTTTTTCCCCAAGCAATAGATCCTTTAGAGTATTGTATCTATTTAAACTCTATTTTAGATTGAATAATTTTTTTTTGGCTTTTGTGTGTGAAATTTGAGTGCAAATACTCTTGGTTGGAGCTTAGTGGTCGGCCTGTCTGAGGGATTCGGTGATCTTTCACTGCAGTTCTACTTTGGTGAGTATAACACCTTCGTACCACTTCCAGTTTGGTGAGTGGAAGATCCTTGAAGCAATTCTCTCCCTCCATCCATTGCGATCTTCACACTCCCACCAATTTTGGTATTAGAGCCCCAAGATTTGGAGGTGTGGAAAGTACTCGCAGATAATTCATATCAAATCCAAGCAAGGTTAGTTCTGTATTTTGAATTTTGAGTAATTTTCATTATAGAATTAGTGATTTTGCTTGAGAACATATGTTAAATTTATGTGGTAGGTAATTCTATGAATGTTTGTGTTTCTATAAACTAGTTGCCTCCACTTAGAAAGCCTAGCCTTTCCTACTAAACTTAACTAAAATCGCCATACTTGAGTGTTTGAGTAAGAGAGAGTTCACTAAATATCCTAATATAGATAATCCTACATAAAATCAACATCATATCCTTAAATATTTTATGTATATTTCTTTTCTAAGCGTGTTTAATATTTTGTAGTATTCACATGTTCCTTAAAATTAAAACCTTGAGTACTACCTAGTCAGGATGACTTAGAGCCATAGGAGGAGAAAACATTGAACTTCTTAGAGATGACTATCTTGCGAGAAGGCCAAACTTAAGGAACCCCCTTAGACAAGACCATCTTAGCGTCCATGAAACACTACATGAGCTTACGAAATAAATTTAAAATAGAAGCCCAACATGACAGTGTTCATGATCCATTAAACTAGTAAATTATTCATTCAAGGGATACATGTTGTTTGACCAACACTCATAAATTTATTTCATATTTTTTTTATCCTATTAATAACAAAATAATATCACCGTTGTTGATTTAAGGTGATATTCTTATGATCCTTCACACTTTGAATTTTCCTTCATGTACCGAAATTATCTACTAATTATTTGTTCGTTTATAAGCTAACTAAAGATTCTAAAGTAATTTTGTATTTTATCCTTTGTATTGTGTTTTTTTTTCCAAAAACATAAAACATGGAGGACAATTAATTTGCTAAAGCTAGAGATAGTTTCTACCCAACCCTTGAGGAATCTATGGATCAATAAAATTCAATGCAATCTTTAGCATTATCTTTTCTCTTTGAAATCCTTAAATCCAATAAAAAAAATCTAGCCTTATTGCATTTTTTTGGGAGCTACAATACATTTGTTTGAGCTACCAATGTGTTATTTTTCTCAAACTATACTTCATTTTTCAAGGCGATTAATTATTGAGAATTTCATTATTAGGTTTGTGCGCTAGAAAGCACAAATATGCTGACTTTTTAGTAAGTGATACATTAACTGTTAGTCTTTTTTTCTCATTCATAATTACTTTTAAGGTCTACATCTAAGATCTTTGAGGTTTAATGGATTTTGTTATTTATTGATGATGGCATTGTATTTCATGATCTTTTTATTAAAAATCAAAAGTAAAGTATGTACCATCTTTCCTACCTTTTCAGTATGTTAAAAAAAGGAATTATAAATTTTGAAATTGAAAGACTTGAATCTGGTAATGCGACTATTTCAATTATTCTTTACCTTTATACCTCTAAGAAAAATATAATATATAAGTCATCTTGTGCATATAAACTCTAACAAAATAGAGTGGTTAAATAAAAGCACAACCACTTGCTGCCATGAAGGCTCTCCTTTTTTTAAAAATCATTCTAAATAATATTGTGGAAAAGTTGTTTTAACAGTTGCTTATATTATAAATTGGTTATCTACAAAGGTCCATGGGTTCAAGAGTCTTACACTAGTCTTCAGTATCTCAAATAGCCTTATTCCTAAAATTTTTGGATGTATTTGCTTTTGCTAATATACATCTTGATATTGAACAAACTTGATCCTTGAGCATTTAAATATTTTTTTTATTTGAAAAATTTTCTATTAAAAAAAGGGCACAAATGCTACCATCCTCCCACTAGAAAGGTTTGTGTTTACTGATGTGACTTTTAATGAAAAAGATTATTAGTATCTTTGTATTTACCGTAATGAAGACATCATTTTCAAATGAATTTTCTCTTAAATTGCCTTATCCCTCATCCTAGCAAATAACTCTATTCTAGAGCCAAATACTCCTACTCAAATTGCGCTTACACTAGAAACACTTTCTACTCAATGATTATAGGCTTGCTTAAGAAAAAGGCATTTCGATCTATGTAAGTGCTATTAATCAAATCATTTTCGACCATTAAATCTATTGAGAGAATCATTAATCCTACAAATAAAGGTCAAGAAAATCAACTAAATATCATTTACACATATTTCGTGCATACAAAAACTTATTTCATAATCATCAATATTTTCTTTCTAGTATGCATATTATTTATATACATATAATAGTTTTTGAGGCTTTATATAATATAAATTGGAATAATGCTATGCGTGAAGAATTGGTAGTCTTTTAAAAAATAAAATATAAGAATTTCTAAAATTATCAAAAAGAAAGAAAGTAGTAGAATGTAGATAAATCTTTTTATATAATATAAAACCTATGGTTCCTTATGTAAGCAAAAAAAAGATATTGTATAGGTTGAAGTAATATCTAAGGGTGTGGTTATGAATGTTCGCTAAGATTATGCACAATATGAGTATACAAATAAAGTCAAGGATAACATCCATTATCTGTGAATATGGCTTCATATTAGTAATTTATGTTGATAGCATTATTTTGATTATTAGTGGCTTGGAAGAAATAAAAAATTTAAAGAAAAGATTTCTTCAGAAATTTGGAGTCAAAGAATTAGTGTGTTACAATATTTTTTGGTATTGAAACTACGCACACTCAATATAGGATCTTCATATCACAACAAAAACATATAATAAACCTGTGAAAAAAATTGTTAAGTTAGAATGCAAACTTGTTGTGATCGTTATAAAATGTAATCACAAATTTATAGATGCTCTAAAAGATAACAATATTAGATATCTCTTATTAAAGACTAGTGGGAAAAATTATAAATGTATCACCTATTAGATCTAACCTTGTCCACACCCAAGGCAATGAGCAGACTCAAGCGATCTGATGAGTCTATTTATCAAGAGAAATGTACTCGCATAAAGGATACTCAACGATCAAAAATGAATAAACTCGCTAAAAGGCGTGTCTGATAAGGGAAGATCAACCCAATGCAATGAGTCAAGGACTTAGAGAATAATAACTCCGAGAATGAGCCATGAATCCACCGGTCGATAGCATGATAATACTCAAAGGAACATAGCGGCTACTCCTCTTAGCCTGATTCTCACTCGCATGCATACGACAAAAAGGATCGCTCACTCCCACTGTCCTACAGAGACATACTTGCTCATATGTATACCTGCCATTAGCTTCGACAGGAATCCACTTATACTCGATTTACCTTATATGTACTTTCTATATATGGTAATCATTTGGTATTATAAAAAGGAAACTCCTCTCTTACAGGGGGACATTTTTCCTCTCTATCTCCAATCGCCTAGTCTTTGTACTTCAATCTTGAAAATAAAGACTATTATTTTCTTTCACTCTCCGCCTTTTTGCAATTTTTTATCTATTTCTATTTTTTAGATATCTCGAAGGTTCCTCCTGCATCTATAGATGGATTTGGATTCAATAGCTATAGTGAGTTAATTTATTTATGCACAATACTAAAAATTACATCTTTTCAGTGCAGATAATTTTATGATATTTGAAGGGACCCCAAAAATGGAATTATATTTAAAAATGAAGAGAATTTAACTCAAAGCATGCACAAATGCAGGTTATGCTAGTTTTATTGTTGGCAGGAAGTCAATTTCAAGATATTACACATTCTTAGGAGATAACTTTGTGATTTGAATAAGTAAAAAGATAAAGTGTGCTATAAGATCTAGCTTCAAAGTCGAACTTAGGTCTATAGCACTGGGAAGCTACAGGTTGTTATGGCTAAAAAATAACCTGAAAGATTTAAAAGATGAATTATGAGTTTTTATAATGCTTTATTGTGATGACAAGTCTACCATCAATATTGTACATAATTTCATTCAACATGATGATAGAAAGCATATTGAAGCTGATAAATATTTTATAAGGAATCTTGACATTATACTCCTTTTATAACCACAAGTTAACAAAGTGCTAACAGTCTCACAGAAAGATTATCAGAGCAAATCTTTTGAAAAATTTTAAGTTTAGAATGGATGACATTCATTTATTCACTTGAGAGGTAGTATTAAATGCCTGTATAATTTTCACCTATTGGGTCCTGCACTCTCCAAGACTTTTCCCCTTGTTTCCTCTTGTGTTGTTTCTTCATTAATTTGTGAGATCTCTACTACATACTCATTAATTCACTGACTATTATAAGCTTTCAAAGGATTATATAAATATTATACAAATCTTGGAAGAAAGTACTCAACTAATTCTTTCCAATACTTATCAGAATGTTCTTGATAAGTTTCTAATTGTGCTTCTGAGTGCTTAATTCAGGCCTCTTTGGATTCAAATTCTAGGTATTTTTCTCCTCATCAAACATATTTTCCTTTGACTATAAATTTATTGAAAATGTAGAACAGTTAATCTTAAAATTAAATCATGAAGTTCCTAATCCAAATATTTGGGTGCTTGGAAAATTTAAAGGTACATCAAACTCAGGTTTAATAATTATGTCAAAATTGCATGCATTTCCACTTAGCCTGACATCCATCTTTTATTTATTTATTTTTTTTTTATGAATCCCAGATGCAAATCCACTTCTAATGTTCTTTGTACTATATTTTGATTGGAACTGTGAACATATGTTCTTGATATTTGACAACATTTTAAATATTTATCCAAGCGAAAAATGTACATACTATATCCACTTTATATGAAATTCTCTTCTTTTTTATTTTTACTTAACTTGGTTTGTCAGGTGTAGGTTTTGTCACATTCTCATTTTTTTGTTTAACAGTTTTTAATGATTTCTTATTAGGATGGAATTTCAAGAGTTGTAATAGGAATTTGACATCCTCTAGGACATTTACGAGGCAAGGCAATCAAGTCATTCAGAAATGAAGGAGTCCAAGTTGATGTTGTTGGAGAGGAGCTGCCTAGCAAGAAAATGGAGGTGATTGAATCTTCAAGTTATACAAGTAGATTTTCTTTTCTATATACTTAGCAACCTCTCCATGTATCTCTTTTTATCTGAATGTTTAATGCCCACATTTGTTAAAATACATTATAGCTTTTTATTATTAGATCATAATCTACAATGTCTATCAAGAAATATCAGCTTTGTTATTCTTCAAATGAAGTGCCACTACTTTCATGCAAGCTCATTAGTTTTCTATTTAATTTGACGTAATTTTTGCAAATTATCGCTTGTATAACTTTTCATTATAGTACATAGCTCATTAGTTTGCTATTTAATTTGAGGTAATTTTCGTTTGTGTAACTTTTCATTACAGTACATATAGATACATGTTTTTTTAATGATATTCTAACTTGTTTTTTTGGGAATAAACTAAGTGGCATCTTGTCATGTAATGTTGACCTTTGTCATCTTGTCATGATGTTGAGATTCATATTTTCAGAAGGTTTTGAAGTCCTGCCTCATAGTAAATGCTCTGCTACTTTACAGAGTTGCATTTTATATTCCCTTCTCTGTGCTCAAATATGCAATGACTTTGGATGGTAAGATTCATTGTCGTTAATTTTCTCATAGAATATTTTCTCTGATTCCATTTCTCTCATTGTTACGAACTAATTTGCTGCTTTGTTTCAGTGATGAATGGGAAAAAGTAATTGATAGAGAGTGTCTTTCATTTTGGGATTAGCAGAAAAAATTGTAGCTAGAAGTGGAGATGCCTCTTGGGTAAGCAGCAGGCTTTCTAGAGGTTGAGTTTTTGAACTAAGAGGTCGAAGTGATGCTATTGTTGTAGGGGGGAATACTATTTCACAGGATAGTACTTGAATTTGCTGATTTAATTGCTCTCTATTTTAAATTTAGTAGTCTCATTTTTCATTATGAATTTAATTCTAGTTACCTCGTAGCATATCCAAGGTCGACTGCAAGACATGGTGGGGGTCATGTACCTGCTCGCATAGTAATGTCTAGGAGTTTGAATCTTTCTGAAGAGGCGAACCTATGGAATACTAATGATGCATATACTATTATTTCTACTCAAAGAGGAGCTCAAAAAGACATTCAGGAAAAGCTAGCTAAAAAATTCTGGAAAAGCTAGCTAAAAAAGGTGTTGAAGTGGTAGAATTTGACATGTTGAACCCCAGATATGTCATGGAATATTGTTATAGTCGTGGATGCTTGTCAGTACTTTGGGAATGTGGTGGGGAGCTTGCAGCAGCAGGAATAAGTTCTGGCGTAATTCACAAGGTATGGTCTAACTGAGCCACAGAAGTTGTTGTTCTAACATTTTTTGAAACATCAAATTACATCTGTGTGGCACAATTGATAGTTATGTTTATGGTGATACATATCAAGAGAGATTTTTTTGTTATCCATTTTCTGTGCTTGTTTGCATGCATCATTATAAACATCTATGATGTGCATGCATATCAAAGGTAGCATTACGTTAATTTTAACATTAATTAGGCTATTATAATTGTCATTTCATCAAGTTTATAAACTTATTTGTTGACCTGATAATGTTGAAGGTATATAATTGTTTATACTGCTAAAAAATAATACCAATTTGTATTAGATCATGAGTGAAGTGTCAAGATTTCGATGTTAATTAGCAAAGCATGGCAACGAGGTTTATCCTTTTCCTTTTATTCAAAGCACTTTCAAGCTTCAAAGCACACTTTAAGAGTGAAGCTAATTGATGCATTGGTCTTCCTGCATCACTTCACCGCATCATTGAGCATTAAAACTAAATTTTTAGTTATTGTTTTGTGATTTGATTTAGCATCTACCATAAAATTAGGCTTGAACTTTTTCTTCTTATTATTTCTCATAGTTATTGAGTCATTGCTTAGGGATCTATTTTCTCCCTCCTTGAAGCTTGTTACTTGTAGTAATTCTTCTCTTCATGCTTTGTCACCTACTAGTTTTTTTAATATGCATTTCATTGGTTGTTATTGCTGGTGTTAGTAGCTTCTAGTATACAAATAGTTTTTCTAGGATGCTTATTGATGCCTCATATTTACACTCTATGCTACATCTGTTGCTTAATCTATAGTTGATCGCTCATTCTCATTAGTATTATTGATTTTTAAATATTAATTCATCATTTCATTATTTATATATTTTTTATTTCTAATAATTAAAAATTATTATTATTGAATGTATAATTATATTTACTTACAATTATTTCTAATGTGATTTAAATTTTGTTAATTAAATAACAATTGTATGCATATACTATTTGAATATATGAAATGCAGGTTTTGAGTGTTGTAGTTTCTCAAACAACATTTCGCTTCGCACATCAAAGAAAAATATGGTATTGTGTTCAACATTTTTAAAATGTGAAGTTTTTATGTTCTATGTGGGTGCCATGGATACAATTTGAGTTGACCCAAAGAAATTTCTTTATAGGTATATAACAATTTTCATCATAAATATCTAAGAAAATGGATTATATATATATATATTGTTTTTTTAATGTTCTTTTATAACTTGGGTTCTTGCAGTATTTGCTGCTTCCATGCACTATACTTTTGCCTTAATAGTTCATCTACCTTTTTACACGGTAAATTTTGTAATCATTTACATGGTTTTCATTGTTTTGTTTAGTTTCCTTATGCTTGCTGCAATTATTGCTTTTGGCTTCATAAAAAAATCCCAAGAGGACTTCACACATCTTGATGAGTAGAATGGATCTTTAGGATGTTCCATATTACCTTGTTGTTGGTGTGACCAATGGTAATAATCTTACTGGCAGCCTTAACGCTGACTAGCGAGCCCAAACATCAACATGAGATACATGCATTACAACATGACACATGCAAAATAAGACAATCTTGGTCATAGTGTTTTTTTAATTATTAATATAAAAATGTTTAGTTAAAACTTTTTATGTCAATATTTTATATTAAAAAGCATAACACAACGAAGGATTGTTTCTGATTTGGTTTATTTTCATATATTTATCTTTATCGTTGTAGCTCTTTTTTTATAATTAGGAACACATGATGTGTAATTGAATTGAATTATTATTGATTAATAATGAATGAAATTTAATATTTCTAAGGGCAATTGAGTGTCTCCTAAAAGTCAAGTTGTGTACGTGGAGTTTGCTCCCTTTTTCTCTCTAGCAAGATTGATTCTCTTTTTCTAGGTGTGTATATTTTTATTTTTTTTAGTTAATATACAAAATAGTTGGTATCATTTATCTTATTCTGGAATGCTTCTAGTAACCTTGCTTTTATTCATTCTTGATGCAGGTTTATGCATTTATTGCTCCCAAATTTATTGGTGGTCTCCATCTCTTGTTGGTGAACTAGGGATGGTTCAAATGTCCCAAGCACTTCATTTGATTGATGTCTCCCATGAAGTGGTAAATTCTAAATTAAATCTTTGCTAGCCCTGATAACATGTTGTTGCCAATAATTCTTATTATAATGACTATGAATTATTTTTGGAAATCCTTTGCTAGTCATTCTAATGATAGTTTTAGTGCTAATATAGCTATCATAGTATAATTATTTGTTTATGTAATAAAATCTTTGGGGGTTTATTATTTGAGATTCCAAAAATCCTTCAATTTTAAGCATGCAACATAGAGCTCCACATAGATGACTAACACCCCAATATCTAGATGTTTTATGTCAATGCAGTATGATCGATGATGATTGTATTTACTTAAGTTGCTGTTGGTCAAAGTCATTTCTATATATGCTTCCTACCATTATTAAGCACAACTGCACGTATAACACCTAAATGAGGTTGGTTTCATGTTGGAGATAAACTAAAAAAGTTGTTTAGGTTTTAGGTTGGGGACTAAGCAATGAAATCGCTAGATTTCATCTTAGGCGATTGAGAGATTGTGAGGAAGATCAAAATATGTTGGATGATGGTTATGATGCAGAAGAAATTAGAAAGCCCATAGCTTAGATAACTACAGAGAACAATTTTTTCTAATTCATTTAAGGGATTTGATACTAGTCAATGTATAGAGAGGTCTGAAAACAAATTAGGAAATAAGCCTAGATCAACAACAACAACAACAATAATAACAAGCCTTAATCCCACTAGGTGGGGTCGGCTACATGAATCCTTCGTCTCCATTGTGTCCTATTATGTGTCAAATTCTCATTTAATTCAAGTATAATAAGATCATTTTTTATACATCTTAACCAAGTCTTTTAGGTCTACCTCTACCTTTCTTAACATAAAGGCAAATCTAATGCATCTACTTTCCTAATTGGATCTACCGACGCTTTATGTGGCCAAACCATCTAAGGCGATTCTCCTAATCTTATCTACCACCTGAGCTACCAAACTTTTCCAACATACTCATTTTGCATTCTATCTCTAAGAGTAAAGCCACTCATCCACGAGCATCCTCATCTCTGTAACACTTAACTTAGTCTTATGCTTCTCTTTATTGCCAACATTCTCGCACTAGTCATAGTCTTACCACCATCTTATAAAATTTTCCTTAAGTTTAAGTGGAACTTTTCTATCACATAATAGCCGATGCATTCCTCCACTTCAACCATCCAACTTGAATTCTACTAATAACATCTCCATCTATTTCACCATCATTTTGAACAATAGAGCCTAAATATCCAATCGCTCACTCTTATTAATGACTTGATCACCTACAACACACTATCACTAAAATTTCTACAACTAAAATTACACTCCATATATTCAGTTTTAGATCTACTTAAACGAAAACCTAGATCAAAATAGAAAAAATTTCTATAACTATATGAATATAAAAAATAATCTTTCTACTTAGAATATGTACAATAAGAATGTGTTTTTCAACAACTAATCATGATTTCCTTCCATTGCACGAATTTGTTGGTTCCAACTATAATTAGCATTTACAAGTAGCAGGCACACAAGACCTATTGCAAGACATGCTTGTTGCGGTAAAATATAAACCATTAGGTTTATTTTTCAAACGAGAATATTTTTTGTCCAAAATATATATATTCTAGAATGTAAAGAATTCACATTATGATCGCATATAGATGAAGAGGCATTTTTTGATAAATCTTTTAAAAGCATGCATTCTTATCTTCTAATTTTTTGAATATTCTCATTTAAATTATCTTGCTTGCATAGGATTGAAGCATTATAGTATGAAGTTAAACATTAATTTCATCTTTTTCATGTTTCTAATGAAACTATATTAACCATCTTCAAAGCATTAACATAGGGACCATTTAGGATCACTTTATTTTTGTTTAATAAATTTAAATTAATTTTTTTAATATTTTTATTCGAAATAAAATATGTTTAGTAGTGATGTTATGTTTAAAAACACTCAAAATTCTCAAAAATTATTTTTGAGGGTTTTTATTTAAAATTGTTGGTTCTTTTATCTGGAATAGAGAAAATAAATGACACCACATAGAGTTTAGGAATGTTTTATTTAGATGATCAAATACGACATTTAGGAATTAGCATATTATCTTGAAAGATAAACATACTTTCCTGTAATGGACTCAATCATTTCAATAAACGACTCCTAAGGCTAATGAGTCTTTCGTATACCAGAGTATTCTCCCCTGAACTACATGGAAAAGTAGAACAGCGTCTATTTTATCTTGGGATCATGGTTCCCTATAAAGACAAGCCTTTATAGTTAATTACATCTTAGGAAGGGTCTCTTCTTAAGAATACTCTCGATTAAAGAAATAAGTGGTTATTTCTAAAGACTACTAAGGTAGCTTTCAAAGGATTGATTTTGGGAAATTCAATTAGGAGAAGTCCAAATTGGAGAGAGTTATTTTTTTTTAAGAGTCAAATGGGAAAAAGTAGGAAATGTCTATTGACACTGGGATGCCTAGTAGACATTTCATCTATCCTATGATTGGGCTTCAAATTTGAGATTTAATTTTAGATTTCAAGTTGTTATTTTTTTAGAAATCTAGGACTTAGATTCTATAGAGAGAAATGCCTGGGTTGAAGACTTATTCTAAAGGATGCTTGAGAACCTAGTCTACGTGCTTGACACATGTCGGATGCTCGACCTAATTCTATCCTTGGGAATCATTGGTCATTCTCCTCACTTGAGAATTAACCTATCCACGACTCTTACGGACTTACAACCTTAGAGAAGGGCGCCTAACACCACTTAAGTGTATTTTAAAACAATGAGGCTAAGTCATATGAATGCAAGATGGCTGTGCTATTATAGTTTTGGGAAAGAAATCTATGAACTTAGACTTACTCCCTAATCCCTAAGATCATGTAAGGTATGAAGATGCACCTAACTAATGCACATTTTTCAAATTTTAATAAATTTTGACTCAAGATTCATTTTAAGCCATATGAATGCGAATAGAAGAAGGTGTACTTCCATCATAAGCTCTCAAAGGTCAAGCCCAGGTTCTCTGGCAAGGATGAAAGTTCTTCATTAATCAAGAGCGAAACAATATGATTATGCATGATATTAAAACATCCAGCTAAAGGGTTGTTACACATTTTATCTTGCTTTAATGGCCTAGGCTTTTATATGAAGATTATGAGTTATATTTATTTTTATGTTTCAATTGATTTAGTTGGGCAGAAAATTTAGTTTATCCTATGAGCCTATGTTTAGGCATACATCACAACACAAACATAGCACAAAAAGAAAACCTAAGAAAAGCATGTTGTTTCTATTACACATCCAAAATAAATCAAGCCAAATTAAATTATATAAGAAAAGACCAATCGTAGTCTTCGTACACCAGAAGAAAGAAAAAATGGGCTGAGTTCGCCCTTATACAACGACTAGAACTACAAGTTTAGATCTATGGGTCTTCTTTCGGGAAAGTCTCCTTCTTGAGGGACATCCATGAGACTCCACAGGGGACCACCATCTCTTGGTTGGGTCGACTCCTGTAATCCTAGACCCCATTGATCTAACCTAATTCTAAGCTCAAATTTACATTTTAAATTCAAAGAAATCCCACAATGCAAAGATGTTAGGAAATACACACACACAAAGCGGTTTATATTTCATACACAGACTTAGCATTAGTTGCTTGCCAATATGGGTATGTTAAGGGATTTAAGGATTTTCGGACAAGCAAACAACAATTTTATTATTTATTTATTTCTGATCCCTTTAACACGGTCTGAGAAAATAATGTTAAATCTAGAAAGAATGCCTAACATCCGTCTAACGAACAAACAAGCCTTGACATCCAGCCTAAAGCAATACACCACATGTGAAACACAACAAACATATCACGATTAAAAGAAAATCACGATCAACCGGATCTAGAATCGTGACCTAAATAATTTAGTGTGTGTAGAATTGGGGTTTATGTAAGTCTTTGCTAGGCCTTTAAGTTTAAGTTTGAAGTTTGATGTTTGAATTGGTTTAATTTTTACCATTGGTTGGTTTCAATTCAAATGGTTTAATGATTTAATTCTCATTTATGTTCATTTTATTTGGTTAAAGTTGTATATATTTTCAAGAATGAAGAATAAAATGATTCCATTTTTGGATGGAGCTCTTTCCATTCAACATCCTAAATCCTAATGAAGTTTTCAAAGTTTAACTAAAATGTATTTTAATTAATCCTTTGATTTTATTTATGTTTGGATTTGATTTATATTATTTCATTTGTTTGAATTGCTTTGTTTGATTTAATTTGTTTGATTTATTTCATTTTGAATTAATTTATATGGATTTCATTTGATTTGGCTTATGTTAATTTATAGAGTTTGATTTAAGTTTGATTTCATTCAATTTAACTTATGATATTAAATAATGGATTTGTAAGCTTAAGGTTTAAATTTATTAATATGAATTAATACCTTAGGTTTGTTCATAGATTATTCTTAATCTGATTTAATTAACCTAGGTTTTAGATTCATTATTTAAATTCATTAAGGATGAGTGGTTTCATTAAACTTAACTTAAGTTGTTTAATTATGTTTGAATTTCATTAAGTATTGATTTTCTTACAATTTTGATATTTGATTAAATTCTTTGACTTAGGAAGTTTTGATGAATTACCCTAAGTATTTCTGATGTTTATTTTAGATTAGTTCAATTTATTTGTTGATTCAATGAATTAATGATTCTTCTTAATTATTATTTAGTTCATATTGACCTAGAGATTTGGAAAATCAAGAATTCCAAATTTATAGACCAATTGGGTTTGAGATAATTATGGCAAGTGGGGTTACATGCCAATTTTATGTTTCTAAAGTTTCAACTTAATTAGTGATGTAATTAGGGTGTAATTAAGATTTTAATTATTTCATTAAAATCTAAATTAAGCTTAATTTATTAAAATTTATTAAGAGATTTTATTTTTCACTTATTCTTCACTGAAATACCTTTCCAATGAGGGTTTATTTATAATTTTTGGTTAACTAGTTGATTTATTATGATTGAATTAAGTTTAGGTTTTAATTGAATTATTTAATTCTTTTAATTACCTAATTGAGTTAATTAGTGATCTATTAGGTTTATATAGGTTTGATTAGGTTTAATTAATATTCTAATATTCATTAACATTCATTATGTTGATTTAAGGTTATTAGATTAAAGTTTTCTAATTATTTTATTAAAGGGTAATTAGTTTAATCAATTTAAAGTTTAAACACATGAAATTACAATTTCCCTTGAATTCAGAGAATTAAATCCCGAAAAATTTTCTTGAGATATGTTTTAAGCTTAATTTCATTTCCCCAAAGTTTCAAATTAATTGGATTATTAATTTGACAGTAATTAGGGTTTAATATTTTTCAATTAAAGCCAAATTAAGGTAAAATTATCCCATAAAAATTCGGGATTTTAATTTTTATAGATTCATCTCATCAAGACAAATCCATAGAGCTTTTATTTATAATTTTCTGATTTTTCTTTGATTTTATATGATTTTTTGAAGTTTATGGATTTTAATTAATTAATTAAACCGTTTATTAACAAATCTTAATGGTTTTTTAAGCGGAAGGGACCCGCCGGTAGAATGAGATGGATTTATGGACCATCGGGTCAGATGGTCCCAGATCAAACCGCGTGTCTGCGGCCCGGACGCGTGTCATGCGTGGACTTCGCGTGTGTCGAATGAGTTGGCAGGCGATCACGGGCTGTCCGTCCGGTCGGACGGTCCTATCCTCAGATTTAAATCAAATCATGCACCTAGATCTGAACTGTTCGATCCAAATAGAAGCATCGGATGGTCTGGAGACCGTCTTCTTCCCTAAACGGTGAAACCCGATCGCCGTTGATGGTTTTCCGTCAACCGGCGGCGAATTATTCCTCGATTTCGATCCCAAAATGATCAGTGATCGAATTGGGATCAATCTATACGGTTAGATTCATTTGGAATTCCAACTTTCTTTGAAAAGGCCCAAAACTAAAATCTTGAAGAAAATAGGGGAGGACGTCAATGGCAAACCGGGATTTCGGCGATATCTGGCGGCGAGGTTGATTCCATAAGCTTTAGATCAATGCAAAGAGCTTGTGACCAGCGTTTGACGACTTATCTCCACGTGGCTTGCCCCCTTGACCGAACTCAAGGCATATATCTCGGCCTTGGTGGTTCTCGGCCTTCCCGACGCCAAATGATTCAAGTAAGGACTCGATTTAGATCGCCCCGAGCCCTAGAATGTGTGTGTGTCTTCAATTTGGGGTGAAATCCCCTCCTTTGGATTTCACTATTATAGGTTGCTCGATTTTGGCGTGAATAGTGCCTTGCCGGCAACGAGGTGGCCGGGGAAAGGTATGGGATCAACTCCCCTTGCCCTTATGAACATAATGGGATGTTCACCTAAGATGGAAGGAGCTTACTTGCATGATTTCCATGCATGGCCGAACACTATTCTTCCCTTCTTCTTTTTTCATTTTCTTCTTCCCTTCTTATCTCTCTCTTCTTCGCTTGATTGACTAAGCTTTAGGCAAGCTTTTGGAGGTTTGCCTTGGCCTTGAAGGCAGCCATTATCTTCACTTGAAGGCAGCCACCTCTTAAGAGGTGGCTTTTGTCTTGGAGTGCATGAGGTGGGAAGAAAGGATTTTTTTTTTTTTTGCATGAGGAATTTGTTTACCTTTTATTATTTTCATGCAATATGGCATTATCATTTTAGTTTGGATTAAAGTATGATATGCCCAAATTAATCTCAAAATAGATTTGAGATTAGATTTAATTCCATTTGAATTTTCTTAGGGAATTTAAATCCAATCAAATGATTTGATGCAAAGTATTTGGATTTAATTTTACCCTTTGGATTTAGTTTTTTTTTTAAACCATAATGTAATTGATGATCAATTACATTATGATTTGATTTAAACCATTTAATTTGAATTGACTTTAAATTTGATTTCATTTTAACTCAATTGGCTTAAATGGGTTACGTATGATTTCAAATGAGTTCAAATGATCAATTTAAATTCAAATGAAACGGGCTTTTTTTTATTCATTTTAATTTGGTTTTAATTTGATTTATTTGAGTTAATCCAAATTGAAAATTTGGATTGATTCTACCTATATTAAATAGGTTAGAATAAACTCAAAAAAAATTTCTAGGACACTAGGTGAGGTGTCCGAAATATTGAATTAAGAAAATCCTATTTGAGATTAGGATCTCTTAAATGTCAAATTAACCTCATCCAAAAATGAGGTCAACAAAAACCAAGTGATATGTTTTTAAAACCAAAAATAAAAACACTAAAAAAATACACTAAACAAACATGCTTTTAAAAAATAACATAAGAACAAAAACAATAAATGCAAGACAACTAATCTTAAACTTGCCCTTAGCATTTGAATGACTTCGGTGTTTTAGTAGAACGATATTTTTCCTTAGCTTAACTAACTAAAAACTAATTCGTCAAAAGCATTAGATATTTCTTTATATGAAATGCCCACTTTTCTTTTTGAATTTGAATTTTATTGGGTTCTTGATGGTGTTTGTCAGTGAAGAAAACTATTATGATCTTTTTAATAGATAGGTATAGCATGGTTATACTACTTTTATACAATAAAGAAACAAATGAATAATCAACACACAACAAACAAATATAACTTCCATAAATTAAAACTAAGGAGGAAGATTTTAATTTTTTTTAATAAAAAAGTAATTATTACAACCGCACAACACTTTCTTTCATGTCAAATAAGGCAGACCACCACCTCAAATCTATCTATTCTTGGAACTACGTGGTTTTGATGGGGTGCTACTGATTTGGTTTTAGCTTATAGCCTAAAAAGAGATCTAGTTAGCACTGGATAATTTTCAGTCACGGGATCGTCACTTGTTCCTAAATAAGAATAAATTTTGCTAGTTCCCTTGGATAAAAATCTGCTATTCCGTGCACACTAAGTAGCTTTCCCTTCAAGTTCATTGCCACATAAAATTTAATTGACATATAAAATTGAATACGTAATATGAAAATAGAGAATTGATGAACTTCTCTTTGTTGTAAATCAGATATTACTACAAGTGATTCTTGATTCTTGTATTTTCTCTTTAGGCTTTTATCTTTTCACTGTTTACTTCAGTTTTCCTGTTGATGTTTGGAAACCTACAGAGAATTTATTAGGAGAAGAGCTAATAGCTCTATGGAAATTTAAGAGAACTTTATTAATTCAAAAGAAAACACAGAACATGAATTAGAAGGTTTCTTGATTCCAAAAAGATTACTGGCTGCAGTCTTTCTTGATATGCTTGGTAAGTGCGCAACCTTGGAAGCAATGGTAAGGACCATATGATTGCTGGAGTCAGCCACCAAATCTTGTAGAATCTACACTGGAGTTGCTTGAAGGATTTTAGATCGTGGGCAGATGGTTGCCCGAGAACTTCCAGTTGTTGACATAGAAGATTGGATCCCCTTTCGTTGGACAGACCATTGGAAAAAAAAATTTTATAATCTTTTTTACTTGAATGCTCTACCTTTTTGTGTTCGAATGGCTACTAATGGTAGCCTGTGCATCTTTAGACCTTGAGACGAGATGTTGGAATTCCATTTTCCTGGATCCTTCACTGGAATGAGCTTCAAGTAGACCATGACATGGCTAGAGATGATGGATAGCCAATCCTAGTAAGAACCATGCCCCCACTATAGCTTCCCTCTCCTCCAATCTCTCCAAATAAAGTGAAATCCCCTATAAGAACTTGGGAATCCACCCTAGGAAAACTAAAGAATATTTTGAATAAAACAACAACTAAATGACCCCCTCTCTTATAATGAGCAGTATTTATAGAATTATAAGAGAAGACCCCCTTCTCCTAAGTTGTAAACATGTCTTTAATAAGTTGTTAAAACTAAACATGAAAATAAAATACTTCCAAAAGGACACGGCTTGTCAAGTTCCTTGGGTTGGAGAAGATTCATCTTCGATGCCTAATGGATCTTTATCTTGGTAATACGGTGAAAATTCAAAAACATTAAATGTAGCTTATATCTTTGTGCCTCTAGGCAAGTTAATCTTAAGTTTAAGCTGAACAAAGGGTCTTAGAGAAAAATGCTTAGGTTGAAAATAAATCCACACCTAATCACTCTCATTAAATGAAACTAAAGTTCTAGTTTTATTAATTTGCTTTTGATATTATAAATTATCCTTTTGGATCATTTCTTGAACTCATTGATACATTTTATTGATCTCTTCGAATCATTTATTGGCATTAACATTGTATTTCGAAACAAAATCCATGAGTGTTAAATCCAAAAGGGCCCTGTTGATTGGTTGTTGGATCAATTATAAGTAAATTTGTCTTGCGCTAAAGTTAGATCACAATGTTTTGTATTTTTCCCAGCAAGGCACCACAACAAATTTTCAAAGCTACATTTTACGGGCTTCTATTTGACCATCAATTTGTGGATGGACAGTAGAGCTAAATTTGAGTTTGGTGCCTAATTTTTCTTATAACATTCTCCATAAATGACAAAATACTCACGTTTTGGTTAGAAGTAATCATTTTGGGAATACCATGCAAATAAACATTCTCTCTAAAATAAAGATTAGCTATATATGATGCATCTTTTGTTTTATGGCATAAAGTAAAATGAGTCATCTTCAAAAAACTATCAAAAATCGCCATAGTAGAATCTGTGTTGTTGTGTATTAGTAAGTCCAACCACAAAGTTCATGCTCACATAAATCCATGATGCTTCATGGATAGGTAATTGTGTGTAGAGATTAGTTTTTTTTATTCTTTGTTTTGGCATACGGTAATTTGTACAACGCCTAAAATAGCAATCAACATCTTGTTGCAAGGATGGCTACTAATATTTTTTTTAACTTGTCCCTTCACAAATATCCTCTTGTCCCTCGGTCATGACATTTTGATAGAATGAATTCTTTTAAAAAACACTTGGGAATATAAAAATTGTTGTGGAAACATAAGTATCCATTTTATACATGGAAGAATTTGTGAGCCTCTTGTTGACATAAATTTTAAATTCTTTCAAAATCTACGTCTTCCTATTACAAATTTTGTGAGGTCTCCAACTTAATGATTTATAGTTGAAGTGTATTAGAAAGTATATATTGGCAACTTAATGCATTCGTAACCCTATTTTATGTGTCTGGTTTATATTTTAATGTGTATTGGAAAGTAGAAAGAAACATAGGCCACTTAACATGTCTTCCTTTGAATTTACTTTGATTGTGCAAATATTTTAAAGCTACATGGTTCGAGTATAATATATATTCATTTAATAATAAATAATGATTTTGATGTTCTATACTTAGGCAATTGTATAGAAATTTTATTATAGGTGAAGTATTTTGGTTTTGTTTCATTTAACTTTTCACAAAAATAAGTAATCAGGTGCCAATTCTAACTCAATACCATGTTGAGACCCATATTTGAAGCATCATAGTCGACTTAAAAAATTATATTGAAATAAGAAAGACTATGAATTAGTGCATCGGTTACAACTTATTTTAATTTGTAAAAACTATATTGGGCTGCGATGGACAAGGAAAATTTCTCACCCTTTAGTACTTTGGTCAAAGGAACTAAAATCTTTAATAAATCGATGGTAAAAAGACACTAACTCATGAAAGCCCTAAAAAATCCTTAAGAAATTAGGATGTTGGCTAATTTAGAATGCCGCTTGGACCTTTTGGGATCAATTTTTATACTAGCACTAGAAATAATATATCCTAGACAGTTTATTTTTTTTTGGCTAGGAATTTATGCTTGTCAAGATTAACAAACAAATTTTCTTGTCTTAGAACTTCAAATAGCTATCATAAATAATGTAAACGTTCTTCTAATGAGCTATTATAGATTATGATATCATCAAAATAAACAACAATAAATTTTCTCATAAAGGGTCTACAATCATCAAACATGAAATAGTGTCTGGTGCATTGGATAATCCAAATGGTACACCATCTATTCATAAAATCCATCATGAGTCTTAAAATATGTTTTTCATTCTTCTCCAGATTTCATTCTAATCTAATGATAACCACTATGCAAGTAATTCTGAAAAAAAATCCAGTACCACATAACTAATATAATAAATCGTCAAGCCTTAAAATGGAAAATTGATATTTAAGTGTTTTATTAATGGCCCTACTATCATGAAATTTTGATGTGTCATCTTATTTGAGAACTAATAGAGTAGGAACTACGCAAGGACTAACAATTTCTTGAATTAGACTCTTAATAAGTTCTTCTAGTTGACGTTATAATTCTTCATATTCCTTAGGTCTCAATTGATATATAAGACAATGTGAACTCACTGATTCAAGGATAAAATAAATCAAGTGTTAAACATCTCTTAAAGAAGGTAGGCTTGGAGGTAACTTGGGAGGAAAAATATTTTAAAATTATTCTAATAATTGTTTAACTTCTTTAGGAATATTTCACTATGATTATAAAGGGCATATGTTGCGGACACCTCTTCCATTCTTTTAAGAAACATAAATTTTATAGTAATAAAATTAGATTATGATGGTTCTTTGTCGATTCTTTCCTACACATTTGTACCACTTTCTTACCTTCATAATCTATCATGTATATATTTTTAAATCCATCATGAATAATATGCGTATCATATTATCATAGTTGATCAAATAATTTATGGTATGCATCCATGGCAACAATGTCACCCATACTTTCTTCTGTAATTTGTTTTTGATGAAAAGTTATACTAAGCATTATTTATTTACTTTAATTTTGTTGCTTTTTCTAAGCCAAGATAAATTATATAGAGTAGGATGTTAGTTTTAGTTTTTTTGCTATAAGATCAACATTCTATTATTTTATGGAGCATGGTTTTATTTCTAGAGTCAACGCTTCGGTACACAAAAGTAACGCCTTGGCACTGCAAAAGTAGTGTCTCACCCTTAAAATAGGAGATCTTAACTTTAGGAATAGAGGAAGTAGCGCCTCGGTGCTAAAAGGACAATGCCACGACACTGGATTTGCTCTAGGGAAACAAAGAGGACAGCACCTCGACGCTTTAGATCAATGCTGCGGTGCTAGGATAAAAGCACCAAAGGCAAAATGATAAAGAGACTAGTGCTTCGACGTTGTAGAGCAACGCTGAACTGCTCGAACTCGTGCAGAAAAGCTTGGAGAATAGCGAACGCTAGGGACCAGGGTCATGATGTAGTGATGCTGCGAGTTAGGAGACTTCTTATATAAATAGATTTTCCACAATTTTTGTATTCTTATCTCTTATTTTCTTGTGTGTGAGAGTGAACTGAAGCATGAAGAGGCTCCAGATGAGTGTAATTTGTACTATTTTCTTTGATTTTTCTTTCATAATAGATTTTTTGGTGCTGTGACTCTATTGTTATTTTTCATTCTCGAGTTTTTTCACACTAACTAATCTAGTGTCTTTAGTGTGATTTCTTTTACTTTTATTTTCATTTGTTTCGTGTATGCTCTGAAGTACTCATCGCTTATAAGACTTGATCAGCTTCCACAAATTGTAAGAGATCACTGGCAGTGGAAGAAGAGGAAAGACAGCTAGGGTTAAGTTGAGCTGAAGAATCATATGGCGGGAAGAGAAATCTCTATGTGATGATTAGAGATATCAGGAGAATCCATGAGAAAATGGCGAGCCTGACGACCAAATGTTCAGCCCTCTGCATCGTAAAGCTCAAGCAAAACTGAGAATTGGAGTGGCGATGGATTTTGTGGATACTGAATGTTTGAGCATGAGATCGATTTTGGGTTGGAGCTTGAGAGGCGAAGGATGGCTTCTAGTGACGCCGAAGATGACCAAAGTAAGAGAGGGAAATCACGTGTGGTGCTCGGCTATTTGGGATGAACGGGAAGAGGGGAACTCGAGACTAATGGAGGAGGCCGAATTGAAGAGGGAAATGACTTACGGCTACCGGACATGGCGGAACTAGATGGAAAAGAGAACAAACAGCTACTTCTTAAGAGGGATGCAACGAGAGAGGAAAGCCACGCGAGAGAGGAATGCAACATGAGCGGGGGAGGCCATCACTCGTTTTAGCATTTAGTGTAAGTTAGAGCATTCCAATTGGCTCCCCAAACATCATCCAATGGCATGGATTAGGTAGCAAGCTTGATTGGAAAGTTTAAACGACTATTAGTTGCTTAATTACGAATTAATAATATAACAGTATGATTATTAATAATTTTGTGCTGAATATTATGAAATTATTTCTTGCAACGAACCATATCAATATGAGTATTAATTTTAGACATTTCCATTGTGCGCAATTTGCTTTACGATCATCATTTGTGCGTCGATGATAGTTGAGGGAATGGGCTTAAATTACGCATTCGTTAGAATCGCCATGACTTTCATCAATGCAAGGTGTGGTTTGATAGATTTTGATGTTTCAAATGATAACGACGAATAATTTGTGAAGCGGAGTTCTTCGATATCCTCGCGCTTCGATCTCGATATATGTATAATTTCATTAAAATTTGATTTTAATTAATAAATTGGTTATTAATTGATCCAATATTTTTTATTTATTTAATTTTGATATTTTAAGTGCAATTATGAAGCCAAATTTTTAGATCGAGATGATTTTGATAGAATTCGATCGCGATTATGGCATTTTAAACCCGATTTATGCGATGTTCCTCTCGTTAATTATTTATTTTAACTTTCATGATTCATTTGACTTGTGAACCATATGTGGAGGTCAACAAATGCCTCCCAACAAATATGGTGTGCGAGTGGAGCGAACCGTGTTTGTTGCGAATACGTTGACCTTACGGATCTCCAAGAGATTTGCTTGGATGTCACGTTGAAGTTGTAATTTCGACAACTTTTAATAATACCTCATTGATGCCCTTTGATGGAAGTGAATATAACTCTCAGGTAGGACAAGCATTTGAATTTCATCGGATTGGTTATAACAGCTCATTGAACCAGTAACAAACATGTTGATTATCATCGGTTCGGCTACAATAGCTTTGATGGACTTGTTGAAGGCTTCATCTCGGGGATTTGTATCTTGTATTTTCTTCTATCTTGGCTTCGTGGCTTGACGGATTTGAGGGAGGAAAATCCTGAATTGCTTTGAAGACTTATCAGGTGATACAAAATTATCTTATGTCCTAGCTTTTTACTTTTGTGGGCTTATAGAAGGATGCTAGCCCTAGCTATGTTGGGCCAATAGAAGAGTCATCCCATGCTTTTCCAAGAATGACATGTTGATTACGTAACTCCTTTAGTTCAGCCTTTGGCTTTGTACGAACATTGATATGACTTCTTTGGTCCCTTGCTTTTTGCTTGGTTAGACTTGTTGAAGAAGAATTTTCTTCAATTTTTATTTTCTACTTAACAGACTTGTTGAAGGAGTTGAGATTTCATATTTTTTGCTTATTGATACCAAACTCGGCTTAATGCTTTCTTGAGTGAGGATTTTTTTTATTGGATTTTGGAAAATGACCTTATGATTATTATGGTTGCTTTCTCAGTCCGGGCCACTTGAACTCACCAAGTTGGAGGGATTTGGAGATGTGAATGCTCTTGTCTTTGAACTAAAGAAGTAGGAGGATCCTTTACTACGACCATTGTGCGTATGAGTAAGCGACTGTATTCTGCTATATTTTGAGTCTGTTGCCATGCATCAACTAGCTAGATTTGATGTATGGATGAAAGATGTATCTCCAACTTGATTTGTTAAAATTTATAAAATTGAAAATTTCTCTTTTTAGTTAGTAAGATATTGAAACTTGTGAATTTGAATACATAATTTGAACATGTATATGAGAATCTCGACCTTAGGCGTGATGCCAACTGAAATACAAAAGGTAGCTCAAATTATTATCAATTTATAAGTGAAGGATGGGAGCTTAATATTAAATCACCTAATAATCTATTAAATTTTATAACTTAAAACATAAATTAAATAAAAACAAATAAATTAATTTACAACTTAAAATGACAGCAAGTAACTATTATAAATCATAATTAGGTGATTTAATATTAAGCTCTCATCTTTCATCAATAAATAGATGATAATATGAAATTGAAAATATAAAATATATAAATATCTTTCTTTCTTCTTTACATTTTTTCATTTTTTGGGAAACAAGAGAATTAGAAATTTTGCCGATGTCATGTGCGTGATGGTATCTCATCTAGTAGAAAATAGAAAATGGAAATTAGCTCAAGGCATCTACTGGGATAATACATTGACACTCCCTCAAGCTTTTCGATCTCATTACTTTTATTTTTATTTGCTTAGTTGTGTTAAATTTATTTCTTAATTATTAATTTATTTCCTTATAGTTCTAATAATCAGAGTAGATCATTTTAATAAATAAATATTTCAGTTAAAAGAGAATAAAAATCATCACATAATCTTTTTTCTTTTTTAATTCTTTTACTTTTTCTAATATTTTCTTCATTATTATTAATTAAAATAATATCATTATTATTTATTATAGAATTTTCTATTGAAGATTCTTTTTGATTAATAGATTTTGTAATCTTATTTTTCAAAGAAAATATATCTTCAAAAAAATGAAGCATCTTCAGATTACATTATTATAGTAATAGAAATATCACTAATATCAGAGTTAATGATAAGAAATCTATCAGTAGGATTATTAAAAGAATATCTAATAAACACACCATCAATAATTTTAGATCCTAATATTTTCTTTTTATATTCTAGAATATATATGTTAGCTAAACAACTCCAAATTTTTAAATACTTCAAATTGGGTTTTCTATTTTTCCAAAATTCATAAGTTGTTTTATTAAAATATTTATAAGGAATCTGATTTAAAATAAAATCAAGCTGTTAATAAATCTTTATTCCATAAATTATTCGATAAATTTGAAGAAATTAGCATTGCATTTACCATAACAATATGTATAATACCATTTTTTTCACAAAATTTATTAAATAAAAGTGAAATATATTCCCCACCTCTATCCGATCTTAAAATTTTAATTTTCTTATTTAATTGATTTTCTACTTCTAATTTATATTTTTTAAATATATTTAAAACTTCATCTTTAGTTTTGATTAAATAAACATAGCAAAATTTTGAAAACTCATCAATAAAGTTAATAAAATATATTTTGCCTCCTCTAGTTAAATTACCATTTAAATCATAAACATCGTTATGAATAAGATCTATTTTTTAGTTTACTTTGCTTGAGAGAAAATTTCACACTTCACATCTTTATTTATATCATTTTTAGATATTAAATTCATATACATCATTCTTTTAATTATTTATTTGTATTCTAATCTTGCATGTCAAATGTTAGAAGAAATAATTAATGAAATATAAGGATTTAAGCAAAACACTTTATTACTATAAAATGATAAATTTAATTTAAATAAATCATTACATAAATATCACGTACCCACAAATGATCCACATTTGATTATAATAACCTTATTTGACTAAAAAATAAGACGATAATTATGTTTAACAAGTAGTAAACCACTAATTAAATTTCTCCTAATATTCGGTGCATACAAAATTGAATATAATTTTAAATATTTTCTTGATGTCAATTTTAGATCAATATCTCATTCTCCAATCACACTAGCTAATGCTCCATTATCCATGATTACACTTCCTCTTGATGTATCCTCAAAGGAAGAGAATCATTGGCATTGGAAGTGATCATATTAATTTGTAATTGAGATCGATTTTGCTCATAAGTCTTGTTATTTTATTTTGATGTCTTATCTTTCTAATAATAACAAGCCTTTGTAAGATGGTTGGTTCTCCCACATAGCCAATATTAAATCTCATTATGCTTTTTATTTTTATTACTAGACTTGTGTAAAATTTGTTTCTTAAACTTTTTATTAAATGGTTTAAAATTTTTTCGCTTAAAATTACTCTTTTCTATTAGATTGACATGTGTTTGAAATTTAATTTTAGTGAGAGTTTTATCTTTTTATTTTTTATTTTTCTTCTATTCTAAATGTAATAATAAGATCATCATTAGTCTTATTATTTAAGTGTTTGTACAAATTTTCATTATAATAATTTTCTATTATCGAACTATAAATACTTTCGTGCTTATGTGCTCTTTTAGATCTGAATAATAATAATAATGTCTTGAATTTCATTTACTTGATCTAATACGGTACGAGAATCACTCATTTTATATTCATTGAATGACTCGATCGAATATTTTTCTAGACCCACATCTTCATTTCTATATTTTGATTCAAGTGTTTTCCAAAGCTCATAAGAAGATGTTGATGTATAAAACAAGTCATAAAGACGATAAAAAAGAACACTAAGAATACGCCCAAAATAAAGAAAATCAATCTCTTGTGGAGTTTTCCTTTTCCTAACCCTTCATCAAAAGAAACATCTTTTAAAATGTGTTCCTATAAATTTTTTCGGCTTAACATCATCCTGATGAAGCAATATTTGTGTAGACATATTTTTTAATTGATGAAAATAATTAAAATTTTTTTTTTTGATCTATTCTAAGATTGGGCAATTAGTTAGTTCACGATCAAAATTAAGTATGCATCAAGACAAATGAGACGTATCTCATGAGTAGAAAAAGAGTCATAAATCGGTTCACCCAACGTCGATCTATTTTGGGATAATATCATTGACGTTTTGTCATATTTCGATCTCATTACTTTTATTTTTATTTGCTTAGTTGTGTTAAATTTATTTCTTAATTGTTAATTTATTTTCTTATAGTTCTAATAATCTTAGAGTAGATCAATATATTTTCTTTGTTTTAATTATTTTCACTAATTAAAAAAAATATGTCTACACAAATACCGCTTCGTCATGATGATGTTAAGACGAAAAAATTTATAGGAACACACTTTAAAAGATCACAAAAGAAAATTTTATATTGGTTGACATGTTTAGGATTAATTTTTGCAATGTATAATCCTCCTTTATCCGAACCTCTTTCGGAAAGAGAATAATTCTTTTTTTCTATAAAGGGTTAGGAAAAGGAAAAACACCACAAGAGATTGATTTTCTTGAACGCATTCTTAGTACTCTTTCTGATCGTCTTTAGGACATGTAAATTACAAAATAATTAAAAGAATGATGTATATAAATTTAATATCAAAAAATGATTTAAATAAAGAAGTGAAGTGTGAAATTTGCTCTCAAGCAAAACCAACTAAAAAAACCCTTTAAATCTATTTTTGTTAAGCAAAATGATTTATTAGATCTTATTCATAGTGATATTTTGATTTAAATGATAATTTGATTAGAGGAGGTAAAAGATATTTTATTACCTTTATTGATGAATTTTTAAAATTTTGCTATGTTTATTTAATCAAAACTAAAGATGAAGTTTTTGATATATTTAAGAACTATAAAGTAGAAGTAAAAAATTAATTAAATAAGAAAATTAAAATTTTATGATCGGATAGAAATGAGAAATATATTTCACTTTATTTAATATATTTTATGAAGAAAATTGTATTATACATCAAGTTATTCTACCATATTCTCCTCAATCTAATGAAGTAGCAGAATAAAAAAAAATAGAACATTAATTGATATGGTAAATGCAATGCTAATTTCATTAAATTTATCGAATAATTTATAGGTAAAGCTTTATTAACAGCTTGTTTTATTTTAAATCGAATTCTTTATAAATATTCTAATAAAACACCTTATGAATTTTGGAAAAATAGAAAACCCAATTTAAAGTATTTAAAAGTTTGGGGTTGTTTAGCTAAAATATCTATTCTATAATGTAAAAAGAGAAAATTATGTTCTAAAATTATAGATGATGTATTCATTGTATATTCTCTTAATAGTTCTGCTTATAGATTTCTTATCATTAGCTCCGATATTAGTGATATTTCTATTAATACAATTATGGAATCTAGAGATGCTACATTTTTTTAAGATAATTTTTTTATGAAAAATAAGATTATAAAATGTATTAATTAAAAAGAATCTTCAATAAAAAAATTCTAAAATAAATAATAATGATACTATTTTAACTAATAACACTGAGAAAAATATTAGAAAAAGTAAAAGAATTAGAAAAGAGAAAATTTTAGGTGAGAATTTTTATTCTATTTTAATTGAAATATTTATTTTAGAAAATGATCCTACTATTTCTGATGAAGCTATGAATTCTATAGATACACCATTTTGGAAAAAAAGTTATTAATAATGAAATAGATTTTATTATATCAAATAAGACTTGAGTACTTTATGATTTTCCTCTAGTTTATAAAATTATTTGATGTAAATGGATATTAAAAAAAAAATTAAAATCAGAAGGATCTATAGATAAATATAAATCAAGATTATTAGCCAAAGGATATACACAAAAAAGTGATACTAACTATTTTGATATTTATTCTCCGGTTGCTAGAATTTTTACAATTCATTTGCTTTTAGTTTTATCTTCAACATATAATCTAGTTATAAATCAAATGGATGTAAAAATTACATTTTTAAATGGTGATTTAGATGAATAAATTTATATTGATCAACCTTAATGTTTTATAGTAAAAGGTCAAGAAAGTAAAACTTGTAAATTAGTAAAAGCTTTATATGGATTAAAGCAAGCTCCTAAACAATGACATGGAAAGTTTGCGAAAATAGTATTGACATATGAATTTTTGATTAGTGAATATGATAAATGTGTTTATATTAAAGTTATTGATCATGATTATATTATTTTATGTCTTTATGTTGATAATATTTTAATTTTTGATATAAATCTCAAAATTGTAAATAATATTAAAGAGTTTCTATCAACTCAATTTGATATGAAAGATTTAGGTGAAGCTAATGTAATACTAGGTATAAAGGTTTGTAGAAATGCAAATAACATTTCTATTACTCAATTACATTATATTCAAAAACTTTTTAAAAATATTTTCAAGATGTGAGTCCTGTAGGCACTCCATATAACTCTAGCTTACATCTTATAAATATTTTAGGTGATAGTGCACCCCAATTAAAATATTCTCAAATAATTAGTTGTCTTATGCATCTAACAAATTATTCTCGACTTGATATTGCTTATGCTATAGAAAAATCAAGTAGGTATACTAGGAATCCTAGTGAAACTTATTAGAAAGCACTAAAAAGAATTTTTAAATATTTAGAAGATACAATAAACTATTGCATTCATTATTGTGGTTTTCCTATAGTACTAGAACAATATTGTGATGCTAGTTGGATTGCCGACACTGGTGAAACAAAAGTCACTAGTGGTTATGTCTTCATATTTTGTGGTGGTGCAATATCATGGAAATCCACTAACCAAACATTAATCTCTAGATCTATGATGAAAGTATAATTTATAGCACTTAATCTTGCTACTTCTGAAGTCGAATGGCTTAAAAGTTTATTAATTTGTTTATCTTGTATTGAAAAATTTATACGTGTTATTTTAATAAATTGTGCTAATCAAGCTGGTGCAGCAAAGTAAAAAGTGTAAAATGCAATGATAAAAACATCATATGAGAATAAAATATGATTCTTTATATGAATTATCGAAAAGAGGTGTTACTTAATGTTTTATTTACTCTGAGAAAAATATTGCAGGTCCATTGACGAAAAGGCTTGCAAAGACTTTTATATTGAGATCATTAAAAGGGATGTAGTTAAAATAGTCATCACCTTCAGATTGAAAACACCATGATAGAAAGTTCAATGTGGTAAAAATGAAGCTGCTCGAATGACTGGTAAAAGCACAATTTTAAGTATTATTAATATCATCCTTATATATATATATATATATATATTTGTGCTAAACTGTAATGTAAATAAGATTGAACTATAGCTTTTAATGAAATCAAATGCAAAAATTTTGCTAGATATTATAAGTGTAGTGTAGCTTGGAGATCTCACCAATATAAGTGTTGCAGTAATAGGTCGATGCAATGAGATCTTATTAAGATCCTAAAACACTTATGAATTGAGCATGACCTTTAAAGCACACCTTTGAGTAGAACTTATAGTGTGTCTCATATTATGTGTATACCAAATGACACAATAATTTATATACTTAGTTCAAAATTTCGATTACTATAGTATTTATTATTGTTAGATTTTAGTTATACTAAGTGAAAGATTAATCTTAGAAGGTACTTTCATCGAATGCATGATAAAAGTTATCCAAAATGAAAAAAATGATTCTTGATCTCTTATTTTATTCACCTCAAATTTATTTGTAAATATATATTTTTTATTAGAGAGGGAATTGTTATAAAAGAATAATGAAAAAAATATATATTATTTTAACGTTATATTATAATGTTATTCTTAAAATGTTATTAAAAAGAATATTAAATTTTATAACTTATAACATAAATTAAATAAATACAAATAAATTAATTTTAAAAATTAAAATAATGATTAGTGATGATTATAGATCATAATTAGGTGATTTAATAGTAAGCTCTCAACCTTCACATGTAAATAGATGATAATGCCAGCTTGAGTGAGAGGAAAAAAAGTCTGAATATTCTCTCTTCCTCCTTCATAATTTTTCTTTATCTCTTATTTCATTTTTTTGACAACAAGAGACATGATTAGTTCAAAGTTTTTCATGACGTGGTGCATCAAGGCAAGGGGCGTGTTATATCTCACAGTAGAAAAGAAAGGTGGTGCACCCAAGACCTAATATACTCTAAGGATAGTGTCATCGGCACGCCTCCCTCCCAGGCTATTTCGATGTAAAATTCATACTTATCATGATCAACTATTTCAACAAGTAGATCGAGGCAAAACCACTCACCAAAATAACTACCTTCCCTATAGAGGTAAGCCCTATTGTTAATTACATCTTAAGAAGGGTTTCTTCTTAAGAATATTCTCAATTAAAGAAACGAGTTATTATTTTTAAGGATTTCTAAGTTGCCTTTCAAAGGATTGGTTTTTGGAATTTTCAATTGGGAATGATTCAAATTGGAAAGAGTTATTTTGGAGGCCAAACATGATAAAGTAGGAAATGTCTATTGATATTTGGATAATAGACATTTCAACTATCCTTTAATTGAGCTTTACATTTTGGAATTTAATTTAGATTTTGAGTTTAAATTTTCTTAAAAGTCTTGGACTTATATTCTAGCTGCATAAGACTGTAGAAATGCTTAGGGTTGAAGACTTATTCTAAGAGGAATGCTTCAAAACTTAGTCTAAAGGTGCTTTAACACATGTCAGATGCTCGACCTATATATATTTTGAGAATTATCAGCAATTCCTCTAACTTGAGAGAACTAACCTATCCCTAACTCTTCTATACTTACAACTCGCCTGGAGAGGGCTGCCAGCGAACACAACCTAAGCGCATTTTTAAATTCATAACATTAACTCTCATGAATGCAAGATGGATGGGCTGTTGTATTCTTATGAAAGGAATCTATGAACCTAGATTCACTCCCTAATCTCTAAGATCATGTAGGGTGTGAAATGCATCTAACTAATGCACATTTTTTAGAATTTTAAATGTTTTGATTCAACATTGATTTGAGGACTTGGGTATTCATTTTTTTGCCTAATTTCATGCAATTAGAAATGGTTATGGGCCAAATCAATAATAGAAGGTAGACTTCTCGAAGAAGGTGGTCATCCTCATAGGTTAGATACCCCTTATGTGCAATGAGTGTAGTGTCCATTCAAGGATTGAATATGATTTCATGGTTTCAAGATCTAATTATTTCTAATTGATTTTATGTTTTACCTTTAGTTTATGTGAAGTTTTAATTTTATTTTATTTTTGTTTCAGTTATTTAGATTTAAGTTGGGTATAAAATTTAATTTTCCTTATGAGCCTAATCATCCAAGCATTCAATCATAGGAATGTACAACACAGAAAGAAACCTAGAAAAATAGGTTGATTCTATTGCGCATCCAAAATAAATAAAGCCAATTTAATTTAAGAAAAAACCCAGTGTGGCTGGGTATCGCTGTACACCCTAGAATAAAGAGTAAATGGGCAGTTGAGTTCTACTACACTAAACCACAAGTTTATCTATGGGTCTTCTTTCAAGGGTAGTCTCCTTCTTCAGGGACATCCATTGGGCTTCATAGGGGACCAGTACACCTATCTTCTGGTAGGGTCAGGTCCTGTTAATCCTAAACCCCATAGATCCTAACATCATTCTAAGCTCAAATTTACATTTTGATTTCAAAATTAATTCCAAGCCCTACAAAATAAATGTTAGAAAAATACAAATAGAATGCAGGAATTATATTTCACAAACTTATGGGCTTAGCATTAACTGCTTGCCAAGCCCACTTATCGTATGGGCTATACTTAAGGACTTAAGCATACTTGCAAGAAAATAGAATTTTTATTTTTATTTATGATATCAGTCCTTTCTAGCATAGCCCCCTATAGAAGATAATGTTAGATCTAAAAAAATGTCCTATCATCCAATCTAACGGGCAAACAATCTTAGACATGTAGTTTAAAATAGTACACCACCAAGACATGTGAAGCACATCATATCACAATACATCATGTAAACATAAAAGAATCAGGCGGCTTAACCTAAGTCTAGGGTCCGTGGCTTAATGATCTAGTGTGTGAAGTAAACAGGCTTGTCTAGCAAGACTTTGCTAGGCCTCTTTAGTTCAAGTTTCAATTTGGAGTTTGAATTTGTTTGAATTTTACCTTTTTATGGTTTCAATTCAAATGATTTAGTGATTTGTTTTCATTTTCATTTCACTTTTATTTGGTTAAAGTGAAGTTTAGGTTTTCAAGAATGAAGAGTAGAATGGATACCACTTTTGGGTGGACTCTATTCTATTCAATATCTTAACCCCTAGTGGACTGAAACCTTCATCCTAATATGGAGATCCATCCCAAATGTCTAACTAAGATCTTTAAGTATCTTAATTAATTATTTTGATTTCATTTTGATGGTTAGGGTTTGAATTTAGTTTATATTTTTTGGTTAATTATTTTCTTTGGAAATTTAATTTTTTATTTCTTTTCTTTTGGTTCGATTTGATTTTCATTCTTGGTTTAGTTTGTTCTTTTAATTTAATTTGGTTTGAATTATTTGATTTGAATTGAATTGAATTAGTTCATTTGATTTAATTTGAATTGATTTTGGTTGAAGTTATGTTTAGGTTTGTTCAACTTATATTCATTCATTTAGTTTGATTTATAATAACCTAAGGCACTTAGGTCAATGTTTGAAATTCATTTTTGGGTTAGATTGATTGTGTATTCAAATTTCATCAAGTGTTTGTTTGTAATTTCAATAACTTAGGGTTTAATTACTTTTAATATGCATTATTAATTTCCAGGATGTTGGAAAACCATCCTAAATCTTTTTGATATTTGATTAAGATTAATTCAAGTTATTTCATATTTTTATAAATTAATAAATTTTCTTTATTCATTATTTGATTAATATTAACCTAGAGATTTAGAAATTCAACAATTCTTAATCCAAAGGTCAAATGGATTTGAAATTTTTGTGGAAAATGAGGTTCCATGCTAGTTTCATATTTCCAAAGTTTCATCTAGATTAGATTCATAATTAGGGTGTAATTAAGGTTTTATTTTTTCATTAAAACCCAAATTAGGCCTAATTTAATGAAAATTACTTGGGGATTTTATTTTTATTTGATTCCTCTTTGAAATATATTTCTAAAAAGAGTTCATTCATAATTTTTAGAAATTTGGCTAATTTACTCTGATTTAATTAAGTTCTACTTAATTATTTCAATTATTTAATTCATTTAATTGCTTAATTAAGCTAATTTTATGATTTATTGAGTTTTAATGAATTTTATTAGTGTTTTGATATTCATTAGAGTTTATTGAGTTGATTTAAGGTTATTTAATTCATTTTCAAGAGTTAATTCATTTTAAATTAATTTATTTAATTAAATTTGAGGTTTAGGATTTGAAATTTCATTTCTCATGAATTATAATGCAATCATTCATGAAATTTTTTTTGAGGTGTGTTTTAACATCAATTTTAGTTCCCCAAAGTTCCATTTAAATTTAATTAATGGGTTGTGATTAATTAAGGTATAATTGATTCCATTTAAACATAAATTAAAAAATACCCAAAATTAATTGGGGATTTTAATTTTAATTGATTCCTCATCAAGATGAATCCATAGAGTCTAAGTTTACAATTTTGGATTTGTATTTTATTTATCTATGAATTTTTGAGTTTTCTATGATTTTTAATTAGTTTTAAGGGAATTTACCCATTTTATAATGGCGAGCTGATGTGGCATCCACAGTGGAACCGTCGCCACGTGGCAAGGCAGGATTTGGCCATGCAAATCCCTCGTGGCATCCACATCAAAAGACGTGCCATGTGGAATGATCCTCGATTATTCGATCAAAGATCGGATGGTCCCAATTCGATCCACGATGTTCTTAAGGGACAAAATCAAATCGTCTAACTAAATCATGGTCATCCATTCCTAAAAGAAGGATTGGACGGCGAAGATTAGATCTTGCAACTCTCCAGCGAGAGACAGACATTGTCCATCTTTTTTGACCAATTTTTAGCTATAGTCGATGAATTTTGAAGGGATTTCAATTGTAAAATGACCAGTGATCGATTTACAACCGATCCATACAGTTTTATCCAATTAGGGAACAATTTGGTTTCAAAAAGGACCAAAATCGAATGCTAGGGAGGACGGTGATAAAGCATACCTCATTTTCGGCCATCACTAGCAGTGGGATCGACTCCATTAGCTTTATTTCAATGCGATGAAGGTGTGTATGAAATTTGGTAGCTTGTCTTCCCATGGATTGCTCCCTAGACCAACATTAGATCTATTTTATGATATGCTTGGTCATTTTTCTATTCACCGGTGGTGAGGGGTGGGTGGCGATTCATTTGACGTCGGCTTGACCTCTAGAACATGTTGGAATGTTCAATTTGATGAAAGAAATTCTCCCTTGGATTTCACCATTAATGGAGCTTGGTTTATGTCCATTCTCTAGCATGTCGGTAGCGAGGAGTCGGGGGAAGGGTCTCTTCATTCATCTCTTGCCTTGGTGAATGACTTGTGAGGAAAAGGTGGAGGGAATTGGCTCTCCCTCCCTTCCTTCCATGGTTAACCGAGAGCTTCTTCCTTAGCTTTCTAGGTGGCTAGAATCTGGCCACTGGCGGCAACAAGGCTGACCAAGGGGTGGATTCAATCCCCCTTAGCTTTATGAACAAGTTTGGATGATCACATGTAAAGGAGGAAGCCAATTACCCCCTCTTCCTTGCTTGGTCGAGCCATCTTCTTTTCTTTTCTTCTTCCATTTTCTTCTCCTTGGCTTCTCCTTGGAGGAAGCCAAATGCCTTTTTGCTTGAGGACTTATTTCCTCCTTTTTTGCCCTTAGAACTACTCTTCTAAGAGGTGGTCAAAGTCCAAGGTTGCTTGAAAAAATCCAAGTCATTTTCATGATAGAAAGGGGGAGGAATCTTCTCTTGATCAAAGATCTCCACTCCTCTCCTTTGATTTGATTTTCTTTTTGCTTTTGGCATCACTATTAAAGCTCTTATTTAATTGGAGCAATATGAGTTTGAAGCCAATGTGTGAATTCAATATTCAAATTGATTTGGATTGGATTGGAACTTTGAATCCAATCCAAGGATTTGGATTACAGTGGTGTGATTTTAATTCAACTCTTTTAATTTTAATTTTAATCATCTTTGATTGATGATTAATTGGGTTTGGATTTAATTAATTCATTGAGATTTGAATTAATTTTAGATTTCATTTCATTTCAACCCATTTAAACTTAAATGGGTTAAGTTTGATTCCAATTGGGTTCAAATGACCAATTTGACTCAATTAGATTAGGTTTGAACTCCAATCATGTTGATCACATGTGAATGATTTGGAGTGATTGATTTCATTTAATTTTAAGCTCATTTCAATTTGAACTCATTTGACTCAAACTAAGCTTAATGAGTTAAGCTTGGGTTTCAATTGGGTCAAATGACCAATTTGACCAAATTTGATCCAATGATGGGTTGGATTATGGTTAATTATCATTTCCAAATGATTTTAAGCAATCAAATTGAGTTGATTTCAATTTGATTTTGGTTTGAACCCAATAGGCCCTACTTAGGGTTATTTAGACTAAGTGGTCTAATGAAGCCAATTAAGACCTAAATGAATTCAAATTTCTTTAGATTTGTGATCAAACATGTTTATTTGATCAATTGGAACATTTGAAATTATTTAATTTGATCAAATTTTTGGTGGGTTGACCTTTGACTAGGTGGGACCCACATGAGTCAAACCTATGTCAAATGGGTTGACTAGATTTGACTTTGGTTTGGTTTTGGATTTGTTCCTTTAATTTAATTTAATTTTAATTTAATTTATTTGGATTTGATTTTATTTAATCCTAATTTGAAATTTGGGTTGAGTCCACCTAAGCCAATCAAATTAGATCAAACCCAACCCTGGGTCACTAGGTATAGTGTCCTAAGCATTGAATTAGGAGATTCCTATTTGAGATTATGACATCCTAATTACTTATTTTAGAATCATATTAACCTCATCCAAAAATGAGGTTAACACAGTCGTGATTAATCACGTTAGAAATTTTGATTTAATCCCTTTAAAATCACGCGATTAATCTCGATCATCCGATCCGAGATCGGACGGTCGAGATGAAAATGTGTTCGACATCGCTAAGTTAGCTACCACATCGAATGATTTAAATGGCTAATACCACGGTACCACGTGGAAAGCGCTACCACGTCAGCATCCGCGTGGCACCAACGGTTTAAAGGGTTAATTAGGCTTTAAAAATGTAATTAAATGGCTAGAACTTCAAAACATTTTAACTAATTGTAGAAAAATCTAAAAAAATACAAATAAACTAATTTTGAAAAGATTAGATTGAGAAGAATTTATGAAAAATTAAATCCCTAATTTATGCCTAGTGAACTGTGCTTAATTAAGGTTTGAAACTTAGGCTAATTACCTTAATTAAGGCCAAATTACTTGGCTAATTAATTCCAAATTTAGTTAGATGTTTCCATGGGATGTCCTCTCCCATAATTTTCTTGGAATTATTTGCCATATAATTTAAGGAATTCTGAATTTCAATTCTAATTACCCTTTTTAATCAATTAAATAATTATTAAAATTGATGAATAGTAAAAATTAAATAATTAATGATAATTAATCATTGTGGGTAGTCAGAATAGTGAGGAGAAATAATTAGGACCCTTTCGTAATTATTTTTTCAAATGTATTTTATTAAGAGGGTTAATTAACCTATTTAATAATTAGGGAATAATTAAAAAAATTAATGATAAAATAAAAATCAAACAAAATTAATAATTGGTTCAGATAATTCAAACATAATCCATTAATTTCTCTTTTCATATTTAATAATATAAAGTCATTAAAGAAATTATGATTAACCCATTGGTATGGAAAAATCGTAAGAGTATTTAACATAGATTCTTTCTTTCTTTAATCTAATTAACTTTTAAGCATGAGCCTAATTGCATTAGATTCCTTTAGGTGCATGGCAAATTTTACTTTCTTAAAAGCATATCATTGAAGGCTCATGATCAAGTAGTTAATTAAATTAAAAAAGTTTATAAAAGGGTAATTAAATTGATGTGTTTAATGGCTTGAACCTAATCAACTCATAAAGTCCATTTAATTTCATTCTTTAAATATATCAAATCACCAACATGGGAAAGCGTAACTACTAAGTGTCATCTCTCCTCTTTAAGTTTTAACAACTCAAATATCAAAATCAAATCTTATAAGAACATTGGTTAGTTATCTTTAGGACTTAATGTAATTAAGTATATTATGTGGTAATATTTAATTATTATTTTCAATCATTAAATGTGCATGCCATTTCTTTCACATGTTCATGTTTTCAAAAATAAAAGAGAATTAAAAGAATATGATTACATCTAAGTTACATGTGTTAGATAAATGTTTTTTATATGGTGAGGCTATTATCACTAATAAATCTAAATTTCTTTTCAAAACTATTAGCTAATGACGTATAAGAATGTAAAATTTAAGTTAATGTTGGCTTTAAAAATTTAATAAAGCTTACATTTAGTTATAATTTAAAGATGGTAAAGGATTGTTTTGTCTTCATGGTTTATCTACATGTTTACTTATGTTTGAGTTGGCAAGTATAAGTTCTAGACATCCCGGGAACACAAGACTTTAATTAACCTAAAGGAGGTCTTAGATAATCTCACTTCTCTGGTTTAATAATGGAACGTACTTGTTTAATTTCATTCATGTATATGCATGTGCTAGAATTTGGGATAAAACTTTGCTTTACATGAATAAAATATTTTCTTTTATATAACCTTTGCATGATTTTCATTTCTATGCTTGTGTATATATTTAAATGTATTTAAGTTGGCAAGTATATAGTCTAGACATCCCTGGAATACGAGGCTTTAAGTAGACCTATGGAGGTCTTAGATAATCTCACTTCTCTGGTTTAACAATGACACGTACTTGCTTAAATCTCTAATATATGTTTGCATATGCTTGACTATGAAATGATATCTTTCTTTTCTACCAAATTCATGCACTAGATCATTAAGTTTGCAAATATAAGTATATATTGTATGTACAAATATGTATAATAGATCAAATATCATGAAGAAGTGTGTATGCTATTGATGATGAAAAGAAGTAGTGGAATGTTATTCATGTAATAGTGATTCAATTTTATTAATCCTAAGATGTCTCTCATGATTGAATAAGACTCCTTAATACTAATCCAATCCAAACATAGGCTTAATAAAATATTAAATAGCTCACTAAGGAAACCAAAGTCATAATAATATACTTTTAGAAAGTAACATAGGATAGGGATGAAGGGGGTCAAACCACTCTCTTCTCTTCATAATAATTTGATGTTAAGTATCAAATGAAATAAGAAAGTGTAAATTAAAATTAATCAATTCATTCAAAGATTGGAAGTAAAACCTCCCCTAATGTTTAATTTAAATAATTCTAATATCTAGATAATCATACTCTTAAAAGCTTAATCAAGACACACCATAGTAAACCTTAGCACACACATTAGGCCAGTGTATGTTATAATGTTGTGTTTTATTTCATGATGTAATATTTTAGACTGGATGTTATGATTGTTTGTGCGTAGACTAGATGTTAGGTCGCTATTAGCCTAATGATGTTTTCTACAGGGGTTTGTGATAAAGGTAATAATAAGTAAATATAAATGTTCTTATTTGTAGGTGTCAGTTCTGTCCCTAAGCATAATCCAATTAGAATATGTGGGCTTGGTTACCCAAGTGCAGGGTGCTAAGTCCAAATATGTGAAATACAATTGCTTGGTTTGTAAGTTTGTTTAGCTAACGTCTATTTTGCAGGTGTAGTTAGACTTTATTTTTTTTATAAAATATTTTTTTTTTTTTGCAATAAGGATTAGGATTAGTGTTATGGGGTTTAGGATGAGTGATGGTTAGAAAGCAAAGACCTGGGAGGCCCTATGAAGCCTGGATCAAATTAATTCAAAAGAAGGAGAGAAGGATAAGAGATTGAGGACCCTCATAGCATTTATTTTAATTGTAACATTCAATTATAATTTCGGCTGTATAAGGATATAGCTCGACTACCCAATTTTTTTTCTTTTCTAGGGTGTACGACAATACTCAACCACACCAGTCTTTTATTCTTTTATGAAAGTCATATGTTTGATTATTGTGTTTAGCTTATGCATTAGAAATGCCATGCTTTTTATATGTTTCTTATAGTGTGATGATTTGATGTGTGGCATGGATGTGGTAGGCTCTTTAGGATATAAATTAAATTTTCTATCTTCACTAAATAACTCATAATTAAATTTTAATATAGCTCATAACCTCATTTTAAAGCATAGGTTCTTAACTAAGATAATAAAAGATTTAGCAACTCCTGAATTAAATGTTATTTTTTATCACACCAAGCATATCATAATGTGTTAATCTTGAATCGGGAGGGTCTCCACTCTTGCACGATAGGGGATATGCTTGACCTTTGAGGGCAATCCCTTGTAGTGGAGAAAACCTCCTCTCATTGATTTAGCCCATGACTTAATTTCATTATGCATATAGGCATAATTGTCCTAAGCTTTGGTCCGAATAAATGTGTCAAATGATCCTTAAAAAAACCTGTAATTCTTCAACATTAGTCTAAGTCATGTTTGCATACCAAATAGGGAGTGAGTTTAAGATTCTAACTTTCTTCCTGATTAAATAATATCTTAACTATCTTACATTTACATAAGAACAACATATATGATTTTAAAGCATGGGAGGTGTTAACTGCCAGCCACTCCAGGCAGTTGTAAGTCTTGAAGAGTCGGGATGTGTCTATTCTCTCTTGTGGAGATAAACCTTAAGGTCCCATTTTCTCGATTAGACTTACGTTGTGCTTCTAGCAGGTGCTAAATCATTTTAGATTTAGGTTCTAAGGCTACTTATTTTCTTCAGGATATGAGTATAAGTCTTCACCTTTTAGGTATTTCTATAATCTTGTGTTGTTGGACTATAAGCCCTAACATTCTAATAAGATTCCAACTTAAATAAAAGTAAATTCTCTCATTCAAAAATGTAAAGCTTCATTATAGAGTAGATTGAAGCACTTACTATCTTCCTAGTGTCATGTGTGCTTTTTTACTTGTCTTCCTATTAAATTTATAAATAAGTCTTTCTTTTTAAAGTTTCTCACCTGATTCTTAAAAAATACCTAATCCTTTGATAGTCTAACTTTGAAATCTTTGGAGATACTTATTGACTACTTTTAATCGAAAGTGTTCTTAGAAAATTTTTTATTTACTAAGATGTAGCTTGCTTCCATAGAGAACTAAAGAATCCAACAAAAAATAAACCCTACTTTACTTACCCATGTAAAGTAGGGGAAAGATTTTTAGTATATATATAGATCCATCTACCTTAGGAGTCCTTATTAGGTGATTAGGTTCATTGTAAGGTGATCTTTATATCTTCTGAGGTTGTACTTCATACCTTGATGTTGCACCTGATCACTTTGATAAGTACCCCATAAGATTTATGTGGTGTTCCTATGCCTCCAAATCAAAACACCACAACATAGAATAGGGGTAGAACATATGAAAAGTTTGATAGGATACTTGTCAATAATAAATGGTTGAATTACTTCCATCATTCCACTTTCAATCATTTAAGTAGAACTGCTTCAAATTACAACTAGCTTCACTTGTAGTTCTTATGATGGCCAAGCCAAAGAATTTATCATTTAGATTCCTTAACATGTGGATTTATCACCCAAATTAGTTGGTTCGCATTAAAGATGCATGGAAGGTAGAAAACCATCCCAATCCTTGGACTAAATGTTGGAAGCTTTATAAGAATATGACTAATACTTTCAAAAAATGGAATTGGTAGATCTTTGGGAATATGACCAACAATGTAGCTGAGGCTAAAAAAGGAGTCTATACCCTCGAGAATGAAGCTAGCATTGGCCTAGATGAAATTAAGATGCAAGAACTCCAAGATGCCACTATTGAATTACAATCTCTTATCAACATAAAGAAACAATTCTTCAAACAAAAATCTGACATGACTAATTTTATGGAAGGTGATAGAAATACTCATTTCTTCTAAGCTTGCATAAAAAAGAAAAGGAATCAAAAGCTAATCACAAAGATGAATAGCTCTAACTTATGGAAAACTAACAAGGATGAGATTATAACAGATTGCATTGATTACTTCTTGAATATAGTTCATCCATCCTCCATTCAAAATAATCGATTCAAAGAGGATCTTTTCACGGAAGAGAGATAGCATAAAAGTGGCCTTACTTTAACAACTAAACCTAAAGAGTTCGAGTTCAAAGTAGCTATATACTCAATGACTAGGTTCAAAGCTATTGGACCTAATGGATTCACTACCATTTTCTATTAGAGCACTTGAGAGGTTATCAAAGAAGACATAATTGCAATTATAAGAGCATATTTTAGATATAGGGAAATGCATAGCTACTTCAAGATTTTGATAATTACACTCACTCTCAAGATTAGGGATGCCTTATGTTGGGTAACTTCAGGCCATTCTCTCTGGCTACAGTCGTGAACAAAGTTCTTAGTAAGATAATCTCTTCCAAAATCCACCTCCATCACACGATAAGTGTTAGTCAATTCACTTTGTCAAAGGTAGGAATATAATGGATAATATTCTACTTGCTTAAGAGGTAGTGCTAGACTTAAACAAAAATAGAAATAAAGGGAGGAAATGTGGTGATCAAATTGGACATAATGAAAGCATTTGCTACAATCTATTGGGACTTCATTCACAAGGTGCTCCAAGCTAAAGGATTCAACTCTGATTTCTGCACAATGATCTTGACACTTCTTAACAACAAGTACTCAATTTTAATTAAGGGTGAACCACATGGCTTTCTCAAACCCATAGAGAAATTGAACATGGGCACCCTCTTTCTCCATCATTATTTATCTTTACTTTTGATTACTTTTCTAAATTATTGAAACAGACATATAGGAAATATAAGGCGAAAAGCTAAACCATTATCTCTCACCTTGCTTTTGCTCATGATGTCCTTCTTTTCTACAATGCTAGGAAGAAATCTATTAGAAAGGTTATGAACATTGTTATTGAATTGTGAAAGTATATGGCCTCATTTTGAATAGGAAAAAGTGCCAACTCATTCTAACAAATAATGTGATTCCAATAGGGTCAAGTGGATGAAGTAGTTTACTGGTTTCTCAAAGCATCAGCTTCCTCTCAAATACTTGGGTGCTTACATATATAATGGAAGACTTAAGGCAAGATTATTTGATGACATTATAAGCAAGATCCAAATTCATATTAACTCATGGGAGAATTCCTTGCTCAGATTTCTATCCCTTTCCTGGAATTATATTATGGGATCCTTGCCTCAATGTTTAACTGTTATACCTTTGTATATCTTTATAGCTATTTTAACTGATATTCATCTCCTTATTATGGTTTTTGCCTCTACTATGTTTCATATCCTTATCTCCACATCACCTTAAGGAGAGCTCTTGCACTAACCTTGCTTTTATAACTCCTTCTCTGCAGGATTGGAATTATCTCTAGACTTCCAATATTATTGATGCCGTGGGATTAGCTACTGGCATAATATTTTGTGTTTGGCTGTATATCAAAGATGACTTTACTTTGAACCACTTAGTAATCTATGTTGTACCTATGTTATTTGCTAGTGTATCTTTTGTTGGATGCAATATCTCTCATGATGTTTTAATTACTGTTCTTTGGGTTGGTTTGTTGTTTGCTTACCTCCTCTTTCCTACCTGTAAGGAAACACACAACATTTCTATTATTATTATTAAGATCTCTTTGAAGGTTAACCTTATGGTTTTATTTTTTGTGTTGTTCTCCTGAACTTCTTTCTTTCAGTACGTGATCAACTCATTTTCTATCCTTTCCCCTGTGGCTCTGTTAAATTTGGGCACATTTATGTGATTATCCAATTTCTTAATTGGAATTTAGCATATGCTTCTGGGGTTTTGGATTGTCTTCTTCAGTTGGACTTTTTTGAGGTTATTGAATGGATGCTGGCTTTTGCTTTGTTGCTTGTTTCTTTTGTTAGCAATTGGGCTGCTGCTGATCACCACTTTTAAGTTAGCTTTGGCCTGATCATTTCTCTACCTTTCTGGGACTTATCTTATATATTGTCTATTTGCAATGGGAGGTTTTATGGCCAACTTGCTGTTATTTTTTATCTTGGTTGTTGGATTACGGAACATTGAATCCCTTGTTCAAACTATTCTGGGGTTGTCTTGCTTGTTCGTGAGTGCTTTCTTTGTTTTCTTTTGAGTTGCTTTCTTTGTATCCTTTGGCTACCCTCATTTTGTCTATTTGCAATGCGTGGTTTTTTGGCCAACTTGCTGTTATTTATTCTCTTGGATGTTGGCTCTGCTAGCTCATTGATTTCTTTGCTTTTGCCGGGGTTGTCTTTCCCTGCGGTCCTTTTGGAGTTGTTTTGTTGATTGGTGTGGCTAACCTCATTTCCCCTACCTGCTATGCGAGAGGATATTTTTCTTTTTTTTTTATCTCATTGCAGGTTTGGACTTTCTTATTGGGTTTTCAGTATGCTTTCCATGAGATTGTGGGTTTAGCTTCATGCCTGATCACCCCTTTCTGGAAGGGTTTTTTTCTTGGTTATCTTTTGAACCCCTTTTGTCTATATGTCTACTTTATTTTTTATTGGAGTTTTATATGATGGGTGCTTTAACTGTTCTATTTCCTCCACTGTTGGCTTTTGATTTTGGGTCCTTTATCCAAGTTATCTTTTGATTGTTGATTCTTTGGTCTTTTGATTTTTTGCTTTTATTTATTTCCATGGTCTGTGGTTTCACTTGTCTTTTTTTTCCACTATGCTAGTCTTGGCCAAAGCCTTTTCCCTATCTATCTGGAAATTAACTTTTGTATTTTCTTTTTTGATTGGGTTGGTTTTTGGCCAACTTGTTGCTATTTTATATCTTGGGGTTGGCGATCGGATCTTGAATCTTTTGTTGCTTCACCTTCGGGTTGTCCATCCTGTTCAGCAAGGTCATTTTGATGTTATTTATTTTACTATCCCTTTGCAAGATTGGACTTTCTTAATGCAATTTGCTTTAATGGAGGATCAGTTTTACCGCTGATTATTTTACAGAGGGACATTCTCGATCATCTTTTGAACACCTTCGGTTTTCATTCTACTTATCTTTTTTTAAGTTTTATATAGTGGGGGTAATAATTGTATTATTGCTTATCCTGTTGGCCTTTGGATTTCCGGGTCCTTTATCCAGCAGGTTGTTTTTATGGTTGTTGGCTGTTTCTTGCACATTCTTGTTATTGGCTTTTGGGTTTTTGCTATTAACATAAAGGCTGCAGCTAACTTCATCTGCTGCTATTTTTTCCCTCTTGGTAATGCTAGATTTGTGCAGATCATTGTGATTATGCTTTTGCCTCTCTTGATTTTAATCTTTTACCTTTGTTTAATCTCAATGGATGGATTTATGGCCAACTAGCTAGATATTACTATCATGACTGTTGGCTGAACTGGATTATTGAGTTTAATGATAAGCAAGATGCTTCTATTGTGTTATCTCTGATTGCCACTTATTTGAGTTGTTTGTGGTGGGGATCAGCCCCTTACCTGATTCTTCATACCTGCTGTACTCCCATTTCTTGTGGTTATTTGGGCTTGGGATATCTTTCTCTATATCTTTGCTTTTAATTTCAATCAAGGAGGTTGTTAAGAGCGCATTATTTACATTCTTTTCTTGTTGTGGATTATTGAGTATGATGATAAGCAAGCGATCACGTGGTGTTATCTCGATTGTCTCTTATTGATGTTTGTGGTGGGGCTGCCTTTACCTATCTCTTCTTATCTTTGTATTCCCATTTCTTGTGGTAATTTGGGATTGGGGTTTCTTGTTTCCCTTTATAATTGCTTTCTTAATTAAAATAAGGAGGTTGTTAAGAGTCATTACATTCTTTGGTTATCCTTTTCGGAAATAACCCTGCTTACTGGGTACCAAGGCGTATATTTATTATTGTCCTTTAGGCTTGGAATGGGGTTAATTCCATGCTCTTGTCTTTTGGTGGTTTTGCGTGAATTTCTTGTTTTCCTCGGTGACTCTTCTTCTTGGTCTCATTAATCCTTTAAATCTAGTTAAAAATCTGGATGACCTGACATTGATGGCTCTCTTTCATTTGAGTTGGGATTATCATGCCATGGAGCCTAATATGATGACATATAATTTGCATGTGATCCCCTTACCCACTTTGCTCTTTGGTCTTTCTTCTACTCAGATCGGCTTTGCCTATGTTTTAGTATTACAACTCTTCATCAAATGGTCTATCTGGGTTTGTTTGCTATGATGGGCGTGATGATTTCACTCCTTTTGGTTTGGTAGCTCTTGTGATGTAACCCATCTTTGAAGTTTGGATGCTCATATTTGCATTTGCCCCAACTTGGTGTGACTGAGCCTGAGCCACCTCTATCACACCTCTTTATTATTACCATTCTCAGAATTTGCTGCTCTCAGTTACCACTTTCTTTGTATTACCTTAACTGTTCTAACTTCTTTCCGTCTACAATCTTGCAGGTGCTTTTCCTTTTTTCTCTTGCAGGTTACTCCATTGTGTCATGCATTCTCACATCCTGTAGAACATTGACCCTTATCCTTCATTTGCTTATATATATATTAATCAATTTGTATCTTTTGCTTGCTTAACTCTTTTCTTTTGCTTTTGGATGTACTTAGATAGGGGATTTACTCCCTAGGCTGTTTGTAGCTCTTTGAATAGCAATTCTCGAGTTTATCCCCTTTAAGGACCTTGTAACCCATTTTTTGTGGCAATAAAATTCCCCCTATATGGGGTTTCCCAAAAAAAAAAAAAAAATCCTAAACCATTCACCAAAATAGCTACCTATATAGTTTAAAACTTTATTTATACTGACATTATTTGTAGGTATGGACTACCGATACTAATCATAATGGACAACATACCATAAATATGTGAGTAAGAGAATTATGTGAGTTATAAGGGATCTAGTTGATGTATCTGCAAAGAGTAATGGCCAGGAAGAAGTGGAAAATAAATAAAAAAAAATCTTAAAACTTACTAAAGAAGGAAACACAATGTGCCAAAGTAAAATGGGTAGACATCCTACCAGGCATACTTTAAGCCCTCGGGATGACCCCAACCTTGACAACTAAACGTACGCCATTCACTCTATTCCATGGGATGGAAGTTGTGTTATCGGTTGAGTATGAACTTCTTATTAAAAGGGTCCTAGCTGTTGTTGAGTTGGATAAAGAAGCTAGGGAGTGGGAAAAGTCTAATGTTAACTCCATGAAAACCACTCTCAATATATTAGAGGAACTAAGAATTGAAGCATCAATAAGACAAGAAGAGAGAAAGAAATTATCGGCCAAATATTACAATCACCATGTTAAAGAAAGGTACTTTAAGGCTGGTGAAATGGTGCTGAAGAAGGTAGATGCAGTGACTCACTAGAACATATTAAGCAAATTTGCTCACATATAGGATGTACCTTACGTAGTCAAAATCGAAGTGTCAATAAGACAATAAGAGACAAAGAAATTAATGGCCAAATATTACAATCACCATGTTAAAGAAAGGTACTTTAGAGCTAGCGACATGGTGCTGAAGAAGGTAGATGCAGTGACTCACTAGAACATATTAAGCAAATTTGCTCACATGTGGGATAGACCTTACGTAGTCAAGAGGCAAGTTAGCCTGGAGGTTATCGACTATAGACACATTCCAGACAAGACGTGCAACAATCTTGGAACTCAAAAGATCTAAAGAAGTTTAACCCATAAGATAAGTTATACTAATGTATTGTACTTTCTTCAAACCTGGTATTCTTGAAATGATAAAGGCTTTTTCATATAACAAATGCAATGTTCAATCAACTTATAATATAAATTGGGTGAATACTAGCAGACCAAATTAACACTCAAGTAGCTACATATCGACTTAAGATACTCGACGTGCCATTTTTGGCTCAAGTAAAAAATAACAAATGCAGTGTTCAATCAACTTACAACATAGATTGGGTGAATACTAGTAGACCAAGTTAACACTCAAGTAGCTACATATCGACTTAAGCTACTCGACATGCCATTTTTGGCCCAAGTAAAAATATATATATATAACTTAATGTGTCATTTTGGCCCGCACAAGTAAAAGTTGAATTCAGAAGAATAATCAAGAAAGTATTATATTATACTAGTCTAAAATATTTCATGAACTATCAAGAGGAGAATGATTGTAAGATTGACATCCCGTAAGGCCGACAACTCTGAAAGTCCAATAATTCATGTGGTTGGTGACTCAAGTGTAAGATTGACACTCCATGAGGTCTACAACTCCAAAAGACCAACACTCGGTGCGGTTGGAAACTCAAGTATAAGATAGACACACCGTGTGGTTGGAAACTCCAAAACACCAACACTCCGCAATTGGCATCCTCATTTTCCTGCTAAAATGTGATGAATCAAGTACTTAAAATGATTATACCATAGTGGGTATGATAAAAAATATTGTACTAAGTAAAGGACTTGAATATAATTTCTCAATCATGACACAATAGAATATATTTAACAAAATGTGTTTTGTGAAGTATATCTAATTTGTAGATGATGAGAGTAAATACCTAGCTAATAAGCATGAATAAGTACTTGCCCATGTCATAACTGACATTTCAAACTATAACGAGTAAGTATTCGCCAAGCAAAGCAAGTGCATTTACAAAATAAGCTCATTAGACAAAAAGAAATAAAGTGCAAAAAATATTTTTATTTTCTTAAAGGTTCCATACATAAAAGATTAATATGCAATATGCAAAAAATCTCATATACATTTTTTGAATTCACAAAAAAAGAAAGAAAAGGAAAGAGGCCAAAAAGAAGCTAGCTGGTGCTCCCTTTTTTGTCACCTCCATCAAAGTCCGATCCTAACAGAGCGAGTACATTGTCGAAGTCCAGAAGCTTGTCATCCAATTGATTGTGCATCACTAACTTAGCGATTATATAGTCAACACATTCCTTGAACTTCTCCTGCATTAAATGATTGTACTCATAAGAATCACCAGATTCAAACAACATAGTTTCCTTTTGGGGAACTCAATATGGTGACATATCTCCACTTCTAGTTCCTTCTATATCTCTTCAAAGTGAGTCAACCCAGGATGGCTCGCTCCTTCTCTTCCTCTTAACACTTTGCCTCCACCTAAAGTTTGTTGAGCTTTCCCTCAGAGACATCGAGCTCACCATTTAAAATGGTGAACACCATCCTCTCTGCCAATAGCTCCTTCCTCTTCAACAAGAACTTCCTATAAACTTCCCAAGTTGTCTACCACCTAATGGCTTGGGCGATCATCACTGAATATGGTAGTTGCCGATTAAAAAGATCCTCAAAGAGTGAGTCTAGTCTATCAAAGAAGATTTATCGCCCCAGCCTGAATGCCTTACATGTCAGCATGGCATGATTAGGAGTGAAGTTACTTACAACATACTCTTCTAGCTCCTTGCCAACCTTACTCTTCTAGCTCAGGTGGTCATGAGGAGTAGAGATCACAACTCTTTTCTTGGACTTCTTGGGAAAGAAGATGAACTCATGAACTTTGTTGAAGTGGAGATAATGATAGATGTCCAAAATCTTGTCTTTCATTCTCTCTAAAATATACTTCACCTAGGGACTACCACCTTGTCCACAGGGAAGGAAATATGAACAGTCAGCACCGACCATTCGAATGAGATTTTCACAAAAATATAGCTTCGATTGCCACTTCCTAATCTCATTCGATAGGTCGTGAATTTTCAACAAAATTATTGAAAGTTGGATGGTGCCATCTCGGTACCCCTTGACAATGAAGACATGGTAGAAGAGAGCATACTCCATGCCAAACCCTCTTCTCTCAAGAGGATGAGAAAGGTGGTGATGATCATCGCTAAGTTTGACAAGACTTTCGAAAGCACCACCCCATTAAATTTAAAAATATCCACCCAGTTGTAGAGTAGGGGGAAGTAAAATCCAAACATAAAATGGTCTAAGGGGATGCATAACTTGTCTAACTTGATGGAGTTAAACCTCTCATCCTCACCGGCCACTCACACCGAGAAGTTTGAGTTGACATGGAAGTAATTTTGGAAGACAACTGAAGAGACCGACTGTCAAATTTTGGGTAGCTCTTTGGCCTTAGCGTGCATGGATCTTTCTATAGCTTTCTTCAGAGATGCCATTAACATTCCTTATTATAACTATATAGAGCCAAAGATAAGAAGTCATAAAATTTAACCAACCACAGTGCAAGACAATTTATAGATGCGACAACCAAAGCTCAGTAACATGGATGTCTTATCTGCCATTAAATAAATATATCTTTTACAAAATCTCATGGAAACCATGAATGGTGCAACTCACAACAAAAAGAATTAAAGTGTCCACTCGCCTACCCAAAAGGCTCGTAAAAAAATCGATGTAAAAGAGGTAGGCAATAAATACGTCTGCCTTTTTCACAAAGCATATATTATCTTTATAGCAAATAATATTATAAATGCACTTGCTAATCCCCACTTACATCCTTTTTTTAATTATTTTACCGTGGGGTCCAAGAGCTAAGAAGTAATTAAATATGTAGTTGGTGCCCATGATAAAAAAGGATGACTTGCTCGACTCAACATAGTGTCAAAGTAAGGACAACTTGGCCATTGTGATCGCAAATCTATATTGGTACTCTACCTCTATTATTCCTTAGTCTCTAGCCTCATTCATAGGTACATTGACTCCTACCGCAATGAGCTTGTTCCCTCTTCAAGAGAGGCCATTCTTCTCTATATGGAAATGACCTTAGCAATGAAGAAAAGAAAGGCTCCTTTTTGACATCCCCTCTCCTGAGCGAGAGGGCTCTTTCTTCTCAAACTCGTCGCTATTAGGGTGCATTGATGAAGGGAAGCTCGTCAGCATTTCCTGAATATTCGCCAAGATGAAGCTAGCCATCCCAATGACAGATACAGTAGGGGTTATGACATTCACTTCCAAAGTAAAGAGGTCCACCTAAGAGTAAGACTCAAACACATCGAGGGGACACTCATAAGAGCTACGATCACCCCTACATGATGAGAAAAAAAATTGTTAAGCAAGGACAGAGGCATTTCAATGAGATGTTTTGCTAACGACATAATCATAAGGAAAGAATGCCACTGTTGTAGCAAACAAACTTCCTAGTCACTTGGACAATGCCCTAGCAACTCACCCGTGACTAGTTGAACTATTTTCTCGAGATAACTTAAAGAATACAAAGAGATTACTCTGAGAGCCGAGTGTTTATTGTTATCCTCTATCGACCCTGCATTGATATGAAAGCAAGTTAAAAAAGAGTGAAATATATTATACTCACTAAATAATAGCAAGTCCTACCTAGGCGAGACATTCCTCTATCATCTTTTCATGCAGACAGTGCTTGGCAGCCTACTTATCATGATTTTTCTTTATTGGATGAGAGGGGTATTGTCCTCCTCTTCTCGGGTATCAAGCGCCTCCACCTATGGCATAGAAGAAGATGGCTCTACCATATCCAAAGGAGGAGGAATGCTTGCTTCCACCAACAAATCTTCATCACCACCCCTAGTTGGAATATCAACAACAATTTAGATAGGAGCTATCGAAGTGCTCATCTTGGTTGGAAAGGCAATCACAAATTCCATAAGCCTCTTAGCCTTCCCCATCTTTCGAAGACTCGCCCAAAGCTCTGTCAGGTCAACACAACCATAGAGCCTTTTGAAATCCAACATGAAGTAAGCACCTTCCTACTATCAAAAAATTGACTTAATGAAGATAAATGAATGATACCAACTCTATTTTAAAAAGGGATCAGGAAATCTCAACATCGAGTTGAAGCCCTTTATATAGCTCGGGAGTAAAGAAATACCCAACAAAAAGACTAAGTCAAAAAGTGATGCAATATTGATGACAGGAAAGCTACTTCCCTCTCAAAATATTGCTAAGTATTTATAACCAATTATCTTTTTGTGAGATACTTTATAAAGACTAGAAGAATTGGAAAGCTGAATGTATACCCATATACGCCTCATGAGCCAAGTGACCATGAGATTATCTAAATCATGATGGCTACAACGTGACATATTACCTCAAGGAAAAAGAATCACCCCATGCAGGGCAAGTGCACAAGGAATAGAACTTCCACTGACTAATTGAAACTCAATAGCTTGTCTCAGGATTGATAGCTCACTCACACATAGGCGACCATACATCCAAAGTGCGGGTGCATGATAAATATATTACACTGTTGAAGCCCAAGGTACCTGTTGACCTCACTTTTGCAGTGAGTTCTCAACTTTCTCGTCATTGATTTAGGACTCTTGTAGACACTAAGAGCTCTTTAGTCTTAAGACACTTCTAGTGATTAGGTGAATACTTAACCAAAGCCTAGAGACTTAGAAGGGTTAACTGTAGGAATAGGTTATGCCTTAGGGACTTAAGAAAACTTGCCTACCCTATAGCCTAAACCCAATCCATGCTTTCTTCCTCAAACCAAACCTCAAATCCAAATCAATTACCTAATCTAAATCCAAATTCCAAACAAAATCATTGAAACCCATAATCAAATCCAAGATCAACATTCTTCCTAAGCCATTTGATTTCATCTTATGGACTTAGCTTTAAGCAAATTTAAATCAATCTCAATTCAATTGATTTTCTCAAAAATTAATTCAATCTCTCAATCATTTATCAAATCCCGATTCAAACTCAATTCCAAATGATTCAATCCTCAAATCAAATCCAAGTCCAAATTTCTCTCTTAAGCCTTATGACCCACTCTCATAAGCTTAAGCCAAATCCCCACCTAGATTATCCCAAACTTGATTGATTTCTTTATAAATCAATTATTCCTTCATTTATATTCACAAATATAAATAAAATCCATACCTAAATGACCAAAACCAAATCAAACTAAATCAAACCAAGCCAAACCTCTTCTTAAGCCCTATGAACCTACCTCCATAAGCTTACTCAAATCTTAACCCAAATCAATCCAAAATCAATTGGTTTATTTATAAACCAATTACTCCTTAATCTATATTCATAAATATAAATGAAACCCACCCTCCAATGACCAAAAATAAATCAAACTAAATCAATTCCCAACTTAAGCCCTTTTGACCTACATCTTTATGCTTGGTCAAATTTGCTTCCAAATCACTCCAAATTCAAGTGATTTTCTCATGAATCATTTATATCTTCATTTATATTCCCAAATATAAATGAAATATAAATTCAAATAGCCAAAACCAAATCCAAAATTAAACCAAAACCCAATTCAAGCCTTTTAAGCCAATTTCTTGGACTTGGCCAAATCCTATCCAAATCAAGCCAAAACTAATGAATTTTCTCTTAGATCAATCATTCCTCCAATCATTTATCCAAATATAAATAAAACCTACAATTATCAAACCAAACTCAAGTTAGGACTTTGACTTGAAAACTCAATGAGCCAAAATCCATTATACTCTAAATTGATTGTAGTTGGATTTATATTTCAATTCTAAGCTCATATATGAATTCAACTAAACTTATCAAGCCAAAATCAAACTAATCGACCCATTTAGGTCAACTTGACTCAAATTGGATTGAACCAAGCCCATCCAAATCTCATATCATGATCAACAATTACTCTAGGATGATCAACCACCTTGAATTGGGTCAAACCAAGTCAACTTTTAGCCTAAATGGAACCTAAACAAGCCAAAATTTACCATACATCAAATTGATTGAAACCATTGATTCAAACAAACTCATGATCAATGTTTGAACATGACTTGACCCCCCAATTGAGCCAAACTAAGTCCAATTGCCCATTTGACCTATGTTGACCCAAATTGACCTAAAAAGCCAAAAATTAATAAAATCATGATTTAACCCAAATTGATTGCAACCAATAGCTCAAGTTCATTCCAAATTGATTATTGAACTTGACCAAAATCACAATTGAGCTAAATTTGACCAATTGGTCAACGTGACCCAACCTAGCCCAAATGACCTAAAGGGTTAAGTTGGCCAAAATCCAAATTAAATCCAAATTAATTCAAACCAAAGCCTATAATCATTTTTAATTGACCAATTGAACATAAATCAACACCTAACCCAACCCAACTTGGTCAAATTGATCAAATTGGTCAACTTAGCCCATTTGACCTATATGAATCCAAGTGAGCCAAAATCAAACCTAGGCCAACTTAATTGAAACTACTTGAACTAATACTCTTCAAATCATCATTTAAATCTAACCCAAGCCTTGGTTTGACCCAATTTGACCAATTGGTCAACCCAACCCAACATGAACCCATTTAACCAAATGAAGCCAAAACCCATAAAAGCAACCCATGGGACTTTGGTGGCTAACCAAACTCGACTCAAATTGACCCTAGGTTAGCCCAAAGCCATCCCAAAAGCAAAGTGGACCCCACCCAAGACATAATCCATTGATTAAGCCCTCTTTACATAGGATTCCACCCATAAATGACAAAGTCCACTCTCCCATCACCTTGGCAGCCATCCAACTTCCAAATGAGGGTGCACCTAACCCACCTAGGCCACCTAACCTAAGCTAGGTCAGCCATGGACCAAGGTGAGGTGAGTTGACTCACCTCCCATATAAGCCGAGCACCCCATGGATCCAAGCCAAGAGATCTCCCACATCAGACCTTGAGCCACCTCCCATGGCTTCCTCCAACCCAATCGAGCCACGTGGACTCGATTGAGACACCTCCAACACTTTGACGGCGACTGGTTGGCCGAAAAATAGGAGGTCAACCCGTCCGCCCAACTTAACACAATAAGGGGGTATACTCTCCCAAATCGAATGAGAACTTCACTAATTCACTTTGTACGAGCTCAGGAGGCAAAGCTGAGCTTCCCTGTGAGTTCTAGAGCGATTCCAAGCATCCCACTCTCGGCATTCTCTCTTCCCATGAGGAACCAAAATAAGGGAGGCTAGCTTTGAACCCAACTACACCAATAGCCCACTTCAATCAAATTCCTCGTTCCTACACCATCAATACACCTCATCGAGGCTTCCCAAATCATTACTTGAGCTCCAAGTAAACTCCAAGTTCAAGTTCGATCAAAGTCGAATGCTAAGGAGGAGGATCTTGGTCTCCAAAGCAGTTCACACCAAACCAAGGCTCGTGGCTTGATCAACAGGCTTGCCTAAGCTTTCTGCTCGAAGTCACCTTAGCTTTGGAGGTATTTCCATGAAAATCGATCTCTAGCTTAAGTGTGATTCGTCCTTTTCGAAGAAAATTTTCATTGCATGCGATCTTGACCGTTGGATGTGCTCATCTCTTTCCCTTGATGGTGTGGGTTGATTTTGACGTTCATCTGAGCTCGGGTGAGCTCGGATCAAACAATCCATGGCAGACGGACGTTATTGTTTGTCGCTCGCGAGAAGGAGGATCACGGACCATCCATTTCGCATGATTGGAATCGATGACCATGATCAAATCACATTAGATCAAACTAGATTTCTCCCTTTACATCTTTGATACGCCCGTCCGATCCAGATCAAACAAATCCGATCCCAGTCGACTGGCGTGGATGATAACTTTAATAATCCCATGGCAATGCGTGGAAATTTGGTTTAATTAAGGTTAATTAATGTATTTTTTAGGTTGAATCTTTCATAATTCATAACTAATTGTAGAAAAATCCAAAAAACACATAATTGCTCATTTTAAAGGTATTTCAGAGAAGGATTTTATAAAATATTTCCAATGGAATTTGAATAGTAAACATAGCTTAATAATGGATTTAATTAGAAATTTTATTAGCTTAATTACTCTCTAATCTCTTAAGTGATTAATCCCAAATTTTTTGAGAATGTTTGAGATGATGACTTCTGCCTCATCTAATTTTCTGGGGATTTATTACTTATTAAATTAGAAGGATTGAAAGATTAAGCCTTAATTACCCTCTTATCTTCATTAAGGGGTGATTAAGTATATGAATATTGATTAATTAATTATTTGGACTCCCTAATCACTATTGGACAGTAAGGAGACTTAGGGAAGTGGATTGGAGCCTCCCTCCTAATCCTTTCTTTAATTTTCCTCCTCTTTTCACTAAAGTCCTAATTATTAATTAATTAACTAATTAAAAACTTAATTAACTAAATTGGATTTCAAATCATATTAAATCATGCTTAATCCAGTGTATAGCTTATGGAAATAGTTGGGGACCTCTTTCCCTGCCTTTTCGCTTAAGCCTATCTCACTTCAAGATAATTATTAACTTTGGTTAGTCTCTTTTTTTATAAGAGGTGGATTAATGGATTATTGGTTTAATTAATTTGAAAAGTCTAATTAAATTTGATTTTTTTCCCTTAATCTATCTTGGGTAGAGCTTTAGGTGTTCAGGAACCTAAAGAAGCTTAATAAAATTATGATTAGCTTACATGTGTGAGAAAATCATGAAAGTAATTAAAACGGTTCCTTAAGTTTAATTATTAAATAATCATGAGCTAATTGCATTAGGCCCCTTTCATTTCATAGGAGTATTGCTATTTTCTTTTCAATTTATTTGCATACTATATTAGCTCATAATCATTTAATCAATTATGTTAAGGTAACATAGGCAAGGGTTAATTAATTGATTTAGTCCATGCTTAACTTAATCAATCCATAAAATCATCTAATTGCTTCTTATTAAATCAAATTAATTCATACATATGGGGAATGGGATTAAGATTAGAACCCCTTTCTCACATCTCTCTTAAATCAAATTAAACATAAAATCAAACATGACTTCAACAAATTTTGGTTTATTTTAAATAAGCTTATTTAATGTGATTATCCTTAGGAATTAGTTAGATTGAATGAAATTACATGCTTGTGCTTCTTTATTTCTCTCTAATCATATTAAAATTTTGTATGCCACTTGTAGTCATGCATTCATTTCTTTCAAAAATCAATTAAAATAAATGATTTTTTTATGTCAAATTTGCATGTGTTGACTTAATTAAAAATATGTGTGGCTATTATTACTATTAAATAGAAAATTATTTGTGAAAGTGCATAAATCAACCATAATATGTGGAGTGATGATAATTATAAATATTTATGAGCTTGCATGTACTTACACTTTAGAATATGTGATATGAAGTTCTCTTTTCTTTAATCTTCATGAATTTACATAAGAATATGAATATTAACAAGTGTATAGTTCATTTGAAAAGGACACAATATTTTTTTGGGTTTATTCTTATGTATATCCATGTTAGAATTTAGATGGAACTCTAGTTCATATGTATAAATAAATCAAAATACAATTCTTGTATGATTTTCATTCTTATAGTTGTTTGTGCACTCATGAGTATTTAAGGATGGTGGGTATATCTAGTCTGGACACTTGGGGACACACGGCTTTAAGTAGCCCCAAGGAGGTTTCTACCTTGTTCCCCTGGTTAAACAATGGCGAAGTACTTATAACTTTTATACACTTGTGTGTGCATTTCGCTAATGAATGAAAATCTCACCATATTCCATATGCATAATTCAAAATAAAAATACATTTTTTGCATGATTCTCTATTATTTTAGTTGTTTATAGATCCATATGTATTTAAGAATAGTGAGTATAACTAGTCTGGACACTCGGGGACGCATGGATTTAAGTAGCTCCAAGGAGGTTCCTACCTCGTTCCCCTGATCAAACAATAGTGAAGTACTTGCTTAGAATTTTCATACATTTGAATGTATATTTAGCTAATGAATGATAATCCTCTTTTTCTATAAAACTCATTTATGCATCTTGCATTTAAGTGTGACAAAAATATATTGTATGTGTAGATATGTTTAGAACTTAGTCATATGCATGTTAAATATGATGAGAAAAAATGAATAAACATGTGTTATGTGATAGTAATTAATTATAATTAATCTTAAGATGCCTTTCTTATTGAATAAGTTTATTTAAAATGAACCTAAACTTATGATTAATTTAAAATATGTAATAAGTTATTCACTAAAAAAAGTGATTAATTAATATGCTTTAGATGTGGCTTAAGGTAGAGATAAAAGAGGGTGATCCTCTCTTTTCTTCTCTTTATAATATTTAGTTGTTAAGAGTAAGTCAAGTGAAACAAAATAAAACATTAAGTGAAAATTCCTAAATTAACTAGATCATTTAAAGTAAAACCATTCTTCAAATTAAATCCATTTTTACTTAGAAAATTATAATAAAGCATGGTTAAGGAATACCACACAAGCCTTAATACACACACCTTAGAATTAAGTCACCACTTTTAGTCTTATGTTAGGGCGGTGCATAGTTTGATATATGTTTGATTTTATGATGTATTATTGTAGACTGGATGTTAGGGTGTATGCTTCGTAGACTAGATGTTAGGCCGTGATTAGCCAAATTATATTTTCTACAGGAGATTGTGATTTAGGGGTGCTTAAGAATAAATATAAATGCTCTATTTTGCAGGTTGCTTACCCCCTAGGAATAATCTAAATTAGGATAGGTGGATTTAGTTACCCATGTACAGAGTGCTAAGTTCAAATTATTCATATAACTGCTTGGGTTGTATGATGTGTTTAACTAACACTTATTTTGCAGGTGTAGTTAGATTTACTTTTCTATTTTTAATGTAATTATGCATTAGGAATTAGGATTAGTGTTATGGGGGATTAAGATGAGCGGAGGCTAGAAGGCTTTATCTTGGGAGGCCCCCGTGATGCCTTTAGAGCAAGCAAACCCAAATGAAGAAATGTATCAGATATGAAGAAAGAACAAAAGAAGACCCCCCACAACATTTATTCATTTGTAAATATTGCAACTATTCTTTCATATACCGGGTTGTATAAGGGTAGAGCTCGGCTACCCATTTCTCTTTTCAGGTTGTACGATGGTACCCAACCGCACCGACCTGTTATTCTTTTACATTAGATTTATAAATTTTCTTGATGTTTTATTTACCATTGTGGAATAGAAATGTCATGTCTTTTTCTAGTTTCTTTAGATATGGTGATTTAATGCGTGGTCTGGATTCGATTAGGAAATTAGGAAAAAATAAATTTTCTACCCCAACTACAACTCATAACTAAATTTTATAATAACTCATAACCTCATATAAAGCCTAGATATTAAATTAAGATAATTAAAAGATTTAGCAACCCCTTAATTGGATGTTGTATGCTTAATATCATGCATGTTATCTTGTTTCACTTTTATTAAGAGAGGATTTTCATCCTTGCACGATAGCAGAAGACTTGACCTTTCAAGGTCTCCTCTATGGTGAAAAATACCTCTTTCTCTTTGATTTAGCCAATAACCTCATTTCAACATGCATTTAGACATATAAAAATTCTATAGCCTTTGTCAAAATGAAGAGTCTAAAATCAAATAAAATTTAAAAATATTTACATTAAATTAAGTCATTATTCATGCCACTCATGCTATAGTCTCTTAGGGAGTGGGTTTCAAGATTTTAGTTTCTTTCTAATAATAACAACTTAACCATCTTGCAAAAATATATAACTTGATCACATTTTTAGGAGGAGTTAGACCGCCACATTTTAAGTCCAATGAGTGATTTGCCCTCTCTTGTGGAGGTAAACCATATACCCATCTTCTTATAGATTTAAGACATGTTTTGGCTCTCGCTAAAGCTCCCTAGATTTTGGATCTGAGATTATTGTTTTCCCTCATGCTACAAGCATGAGTCCTCACCTCTTAGGCATTTCCACAATCTTGTGTTGTGAGATTATAAGTCGAAGCTTTCTAACAAAATCCCAATTCAAACATATAAATCTCCACAACTTCAAACATATATAGCCCAACCATAAGATAAGATGAAATGCTTACTAAGTTTCCTAATATCATGAACATTCCCTACTTATTTCTCTTTGGCTTCGATAATAAGTATCTTTTTTTTATCTATCTCGATTGATTTTCCAAACATAACTAATTTATTGATAGTCATATCTTTGAAATCTTTGGAGACAATAATTGCATATTTTAATCGAGAGCACTCATATGGAGCTCACCTTTCTTAGGATGTAATTAATTATAGGGGCTTGCCCCTATAGGGAATTTTAGAACCAGGTTTAAATAAACCCTGATATATTTATCCATGTTAAGTAGGGGAAAAATCTCTGGTATATTCGAAGAACCATCATTCCTTAGGAGTCCTTATTAGGTGATTAGGTCTATTGTAAGGTGGTGATTTCTATCTTTCGTGATAGTGCACTATTCCTTAATGTCATACCCACTCATCTCAATAAGTACACCCTCAGATCTGTGTGGTGTCCCTTATACATATAATTGAAAACAAACACCACATATTTTTCTAGCGACTTCGCTGGGGAAGGTTCCTCTAAACATCGATAGTAGAATTGTAATTCATATGAGTCCAAGACTATCTCTCTTTCTGTTAGCACTTGGCTTATTTCATTCTTAAGCAAAGCAAGCCAACATCCTCTAGGTTTTAGGATCTCAGTCCTTGTAGATCTTAAAACCCTTATTGGATCCCCCAATAGGTGAAAGATAAAATTAACCAATGAAAGGAGATGCCAAAAATTTAGAACCTCCTTGCTACTAGCTTGGTAAGGCGAGGTTCATCTTATATTTAAGAAAATAAACTCTTTTGCAAAAATGCCACTTTCCAAAAGCACTTTTTCAAAATTCACATAACAAAAGATCTTGCACAAAATTCATAAGAAACTTTCATAAAACACAAAACTCATATAACCAAACCTCATCTAACAATCCCCATGATTGTTACATGGAGGTTCTTTTCAAAATCAAAATCAAAATGATTTTTCAAAAGCATCTTTTGAAAATAGTTATCTATTCAACATTCTAAAATTTGTTGAATGAAGATCTATTTTCAAATAAAATCATAATAAAATTGAAACTCTAACATATTTTCATAATAGTTGGAGTTTCTTTTTTTCAAAAAAAGCATACTTTTGAAAATGATCACCTTCATTCAACATACTCAAAATTACTGAATGAAGATCTATTTTCAAATAAAATCATAGCATAAAATTGAAACTCCACTTAATATATTTTACATGTGTTAAAGTTGAAGTTTTCCTCTTTTCAAAAGTAAGAAATCACACACATGAAATCAAGATATATTTTGAACTAATACATAAAATTTGTCAAATAAAGTTCTTTTTTGGAAAACTAAAACAAAGTGAATTTATTAACATTTTTGTTTTTTAACATAAAAAATTTTATAATCATTCATTTACTTCATAATTTGTTTACATAATTTTTTTAAATCATCAAATTTACTAAACTCAAATCATCATTTGATTTTAAGTAAATTTTCAAATTATATATTTGATTCTTAACAAATTTATTAAGAGTCTCATTTTCAAATCATAATACACTTGACTCTTAACATACCAAATTTATTAAGTAAGAGCCTCATTTTCAAATCATAATACACTTGACTCCTACTTAACATACCAAATTTATTAAGTAAGAGTCTCATTTTCAAAAGTCATAAATACACTTTACTCCTACTTAACATATCAAATTTGGTAAGTAAGAGTCTCATTTTCAAAGATCATAAACACACTTGATTCCTACTTAACATACCAAATTTGTTAAGTAAGAGTTTCAAAAATCATAAATACACTTGACACCTACTTAACATATCAAGTTTGCTAAGTAAGAGTCTCATTTTCAAATCAATCATATTTGGCTTCCACTAAACATAACAAATTTGTTAAGTAAGAGTCTCATTTTCAAATCAATCACATTTGACTTTCACTTAACATACCAAATTTGTTAAGTGAGAGTCTCATTTTTCAAAAATAAATCAAAAAACATTTGACTCCTACTTAACATACCAAATTTGTTAAATAAGAGTCTCATTTTAAAAAAAAATATCATAACACATTTGACTCACATTTAACATACCAAATTTGTTAAGTGAGAATCTCATTTTCAAAACACAAATCATAATCACACTTGATTCCTACTTAACATACCAAATTTGTTAAGTAAGAGTCTCATTTTTAAATCACAATACACTTAACTCCTATTTAACATACCAAATTTATTAAGTAAGAGCCTCATTTTCAAATCAAACAAACATATATCAAGAACATTTGGCCTCTACTTAACATAAAAAATTTGTTAAGTAAGAAGCTCCATTTTTAAATCAACATATATCACACATAACCAATCATCACAAGCAAAGATACTTTCACAAAATTTTTAAACATATAATCAAAACCTTTTTAGCATACCTAAATTTGCTAAGTAAAGGTTTTCCAAATCAAAATTTTCAAATAAGACATACAATGCAAATATTTTCAAATGCCTCTCCAATTATTTGAACCTCGCCCAACCTACTTAAATTAGTTGAGTATGGGTTCAAAATTGAAATAATATGGCAAAGTCTTTCCTCCAAATATCAAAAATCTCTCCAAAATTTATTGAACCTCACTTAGCATACCTAAATTTGTTAAATGTAGGTTCAAATTCTTAATTAAGTATAGAAGTCAGTGATTGATGAAAAACATCAAGGTAAGAGTCTGACTTAATTATGTTTTTAACAAATGTAGTGATTTCAGTACAGTTAGTCTTTTCAGCTCCCAGTCAGTGTAGTGATCATGGCTCATAGCAAGTTCATCTCTCTTTCCCTTCTGTTGTAGATCTGGCCTTAGATCAAGCCAATCTCACCACTATTGATGTCGCACACCTGATCTACTTTGGTCGTGGCTTTTAGGGGGTCCAGATTACTTGTGAAGGGGCAGCCCTTACAAATGTTAGGAGGGAGGAGGTGGTGGGGCAGATGCCACTCATCTGCTTGGATATTTCATCTGATTCTCAATTTACCTCATTAAAGAGGAAGGCCGCAGTGGTTTCCATGTCCTGTTCAGTGTTAGTACCAGCTATTTCAGTGCCTGCCCATTTAGTTGCCCCTTCCATAGCCCCAGCGAGAGCTGTTACCTCCTCTTTGGTTACCACAAAGGGGAAGGCTATCTTAGCCTTTGAGATAGTCTCCCCCACCTTCGAGGTAGGTTCCAGCTCCCTCTCTATTTTGCTCACCTGCACCCAACGTCGCAACATAAATCGAAAGATTAAGCGGATTATAAGCGAGCAGCTAGAGAACTTGACATTGCTTCCCATATATCCAAGGAGAGTTCTCCCCATGAGACCTCTCCACTTTTGAGTGGCAGTAGGTTCCACACCCTCTCGACCTCAGATGGAGAGGAAGACTACATGAGGATCACTGCATCCCCTCCATCACCAGCATACTATGAGACAATGGCTAGGGAGCATAGTAGGTCCTATGTCGGACTCATGATTGTTCTACGCTAAGTCGGTAGAGGTTACGGACGCTTAGAGTCCGATACCTTATTTGATTTAAGATCCATGATCCCTATGAGTATTAGGGGTCAGATCCACAAAGAGAGAGTTATGGAGGGTCAGGTATCTACCTAGGAAGGCAAGAGAGAGCGACGGAGGTATGTCCAGTAGTTGGTAGCCTTCACCTTGATGGATTTCTTTGATCATCACACCCTATCAGGGCTGATCATTCGAACATTATTTTTCTCACTGGCGCAGTTCGACGCAAGAGAAGATCTCTAATTGAGAGGCAGTCGGTGTTTCCATCACACCGCTCCTCTCACCGTCCACTATCACCTATCTAGCTCGCAGCAGCTACCATTCCAGCCAAGGTTCAGAAGCCCCCATTCGGGGAGAGACCATCCCCACTGGTGATCCGGCTACGACACAAGGATCCCGCTCCATCCATTCTACCTATTGAGGTGAGATCGAGTTCCCCTGCTCGACCCTCTACCTCAATTGTGGTCGGGAAGGAGTGGTGACCCAAGAGCGTCGTTGTTGCATCACCATCACTACAGATAAAGGGGAGAGGGGAGTAGACATAGTCATAGTCCCCATGATAGGTGATTCTCTCAGTGAGGAAGTCTTGATAGTAAGAAGCACAATCCACAAGAGGAAGTATTCAGCCTGCAGATATAGTAGACTGATCAATATATGACATATTAGCGGACTACTTTGTTGAGAAAAGATGAATTATTATGAGTGACCACTCAAATCAGAAGGAAGATAGAGTCAGCTTCGATCCTGATGAGGATGACATGTTGGATGACACAATTAAAGTCCACATGGTGATACACGGGTCCTGAGAAGCCGCCAAGAAGGTGAAGGAAGGTGACTCTCACTTGACCTCCTCCACCAACTCAGGCAGAGAGATGATCACATTAACAAGATGGGGAAAAAATTGAGGAATTGATGGCAGTGAGTTTAACATTGCAAAACTAAGCCCCAGTTTCACAACCCTCTCTTATGATAGCTGACCATCCATAGTTAGTACATACCTTAGAGCATCCTAGATGCAACCTCGCAGAGGATGACGCTGGTAGTTTGCATAGGAAAGTCACAGATGGAACCTCCATCCATGAGAAGGAAATTAAAAACATGGTAGAGCAGCAGGTAAGGGAAGCGATGGTGCAAGCCAGGGGGAGCTCATCTATTCCAAAGAGTAGACCATACCAAGTGAAACTTGATGTAGTTCAATACCCCAAGGGTTTTGTGCCTCCTTCAAGATCTTTGATGGTGGGAACCCGATCGATATTGCACATTTGTGAGTCTTGCTATCCAGTAGTGACACATTTTTGTTCAGACTTTTTGTCAGCAGCCTAGTAGGGGTTGCATTTGATTGGTATGCCAAACTGTCCAATGGTTCGGTAGGGACTTTTGTTGAGTTGGAGCACCTCTTCATCAAGAGGTTTGCTGGAGCTTATTAAAGAGTGATTGTAGGCAACCTTGTTGTAGCAACACAAGTTCCCAACAAATCCCTTGTTGATTATATTCTCAGGTGGCACAACCTGAGCATGAATTGCAAGCCACAGCTGTCCGAGTAGCATGCCATTGAGATTCTTCTCAAGAATATTCATGGCCTGGTCGCCTTCATGCTTAAGGGCTTTACCATCCGGGAAATTGAGAAACTAATCAACAAGGTGGCTAACCTGTAAGAGGAAGCAAAACAGTTTCCCTTTCTCGACCAATCATCTCGGCCCAAGCCATAGAAGGTGTTCGAGAAGAAGCCAGGGACAGTTGTATCAGTGGATAGATGAAAATAGCTAGCCAGAGTCTAGTATGAGAGACCCTGAGCTCAACATCCCCCTTTTTCACCTCCTTTGCCACCACCTCGACCGTCATATTAGCCGCCACAATAACCATTCCCACCACATCAATTACCTACCCAGTAGTGGTACTCCTATCCCCCAATAGGTAGCTATTACTTACCCACTCTTACTGATAGATTGAATAAGCCATATTCATTCAAGAGGGAGGTAGTTAAAAAAATCTTTAAGAATCTCTTGAAGAAATCTTACTTTCAATTACCAGAGCCCAAGAGGCCGGAGGAAGTAGGCAAGAGTAATGATCCTAACTATAGGCCCTACCACCGCATGATTAATCATGTCTTAGAGGATTGCATTACTTTTAAGGACTGGCTTGAGCGTATTTATAAGTCAAGTTCCATAGTTATCCCCAAGGAATACTTATTAGAACAACCTTCCAGTCTATTAGGGTAATTCATGGGAAAACCTGTGATCCTCTTAAGATAAAAGAAGGTTGGAATATTGCCTTATCTCGAACCTCTAAAAAAGTAGTTTCTAAAGTCAAGAAACTCTCTTTACAGGTGCCTGAGATAGCTCAAACCAACACCAAGGTAGGTTTGCAAGTTTCCAAAGACAACTTGAAGAAGGTGACAGTCTTATAGCAACAACAATAATCTACCTTACTTTCCTGGGTTAGTTAAGAAACCACCGTGAGTCCCATTCTATCCACTTTTACTACTTCTTCCTCCACTAGGTCATCTTCTACCAGCAGGAGCATTGTATCAGCGAACAAGGGCATTAAATCCTTTACCTCGCTTATTTTATTAGATTTCTATCATGTACCTCCACCTAAAAAAAATCAATGAAGAAAGCTCTCACTTACATATTGTCCACTTCTGATACTTTAGATTTTATTCCTCTTAAAAACTCTCCAAGTTTAGGAAATAATAATGATAGCAATAGTCATTCCGATCCACTCTCTTCAGATTTAGAATCAGACTTTTCTTTTCTTAATCAATCGGGTTCACCTCTTGAGATTGACTTGGAGTCAACTGACTCTAAGGATCCTTGTGGTGAAATATTTTCATCTTTCATCTATCTTTCTATGAGGAAAAATAAATGAAGAATAAAAATAATAGCTTTCTTATGTTGGACATCAGATCAGATGTTCTTAAGGTGATTCAATGACATTGGAATGTATATCTCGTGAGACAAAAGTCACCATCCTACAATGGACCTAATTACCTTAATAAAGACTCTTAAGGACTATGGGTCTTCAAAATTTATCAAAGATTCTTCCCCTACTTTACATGAAAAAGTAAAGTAGGGTTTATTTTAAACTAGGTTTGTTAAGTTCCCTATGGAGGCAAGCCACCATAGTTAATTATATCCTAAGAAATAAGATTTCTTAGGAATACTCTTGATTAAGGTAAATGATCGTTGTCTCCAAAGTTTTCAAAGATAGCACTATCAATCAATTGGTTTATTTTTAGAAGATTAAATATGATTGATCAAGAGGAGGGAGTTATTATCGAAACTAAAGGAAGATAAGAGGGGATGCTTATGATACTAGGAAGCTTAATAAGCATCCCAAACTATCCTATGATTGGGCTTTATATTTTTAAAATTGAAGTGATTTATTTGTTTGAGTTGAACTTTTATTAGAAATCTAGGGCTTACAATTCCACAACACAAGATCATGAAAATGCCTAAGAGGTGAGGATTTATGCTTGTAGCCCGCAAAGGAAAGTAGCAACCTTTGAACCTAAATCTTGGGAGCTTTGGTGAGGGCCGAAGCACGACCTAAATCTAAAAAATAGATATTTGATTTACCTCCAGAAGAGAGGATAAACCACCCAACTGTTGGACTTACAACCATCTCGGGGTGGCCGTCAACTAACTCTTCCTACAATTTTAAATACATATAGGCAAGTCATATGCTTTTGCAAGATAGCTAGGTTGTTGTTTATTTAGAAAGAAACTAAGTCCTTAAACACACTCCCTAAGAAACTATATTATGTAGGTCATGATTAATGACTTAAATCAAATGCAAATTTTGTTATGTTTTATTTTTATTTTTGGACAATTGATTAGACACAAGCTTTATAATTCATATACATAGTGCATGAGAAATTAGATTATTGGCCAAAATCAGCAAGAAAGGAGGTGTATTTCCACCATGCTCTCAAAGGTCAAGCCAAGTTCCCTGGCAAAGGTGGAAGCCCTCCAAAATAAGAGTAAAACAAGATGCTTTTTATGCATGATGTGAAAATATACAACATCCAGCTAAGGGGTTGCTAAATATTTTATCTTATTTTACAATCTAGGCTTTAGATGAGGTTATGAGTTTTTTAATTTTGAATTTTGAGTTGATTAATTGGATAGAAAATTTATTTTTCCCAAAGAGCCTAATCTTTTATCTTGTTTTATCTTTCCTCCCTATCTTAAGTAATTTCTAAAGTAGATTCATTAATGATTTTTTTGTTTAGTGAATATTTTATTATGTATTTTAATTAATCTTAAGTTTTTATTTTTCCTAAATGAACCTATTCAAAAAGAAAGACATTTTAAGATTAAGTAAAGTGAATTACTATCACAAAACAAACAACATTTTATTCTTTCCAGCATGCGTTACATGCACATGGATGAATCCTAAGCATATCTATACATGCAAATGGAAGTGTTAGCACACCTTAATGATGAATTCTAAGGGATATTTCTTAAGGAAATTTGGAATGTTCATGTATGCATATTTTGTTAAGTAGAGAAGAGAGATTCTTTTATCCATTATTCAAATGCACATTTACATGTATGAAGACATAAGTGAGTACGACACCATTATTTTCTACACTAGGGGTGTAAGGTACAAGACCTACTTGAGATTAATTAAAGCCTCGCAACCTCGAGATGTCCAGACTAATATACTACTTTTCTTAAATACATGTGCAGGTACAAAAATAAATGAATGGAAAAAGAGTCATGCAAAAGGTTTTTATGTATTTGTTTGATTTTAGTTGTTTAATTTACATATGCAAATGTGAAGATCCTTCTTAAATGGTAATATATGAATGAATAGGAATAGATTTAAGCAAGTGCTGTGTTCTTTTCAAATGAACTATACACTTTATAAATCCTATACAAAACTATGTTAAAAGAAGGAAAGTCACATAATGCACATCTTATATTACATGCAAGCTTATATATGTAATTATAAGTAGCATACCTTTCATTGTAATGTTTGATTTATAAGTTTTGAAAATAATTTTGGATTTAATAGTGAAGATAGTTATTCATATTCTTACTTTAGCCAAAACATATAATTTGACATAAATGAAACATTTCATTTATTTTTATTTTTCAAAAGACATGAATGCAAGATCAAAATCGTGGATCTAAAGGGATTAAAACACGAGATCTAATCATTTTCGATCCATCCAAAATATGCGGATGGACACCCATGATTCATCCTGCCTCGTAGAGGGAGACGACCATCCATCTTCATTGATCCAGCTCACTTGAGCTCTGATAGAGATTGAACACACACCATCTAGAGGAAGATATCCAATGGTCAATTTCAATTTGGATGATACTTTCCTTCACAAAGGACCAAAGAATTCTATACCTAAGTTTAGTTTTGAAGCATACCTCATCAGAGGCTATCACCGGTGCTCCCAACCATCGAGGTAGCTTCATCTAGTGGAGACAAAGCCCTGTTGAAGGTTTGAAGTCTTAAGGTGAAGTGGATCTCCCTATTAGCCAAAGCATTCTTCAAAGGCTTGCTGCTTTGGTCTAGCTCCCTCTTCCTGTGGCTTAGATGATTGGAATTTGATTTGGGTGAGCTCGATTAGGTCCTCTGATGGTGCTTGCTAGAGCAATTGGCTTTTGATGGAGTGATGAATGAGTTGGAATTTCTTTCTACCTCCCCTATTTTTGGCTTAAGAAAGTTGAGAATGGAGAATTAGGAAGAGCTTGGGGATTGCTTCAGAGAGTTTGAGGAGCTTACCTTAGATCTCTATGGCTCAATCGATTGCAAGTAATGCCAAATGAAGTGGTATTAGGGGGAGTATATCTCCCCTAACAAGGATCAGATGGTCATGAGCTATCCTTCCATTTTGATCAAATTGATCATATGGAATGGGTTTCTTAAGATGTTAGAGGTGCCATGTGATTCTATTTTGGCAGAGGGGTGTAGTGGAAGAGCTACCCATGTGTTAAATGAGTGTGAGAGTGATTCCATGTGGAGAATTTTTCATTGGATGGTCAATTTTGGCCTTGGATTGGGTTTGGCTGACCCAAACCCACTGGGTCATGTGCACCACACTCATTAGTGTCCATTTGGTCCACTAAGAGGGTGTCAAGTGGCCATGAAAAAGATTTGACCAAATTCTAAGTGAAATTAGTCATAAGTTACCCCTTGACCTAGGGGTAAAATGATCATTTGGCTTTCATTTCAATTTAGGCAGATTTGGAATAGTATGAAATTAGGTTGGTACAAATTTCAATGCATTTGGAGTTGATTTGATATCATTTGGCTCATGTTGACTCATTTAGGTCAAAAATGGGTCAACTTGGGTCAAGTTGACCAAGTGGTCAAATTGGGTCAAACCAAGGGTTGGGTCAAAGTTCATATGACCATTTGAAATGTTTTAGTTTCATTGATTTGGTTCAATTTGATTTGTATTTAGTTTTGGTTCATTTGAATTCATTTAGGTCAAATGAATCAAGTTAACTAATTCCCATTTGAATAGGGGCATGGTGGTTTAGGTTTTGGTCATTTAAAATATTTTGTAAATTTTATTTTGGCTTGATTTGATCTTTTATCAAGTCAGTTCATGGTCAATTGGGTTTAGTTGGCTAATTGAGGCTTTGGTCAAGTTCAACAAGTGATTTAGAGTGAACATGACTCATTAGTTACAATTGATTTGACCCATTTTGACTTTTTAGGTCAAGTTGGGTCAACTTGGATCAAGTGACCAATTGGGCTAGGTTAGGCTCAAATGATGACTTGGTCAAGTTCAAACATCGATCTTGGACTGGTTTTGATCAATGGTTTCAATCAATTTGGCCTATGATGGATTTCGGCTAGTTTAGGTCTCATTTAGGTCATATGTTGACTTGTTCAAAGGCTAGGTTTGATTTAGTTTGACCTAATTTGAGTGATTGATCATCTTATGATAATTATTGCTCACAATGTGAGGCTTAGATGGGCTTAGTTCAATCTAATTTGGGTAGGATTAGAATTTGGCTCAAAAAGGTACTTTAGGTCACTTTGGGTCAAGTAAGCCTAAGCGGGTCAATTGACTTGATCAAGGCTTGATTCAAGTTTGGTCAAACCCACACATGGACTTATGATTGAAATATAAATCCATTTGCAAGTGATTTTGAGTCAAATGGTTTTTGATTCATTTGATAATTTCAAGTTCAAAGGATGAACATGGGTTTGATTTGGGTTTGAGTTTTGAATTTAGTTTTGGTTTGATGATTAAAGTTTTTGTTTATATTTGATTTCATGATTGAAGGATTGATTTAATCATGAAGAAAATTCAAGGGTTTGAATTGATTTGAGATTGATTTGGTCAAGTTCAAGAATTTGACTTGAAAGGGTTTAGGTTGGATTTTGATTAGATTTGGGTTTGAGTTTTGAATTTGGATTTGGTTATTTGGATTTATAGATCATTTATATTTGTGAAAATAAATGAGAATATAAATGGGTTATGAGAAAAAAAATCTTTTGAGTTTGATTTGATTTGTATTTGATTTGAGCTAAAGACCATAAGATGGAATCAAAGTAACTTAGGAAGGATTTTTGAATTTGGAATTCAATCATGGATTTCAATCATTTGGAATTGATTCATGATTTGAGAAAATTCATTGGAATTGGTTTAAGGTTTGAGAAAATCAATTAAGTTAGAATTGATCTGAGATTTGATTTGGAATTGAAGTTGATTTGAATTTGAAGTTGATTTGGACTTAAAATTGATTTGAATTTGGAATTGTTTTGAATCTGAAGTTGATTTGGAATTAAAGTTGATTTGAGCTTGGAATTGGTTTGAATTTGAAGTTGATTTGGTGAAGTTGATTTGAATTTGGAATTTTACTTGAAAGAAGGAAGTAAGGATTTGATTCAAGCAATAGGGTAGGCAACTTTTCCTAACACCCCTAAGGCATGACCTATTCCTATCGATAACTCTTCTAAGTCTCTAGGATTAGGTATGTGTTCACCGAATCACTAGAAGTGTCTTAAGACTAAGAAACTCTTAGAGTCTAAGAGGAGTCCTATGTTTAAGATGGGGAGGTTGAGAGCTCATTCTAAAAATGAGGTCAACAAAGGGTGCCCAATAGGTGTGCTGTGACTAACAAGGCATACCACATGTATTGGTGTTGACCGAGACAATCAACAACACCGAATGATCACAAGCACTAATATGAATGATCTACTCCTAACCCAAGGTTTAGAAGGGATCAAGAGCTAGTGCAGTGTGACTCTACTCATGTCAACAACATAAGAGAGTGAAGGGGGAATCCACTTGGGATTGAGCATGTGAACCTTCCACTAGGGAAATAGGTTCAAGCCATCCATTGGGGGATGAGAGGTTTGATTTGATTTGAGTCTCACTGAGGAGAAATTGATTTGATTTATTGGTTTAGAATTTGGTGTTCCACTAGGGATGAAAAAGTGAACTCTCCACTAGGGAGCAAGTTCAAGTCATCCACTAGGGAGAAGAGGTTATGAAATCCGCTAGGGGATTAGAATTTAGGATCCGCTAGGGAACCAGAAAGACTTGCATCTCACTTAGGAGAAGCAAATGATTTGATTTGATTTTATTGTTTGATGATTTGATTTGACTCCACTAAGGGAGGTTGATTGGATTTGTCTCAGATTTGTTTTGACTCCACTAAGGGAGGAGAGTTGAATTTGTTTTAGATCTTTAATTTTTTGAATTTTTAGATGAACCCTGTTGGTTTGCAATGGATCGTACTTAGTAGGGGCCGTGTAGGCCCAGGCCTAACTCAGAATTTCTAATCCAAAGGGGTAGTCTACTAAACACATAGTAGGATTAGCCAAAGGGATTGCCTTTTGGAGATTGTACTAGGAAGAAAGCGCACTTAAAGTAAGTATGAATTAGTTGGGGTGATCCATGAAAATGAACCAACCTTAGGCTATTGAGTGAATGTTCGGGGACTTATATCGATCAAAGATAGTCAATATTAATTTCATTTTTAGTTATTTTCTATGGTTTGGGATGGATCAGACTGTAGGGGCCATGGAGGCCTTGGTTTAACACTGATTTACCAATCCAAAGGGGTAGTCTACCAACCACAAAGTAGGACTATCCAACCAAAGGGATTGCCTTTCGGATTGCAATGGTTAAGTTTAAGAAGAAAGCACGGGGACTCACATCTTCCGAAATAAGGAACCACTGGGGTAATCGGTTTCTTGTGCAACAAATCAAACTCGACCTAAGGTTGATTATTGAGTGAATGTCATTTGGGGACATAAATCAGCTCAAATATAGTCTAGATTAATTTTTTTTTTAAAAAAAATTATTTTGATGGATTCCATTGGTTTGCGATGGATCACACTGAGGAGGAGATTATATCAGCCTAGACCTATCTCATATTTACTGAACCAAAGGGAGTAGCTTCCAGGGGAGAACTATCCAACCAAAGGAGTGCCTTTTTGCAATGGTCAATTCGGGGAAGAAAATAGCTCACATCTTCCAAAAAGACCACAGGTGATATTGCTTTGGACAATAATTGAACCTAGGGTGTTGAGTTTGCAATAGTCATGCTAGAAAGAATGCATAGTAGACTTATATCTTCCAAAGCGGAATGAATGTCGGAGTAACCTGCTTGTGGCAAAATAGATTGAACCCCCCTAAGAGACGGAGTGAGTGAGGGGACTTATCTCAACTCAGTGACAATTCTTATAGGGAGTCACCGCCTCTAAAGATAAGATACCTACTTGGGAAAAGAGGCCCTTTAAGGGCTTGAATTCCTAATCCATAAGCGAATATTTTTCTTTGTTTGTTTTATTTGTTTGTTTATCATGGAGCTTGTTAGTTTGCGAGGGATCATACAAAGAAGAAGATTATATCATCCTGAACCTATCTCATTGAACTGGAGAATCTCCATGATAAATAAATTCTCCAACCACGTGGGTGCTACGGGAAAGGGGACTCCCAATACAAAAGTAACCTAGGTAGTATCTAAATGGGTCGCAAAGGATGATGATCCAAGTAGAGCCCAGGAGAGGGGCCATAGGCTTGGTCCAAAACCTTGGAGAAGATAATCTACAGAGGTATTTGAAGGCCAACTCAAGGAAAAATCATATGGACTCACATCTGCAAGAGTGGTGTATCCACGGGGTGAATTGTTGTTAGCATAGCGAACATCAACTAACCTAAGGTGCCCGTTGGTCTGCAACAATCATCCTAGGAAGAAAGCGCGGGGACTCACATCCTCTTATAGCAGAACTAATTGCTAGGATAATCTTTCTTCGGATTGACAGGTGCTAACTGACCTAGGGTGACTATTGAGTGAATGTCATTAGGGGATTTATATCAACTCAAAAGTAGTCCAGAGGAAAGGAGCCTCTGGGGGGTTTATCCTAAATCTCAAATATAATCGACCTAGTCAGTACATGATGATTAGTTCAAGAAGAAAGTACGGGGACTTACATCTTCTTAAATAAAATCAACATGAGGTAGCTTACTGGCTGGGTAGTGAAGTCTACCAAACTAATAAGGTGCTCATTGGCTTGTAATTGTCAAGTTAGGAAGAAAGTGCGGGGACTCACATCTACTCAACAATTGACCACCAGAGTGACAGTCTAGCGAGGTAGAATGTAGACCCGACTTAGAGCAGTTAATGAGTGAGTGCCACAGGGAGCTTGCTCCCACATCAAAATAACCCGAGACAAAAGATTTGTGTTTGTTTTTGTTTTTGTGTTAAAGGGAATAGGATGCCACTTTGGTTATCTCACACCTACCCTAAACACGCTTGTGGTATTTTATGAAATGATGCCACAGATGGCAGCTGGGATTCCCACCAAGAAAGTATGCTGCTTGGGTTCTCTCAAACCTAACTTAGTTGAGCTAGTTGAAATAGGATGCCTCTTGGGTTCTCTCACACCTATTCTAGTAACATCAGGGAATTGTGTTTGATTGTGTTCGTGTTGTGAAAGAGGGATAGGATGCTTCTTGGGTTCTCTTACACCTATCCTAAACACGACGTGATAGATTCGCAAGACAAGCAAACAACGTTCTGAAAGAAGAGAAGATTATGATGAATTGGAATGAAATTTTTGTTCTTTTAATGATAATTATTTTCAAACATGATTTATAAGTAATATTTCTTCAAATAGAGCTCATTAATTGGAAGCATTGGGTGTTCCCCTTTACAATCAATAAGCTGCTAGGATCCTCCTTGGTAGGCCTTCCCTATGACCAAAGGGCCTTCCCAAGTGAGTTCAAACTTGCCTCCCATCTTTCGATGGGCAATAATTAGTCTCCTTAGGACTAATACAAGTTCACCTACTTGAAAAGCCCTAGGGTGGACCAGCTTGTTATGAGCTTGAATCATTTTGTCCTTGTAGAACACAAGGTTCTGGCACTCCCATAGGCATCTCTCCTCCAAACCTTAGAGCTCTTCTAAACGCATCTTGGCATTCTTCTTTGTAGTGATCTTGTTGTCAATTGCTATCCTTAGTGACGGGAGTTGAACTTCGAAGGGTAGAATGGCTTCAAACCCATACACTAAGGAGAACGAGATAAATTGAGTTAAAGTTTTGTATATGGTGCGGTAGGCCCACAAGGCTTCAACCAACTGCTCATGCGACTGTTGCTTGTTGTTGTCAAGTGTCTTTTTTAGTATTTGGATGAGAGTTTTATTGAATGATTCTGCTAGGTCATTTGCTCTAGCGTAGTAGATGGTAGAGTATCTCCAATCAATACCATGTCTTCTAGCGAAGCTGTTAACCTTGGTTCTTTTGAATGCATTGTCATTATTGGATATAATTTGTTGAGGCACTCCGAACCTATATGCGATATGATTTCTAAAAAAATTAAAGCACATGCTGAGCTATGACTTCTCTGAGTGGGATTGCCTCCGTCCACTTGGAAAAGTAGTCGGAGGCAGCTAAGATGAATCGATGACCCTTGGAAGAAGAAGGATTGATAAGACCCACAATCTCGGTACCCCAACACTCAAATGGCCATGAGGCCAATGTAGGATGGAGAATGTTGGGTGGTCGATGTAGGATCACACCGTGTACCTGACATTGATGACATCTTTTAGATACATCCATATAATCGATCATCGGCCAAGAGTATCCTAGTCTCGATCTTTGCTTTCATCTTCATCGATTGTGTCCACATATCGAATGTACCTTGGTCACGATCCTACTGGCTTTGTGTTTTCCAAAATAGCATAAACACATTTGATCGAAAGACAGTCGGTACAAGGTGCCATCCACGAGAGCATAGGAGAGAGCTCTCTGTTTCATCTGATGGGCTTGTGATTTCTCTTGAGGTAGTTTTCCAGTGTTCAAATAATCCATGAACGGTTGCCTCCAATATAGTTCCTCGCCTTTGTTGGCAATGGAACCTCCCCTTCAAGAGAAAGTTTCTTGATGAGTTCAGCATCAATAAGGGATAGGATTTGTCTGTTTTGGACCCTTATTGGAATGGACTCATCTTCCGGACATGCCAATTCTTCAGAAAGTTTGGCCAAAGTATCTACTCGCTTTCTCGGGAACCTTAGATGGTGAATTGTGATTTGGGCCAACAGCTTCATGGTATACTCGTGGTAATGATGAAGCTTAAATTTGAGAACCTTGTAGGACCCGACAATCTGGTTGATGACCAACTGAGAATCCTTGTAGATGTTGATGCTCTTAACACATAATGTAATGGCTAACTCTAGACTGACAATCAAAGCCTCATACCTTTGTTGGTGGATTGAGATAGTATGAGAATCTCACATCATGGTCACAAGAGAGGAACTATTCCTACCCCTATTTTTCGAAAGATAGATCATGGTTCTTCTCCTTTATGAAAGGAAGCCGTCCATCAAAATACATCTCCCATGGTTTTGAACCTCCCTAAGTTCATGATTTGTTCAGAGAGATCACTAAGCGAGAATCAAGAGAAGTGGGTGTGCTGCTAAGAAATCTACTAGTGCTTGTCCTTTCACCACACGGAGGGGTACGAATGTGATATCAAACTATGAGAGAATTATGGACCAATGTGCTAAAATTTCAAATAGCATTGGTCGTGTCATGATATACTATAGTGGATTGGTTCTTGAAATCAAGTTCACCTTATGAGAAATCATACAGTGTCATAGCTTTTGGGATGCAAAGATTAAAGCTAGGCAATATTTTTTAATAGGTGGGTAGTTCGCTTCAACAAGAATCAGATGATGGCTGAGGTAGTAGAGAGCACTCTCTTTCCCTTCGTCATTCACTTGGGCCAACAAAGCGTCGAGGGAGTCATCCAATGCAACAATGTACAGGATGAGTGGCCTACCCGGGATAAGGGTTACTAGAACTGGCGGCTTCACTAAATATTGCTTGATATCTTCAAAGGCATGCTGACACTTGTCATCCCACTTGAACTTGACATCCTTTTTGACAAGTAAGAAAATGGCTTGCATCTTCGATAGGTTGGAGATAAAGCGTCTTAGATATGCCAACCTCCTTGGAAAGATCGAGTTGAGTTAAACTTTGGGAGGTGGCATTTCTAAGATAACTTTGATCTTTTCGATCTATTTCTATTCTCGTGGACAACAAACCCAAGGAATTGCTACTCAATGCACACTTCAGGGGATTCATTTTGAGGTTAAATTGTCTTAACTGTTCGAAAACTACTCTTAAGTCAAAGAGATGGTCTTCCTTTTCTTTTGACTACTAGATCATCAACATCAACTGATGAAATGAGTTCATTGAAGATCTGAGTCATGGCCTGCTGGTATGTAGCACAGACATTTTTAAGGCTGAAAGGCATGACCTTATAACAATAGATTCTGATCGGGGTTCAAAAGTAATGTTTCTTTCATCCTCAGGGGCCATCTTGATTTGGTTATAGCCAGATGACCCATCCATGAAGGAGAATATTGCATGAGATGAAGCGATGTCCACCATTAATTCTGGTATAGAAAGAGGAAACTCATCCTTAGGACATGCCTAATTTAAGTCCCTGAAATTGACACATATGCAAATTTGGTTATTCTTCTTCTTAACTGGTACAACATTGGCTAATTAGGTAGGATATTTTTCTTCCCTGATGAAACCATCATCGATCAATTTCTTAACTTCAAAAATGACATGTTGTTCGATTTCTAATTGCATCTAGAGCTTGCTTGATAGGGTTAGCCAAGGTCTATTGCTAGTTTGTGGACCGCTCGGGAGATAATCCGCATCTCTTCATAGCTCCATGCAAAAGCCCTTAAACTCAATCAATAGCCTAACTAAGTCATTGGTTTCTTCTTCATTCGAATAACCGATGTATGTTAAGCCAATTTTCTTCCCCCAGGTTGATTTTTTTAAGCTTGTCAATTGTTGAATAGGTTTCCTCTTCAAATTCTAGTGGTGCATCTTTGATTTGGAGATCATCTGGATCATCTGAATTTTGTTAACACACATCCTCATAAATGCTAGTGTGATTGAAGAACCTATCAACCTCCAAATGATTGGTAAGAACTAAGCAGTAATCGTCATCATCGACTAGACCCAATGTACCGAATCCTAGTCCTCATCTTGATTATGCATCCCTACCTGTTAGCTTCAAGTACTAATTGCTTAGACTATGTATAAGGAATCAAACCCTTCTTTACAAGATTAAGAACACAAGGAGTATAATCAAAAGGTAATTCCATTAATTCTTTATTTGAATTATCCTCAAGTCCTACATCAGTTTTTCGACTTGAGGATGATGATCCCAATAGGAATCTCTTCGGCTTGACATCCCTGGAAGGATGAGGGTCTTCCTTAACTACTAAACCTTCAACTTTTTGAGAGAAAAGTGAGGTTAGAGCTAAGGTTCCTAAGCTCATAGTTTCACATAAACTTGATTTGAATACATTGCTTAGAGGGGGTCTTTGTTCCGCCTGCTCAAGTGTCACCTCCAATGAAACCCAGAGGGGTTGGTTGATGCTAATCACATTAGACTCACCATCCAGCTGATTCCAAGTCTATGTGAATAGTAAGGGTACTCTTGTGAACTGGAACATAGCCCCCATTGGCTGGTGGCTAACCAGGGGGTCTTCCGCCTTTGGAACTACCTATATGTCTACCTCTATCTCTGCCTAGTGGAGGTTGATTCATCCTGTCCATATGATGGAATGAATTGTGGGTGGAATGTGATACGTGACTCTACTTCTTCCTCGATGTCCTTTTCTCATTCACTTGTATTTTCACTTTTCTTTTCTTTTTCTTCTCCTTGGAATTTGAATTTTGACCAAGTTCATGAGAAAAATGTGTTTTGAGAATGATAGTAGGTCGCATCCTCATATATCTTAACCTCTCTGACTAAAATTAGCTTTTCATCTCCTTTGACATAATATTCAATCCCATCCTTCCCGAACTTGATGCACTGATGGAGGGAGGATGGAATCATCTTATTCTGATGTATCCAAGGCCTACCAAGCAAAGCGATGAATGAAGTATTCAAATCAATGATATAGAACTTGGCTTCAATTTTCTAGTCACCTATCTCCAAAGATAACACTATTGAACCTAAAGCCCTTTCGCCTTGTTCATTGAATTCTCTCAACATCATCTGATCTTCTCAGAGTGTGGAGATGTCAATCCTCAAATAGGAAATGATCTTTACACTCATAATGTTCATCGATGCACCTAGATCAACAAGAACCCTGGAAAGTCTGAATCTGCCCATGTCCATTGTAATGTAGAGGGACGTTATGCTCATGTCCCCAGAAGGTCTTCATCTAAAGTGACTCCTTCTTCTAGAATAATGTGCCTCCTCTCCAACAGCACAATGAGCTAAGCATATCTCTGGATCAAGCAGAGCTTTGATTAATGATTTCCTTATTTCTTAGATAAGATAAGTGCATCATATATGCTTAACTTAGATGCAACTTTCTCAGGTGAGAGAGGACAATGTAATACACATTGGGTTGATCCTCCACAAGCCTATCCAAAGGTGGTGCATCCTGTGGAGGGGCTTCTTGATCATCTAAACCAATGACTTGTTTCCCTTTATCTTGAGGTGCTCCCCTAAGAGGTAGAACCTTGCCACTACGGAGGTTGACTTGGTGATCTCTTGTGGCGTTAGTGGAAGATTCTACTCATCAGCTCACCTAGCTTCTCCTATGGGACCCTCAGAATAGATGATTCCAAGTATATCTCAAGAGGTGAACCCATAGTATTGAGAAGGAAAGTCCAACTCGATTAGAAAAGAGTTGTTTATAATTATTATTTAGACTTTTTGAGTTTTCAGTAAGAGTGGAATTAGACAACCCATCAGAAGTGACACATATGTAATTCAAATTAGCTTTATTATTTGATTTCTTGGGTTTTGAAGGAGGTACATAGTATAAAGCTAGTAAAGTAAGAGGGTGAGGGATTTGATGCCCTCATATGCCGATACAAGATGTCTACTACAGGAAGAGCTAGCTGAAGTAGAGGTGTTTGTTGAAGTAGTAGCTGCAACGGTGGACTGGAGGCTGGGCTTAGTTGGTGGTTGCGCTATTTGGCTATCCTGAGCTGGTGTGGGCTACTCTACTGCTGCTATTGAGCTCCCCCTTTCCCCAAGTTATCTTTGGCAATTTGTAAATGTTCCTTGATGTTGGAGGTTCAAGATACTTCAGGCATCTATAGGAAAAGTTTCTTGATTTTGGATACAATCTTCTTAGTGGTTTGGGATAAGGAGATATCCCAACCTTCTTGGGTTTTCGAAGGATTACAGGTATCCCCAGAATTACCCTAATGGAACTGGATGGTTGTTCCACAAGGTATTCCTTTGGGATAACTATGGCTCCTGTCTTGAAGCTATGCTCAAGCCAATCCTTGAATGTAAAGCAATCCTCCAAAACATGACCTAGCATGCGATGGTACGGGCAAAAGTTAGGATCATTGCTCTTGCTCACTTCCTTCGGCCTTCTAAGCTCGGGTAGCTGAAAATCAGGTTTCTTTAAGAGACTCTTAAAGATTTTTTTGATTACCTTCGTCTTAAATGAATATAGTTTATTTAGTTTATCCAAAAGAATAGGTGGATGGTAGCTACGGCGGTATGTGTACCATACTATGGATATGGTGTGTGAGGAGGAGGCATGGAGGCTGTGGAAGCCGGTAGGATGGCCTCGGTGGTGGTAGAGGAGGTGGAAGTGATGGATGTGGAGCTCGAGGTCTCTCATACTGCTCTCTGGCCGGCTGCTTCCCCTTGTCTACTGCTATCACTGCCCCTAGCTTCTTCTCATAAGCTTTATGTGGCTTTGGATTTATTGATTGATTCGAAAAAGACAACTGTTTGGCTTCTCCTTGTAAGCTAGCCGCCTTGTTGATTAGCTTCTCAAATATTTTGATGGTAAAACCTTTGAGCATGAAGGCGGCCATGAATATTCTTAAAAATTTTAATGGCATGTGTTGTTCTATGGTTCATATTTCATACTCAAATTATGCCATCGAGAATATAATCAATGAGGGACTCACCGGTATTGTTGAGACCGAGATCGCCTATAGTCACCCTTTCGAGCTCCAGAACCTCTTAATGAAGAGTTGCTCCAACTCAACAAAGTCTTCATTGACTATTGGGAGTTCATACCAATCAAAGGCTATGCTGCTAAGCTATGACAAAAGATGAAAGAGTAACACATCACTTTCAGCGTTGCAACTAGCTCGAGTGCTATATCTGCGTGGGTTCTCACCATCAAAGCTCTTGAAAGAAGGTGGTACCCCTAGGATATTGGATGACATCAATTCCTCAGGTAGGGTCTACCCTTTGGGCGATGATCCTCCTTGAGCTTGCGCCAACGCTTCTCTTACCTACTATTCAACCATGGTTTTAATGTCATTTTCCTGTATGGAGGTACTATCCACTACCTTCCTATACAAGTTGGTACAGCCTTGCTCCACTGGAGGTAAAGTCTTGGCTGGATCTAAGATATGCAACAACTTTGGCTGGTCACATGCGGGCCTCTGGCCCTCTCTTGTCGATCATGCACATTGTGGGAATTATGTAAATCAAATTGAGCATCTGATATCATCCATGCTCATTTTGGGTGCAAAAACTAAATCTAGGAGGCATGACCTTCTCTATGCTGGTGCCTCAAAATATCTTAAATCTTCATAATGTTTTCCTCTCCATCTAAACTAGAGAGGGGATGGAACTTATTCTCTATGATGAGAGGAGACACATCTAGTTAACTCATTAGACTAAGTCACTTTCCTTTATGTGGGTATGATCTGATCATGCAATTCTTATTTTGATGAGTCTTGTGGGATGATGTGGGAACTAGACCCACCTGGTAAGTAGGGAGACAATCTTTAGAAATTGCCTTCCCCTTTGAGAATAGCAGTTCTTCTCTTAAACAAGGAACAACTACCTTCTGACAATCTTGTGACTCCGCCTTCCTCTCCGGTGAGAATCTAAGTCAAATGGCATCTGGATGATTGGTCACCATCCTGTAATTGTGAGGGTGGTCCCCTCACATGTGATAACCTTCAAAACCTCAAAGTGAATGAGGTCAATGATTTTAGGTTGGCCCAATCAAGGCAAATCCATCCAAAGGAAATGTAAACACCATTTCTATGCCATTAAACTGAATTCATCCAAAATCTCTGATGTTGAAAAAACAAACCCAAATTAGATTTTTTAATTTGTTTTAGAATTTTGAACCCATTAATAATTTAGATAATCCTCTTTGAATTTAGATTTTGGGATTGATTGGAAATGAGATTTTTTTTAATGTAATCCATTTTCAATAAATTTATATTGTAAAAAAATGGGTTCAAATATTTTTGGAAGATTATTTATATTCCATAGGTTCATATTTGAATTTGATTTTAATTATTTGGACCCTTTTAACAAATTTAGTATGTTAAAGTAAATTCCAATTGATTTTTTTTGATTTGTAATTTTGAATTTACTCAAAGCAAATTTAAGTATCATGTGATTTTCTCAATTTTCTTCTTCTTTTGTTTCTTATTGTATCATGTGTATAAATATCTTCAGCAAATTTGGTATGCTAAATGAAAATCCAAATTTTTTATTATTTTTGAAAAATCTTTACTTTTTATAAATTTGTATGCTAAATAAAAGATCAAATGTGTTTTATTTTTATGATTTTAAAAGAGGATTCTTAGCAAATTTAGGTATCTAAAGAAATCAAATGTGTGTGTTGATTTTGAAAAGGATTCTTAGCAAATTTAAATGCTAAAGAAATCTAAATGTATTTTGTTTTTGATGATTTTTTGAAAAGATGATTACTATCAAATTTAGGTATGCTAAAGAAATCCAAATGTGTTTTGTTTTTATTTTTTTGAAAATAGGATTATTTACTTAGCAAATTTAGGTATGCAAAATAAAAGGAATCTTATGTGTTTTGATTTTTTTTTGAAAAGAGGATTCTAATCCCACCAAAATTGGATTGAACTAAGCCAATCTAAGTCTCACATTGTGAGCAACAATCATCATGAGATGATCAATCATGGGTCAAACCAAATAAGTCAAACCTAGTTGACCAAGTCAACATTTGATCCAAATGAAACCTAAATTAGCCAAAATCCAATATAGGCCAAATTGATTAAAACCATTGATCAAAACTAGTTTATGATCAATGTTTGAACTTGACCAAGTCATCATTTGAGCATAACCTATCCTAATTGGCCACTTGACCCAAGTTTCCCCAACTTGTCCTAAAAAGTTAAAATGGGTCAAATCTTGATTTTAGTCAAATCCATTACAACCAATGGGTCAAGTTCATTCTAAATCACTTGTTGAACTTGACCAAAGCCTCAATTGTAGACCCAACTAGCCAATTGACCTGACCCAACTTGACTAAAAGGTTAAATCAAGCCAAAATCAAATCAAACCAAAATTGATTGGAAAAAGCTTGCAAAATATTTCAAATGACCAACCAAACCTAAACAACCCATGACTAACAAGGTCAAATGGGTCAAAATGGTCAACTTGACCCATTTGACCTAATGAATTCAAATGAACCAAAAATATAAATCAAATTGAACCAAATTAAGGCACCAAAATATTTCAAATGGTCATATGAACTTGACCCAACCGGTTTGACCCAATTTGACCTATTGGTCAACTTGACCCAAGTTGACCCATTTTGACCTAAATGGGTCAACATGCCAAACCTCTATCAAATGGATTCCAAATTCATTGAAACTTGGCCCTATTTTCTCGACATACCAAACATATTGAAAAAATAGCAAAATGACCATTATACCCCTAGGCCATAGAACAAATTTTGGCCTAACCCATGGGTATTTTGGTCATGCACTCATCACAATCACTTGAGGCTTTAAAACCTCAAGGGGACTTAGTGATGAGTGGCACCAAAATGGGTTTGGGTAAACCCATTTGGCCCATGGGACCAAACCACCCATGGCCAAATTGAAAATTTCCCCAAAACCTCAATTGATGCACATGGGAGGTTGGATCCACTCCTCACCACCATGTGCACACTCTCAAAATAACATTTAATAATTGGATCAAAATGGCATGTCCATTATCAGCCATTCGATCCTTCAAGGGGGAGATATACTCCCCCTAAATAAACTCAGATGGATGATTCCCTAATTCGATTGAGTGCTCGTAAGACCTAGGAACCATCAAAGAGTGAAAGCAATCATCCTAGAGCTCATTCCATTCTCCCATTTCTCGGTTTTCAAATAATGAAAATAGGGGAAGCCAATTGAATTGCAAACTTCTTCCACACCTCATTTCCTTCCAATTCCTTTTGCAAGCACACTTAGGTGACCAAGTCGAGCTCAAGTTGATTCCAAGTTCTAAAGGAAGGGAGGATTGAATTGATCAAAGTTGAATTCAAGCTAAGGAGGAGTGACCCTAGGAAGATCCTCCATCTCAATGCTCCAAACTTCAGGCGTCTCACGAAGCTTTTCCAGGGAATGGTGATTCTCACCTGAGGTTAGTGAATTTTTGACCACTTAGGCTAAGAGGTGTTGGTCTTTTGTGAAGTAGATTTTAATCTCATAAGATCTTAGCCATTGGATTGGCCGCTTTAGTCCTTTAGATGGTGTGGGTTGAGTCTTGATTGAATCCATGAAGGATCGGGCTTGGATCTCCTTGGATTGTGAATGGGTCACATTCCTCCTCGGGAAGAACTGATCTCACCATCCATCCTGCATTTTAGATGGATGGGAGATTATGACATTTTTTTTAATCCCTTATTTATAACGGGTGTATCCTCAGTCGTCTGATCTATGATCGGATGGCTAAGGGTAAAAGCACGTGTGCCATCATCGTTCCCCTGATGTGACAAGTTAAATAGAGCTCACGGCATCATGTAAAGCGTGTCTGCTACCATGTCCGTGAGTTTGGGTATTAAGTGGGGATTAGTTATTTAACTAATTAATTCCTAATTAATCCTTGTGGCTTATAAATATTAGAACTCCTCATAGAAAAACTAGAGAAATAAAAGGAAAAATGCCTTGGATAGATAATTCCATCTAGAATATTCTAAAATTATTTTCAATGTATTTTGATTTTCCTTTTTCTCTGAATTTGGGTTTCTTTGGGAATGGTAATTAGCTAATTATTCCCTAATTAAGTCACCAATTAATCTCAAACTTCTAGGGTTCATTTTAGGGGATGACCTCTGCCTCCCCTAATTTTCTTGAGATTTATTGAGGCCTTGATTACAAAAATTGCTAGCTCATTCTCTAATTACCCCTTCATGTAATTAAGGGTAATTAAGATATAATTAGTGGATTTTCCCATGATTAAGTTTGATTAGGTTAGATCCAATGAGTAAGGGTTTTAGGGAATAAATTTGGATATTTCCTCTAAGCCATTCCCTAAACCCCTTTTTCTTTCCTTAATCCGCTTCTTAATTAAGGGTTAATTCATTAATTACCTTTTAAATAATTTGCAAAAATTCTAAAAATCTCTAGAACTTAATTAATCTACCTTGGGTAGATTTTTAGGTGTTCAATAGCTTAAGTCTATTTAAGGAAATTAAATCCCCTTTCATAAGTGTGAAAGGGTGCTTTAAAGTACTTAAGCTAAAACCCCTTAGCTTAATTAACTTTTAATTGTGAGCCAAATTGCATTAGGCCTTTTCATTACTAGGTGCATTGCAAATTTATATACCTTGTGGGTTTTATGTCATCTCATTGGCTCATAATTACATTATAATTTTCTAAGGTGGTGTAGGTAAGGGTTAATTAAGTCACTTAATGTATACCCTAACCTAATCAATGCTTAAAAATAAAAATAATTATTTGAAAATCTTATTCTTTAAGAATGTCTTTAGGAATTAACTAAAGTTAGTTTGTTCATGTGATTACATTGCTTTAGATCTTTCCCAACATGTTAAATTGTATGCCATGTGACTTATGCATCCATGATTTCATGTTTTCAAAGTTTTAAAATGAAATTATTTACTTTATGTCAAATATGCATGTGTTGGCTAAAGTAAAATATGAATATTATCACTACTAAATCAAAGTATTTTCAAAACCATAAATGAAACATCAAATCTGAAAGTGTGCTATTCTTATAATTTAATTTTAAGCTTGCATGTGGTAGATTATAAAGTAATGCTTAGTGTAGTCTTTCCTTCTTTTCTTATGTTAGTTTAGTTTTGAATATGGGTTAGTAAGATGTAGGGTTCATTTGAAAAGAACCCAACACTTACTTAATTCCAAACCCTATTCATCTCTATGCTCTCACTTAAGAAGGATTGCTTACACTTACATGAAATAATTGCATAAACAAAAATGAAATCATTAAGCAAACTTTTCAATATTCCTTTTCCACTTTATTTCTTTTATATGCATGTTTGTACTTAAGGAAATTGATATATTAGTCTAGACAACCTCGAGGTTGTGAGGCTTTAAGTAGCCCTAAGTAGGTCTTATACCTTATACCTCTAGTTAACAATGGCGTTGTACTCACTTATGCCTTTCTTACTTTCATGCATGTATGTGAAGTTTTTGGAGAAAGAAAACCTTTTCTACTTAAGAAAAATCATACATGTTTAACTTCTAAATTTTCTTAAATGGATTACTTAGCATGCATCATAAAGTGTGTTAATTATTCTTATTGTTTGCATGTATAGATATGCTTAAATCCATCCATGTTATATATGTTGGGAAAGAATTAAGTAATGTATGTTATGTGAATTTTTATTCATTTTTTTAATCTTAAAATGCCTTTCTTTTTGAATAGGTTTGTTTAGAGTTGATCTAAACTTAGGATTAATTAAAAGATTTAATCAAAACATTCACCTAAATGAAATTAAAATGTGAACTTACCTTAGAAATTACTTAAGGATTAGGGAAGGAAAGAGAAGCTCTCTTCTCTTTTGCTCCCTTCATAAATTAGTAATTAATTGTAGGTTTCACTTAAACTAAATTAAAACATGAAATAAAAATAACCCAAAGTCACTAAACAACTTAAATGAAACCCTCCTTTAAGTTGAACATGTCTTTCACACTTAGAAAATTCAAACCTAAAGTCTAAACTAAGCATGCCACACAAACCTTCAAAACACACACATTAGCCTAAGTCACCACTTCTAGCTTTAGGTTAGGTCGGTGCATGGTTTGATGTTATGTTTTATTTTGTGATGACTATTTTAGACTGTATGTTAGGGTGTATGCTCTTAGAATGAATGGTAGGATGTGCTTAGTCTAACTATTCTTTTCTGTAGGGGATTGTGCTAATGGGGTGCTATCATAAATAAAAATATATGCTTCTTACTTACTAGCAGGTGTTTATACCCCTTAGCATAATCCATAGACCAGGTGGACTTAGTCACCCATGTGTGGGGTGATAAGTCCAATATACATGCTTAGGATTTATGTGGTATGATTTGACTAACCCTTGTTTTGCAGGTGTTAGTTAGATTTATGCTTTTCCTTTTCATGTAAATGTTTGTATATTTAGGATTGTTAGAATGATTTGTTATGGGGGATTAGGATGAGCATTGGTCATATGATTTCATCTTATGCACCATGTGAAGCCTTAGCATCTACCATTCAACCATCAAAGGAAGATCAAAGAAGAAAAGAAAGAAAGAAGAAAAGAAAGAAAGAAGAAGAAGAAGAAGAAGAAGAACAAAGCTTGAAGACCCCCCCTAACAATGAATTCCTTTGCTTAAATTGTAATTTAATTCATTTGTAATCAGGTTGTATAAGGGTAGAGCTCGGCTACCCAATTTGATATTTTTCGGGTTTGTGCGGTGGTGCCCGACCACAAAATGATCATTTATTCTTTTTGCGCTAGTTTTATAAATTGATTGATGTTTGTTTAACTTGCGCATTAAGTGGCATGGTTTTTCTAGTTTCTTCCTTGCTTTATGTATGGCGTGGATGTGGATTAGGCTCTTTAAAAAAATAAATCTTTTACCCAACTTAAATATTCAAACTAAAACTAAATAACTCATAACCCACCTAAAGCTTAGGATTAAAATCAAGATAAAAGAATTAGAAACCCATTAGCTAGATGAATTCTTTTCTTTATAATATAATGCACAACAACATCTAATTTCACTCTTGGTTGGAGGGCTTCCATCTTTGCTAGAAAACTCAACTTAACCTTTGAGGGCCGTGGTGGAAACTCACCTCCTAAAATTCTAGTTGATTTTGACCAACAATCTATTTTCTCAAGCATTAGTCATAAAAGTCCTATTAGCTTGAGTCAAAATGGTTGTCCAAAAATGATAATAAAATGAAATTTGAAATGCATTAGATTTAGGTCATTTGAAGCATGTCCCTTTATAAGATTTAGTCTCTTTAGGGAGTGAGTTTATGGACTTAGTCTCTTTCTAAATAAAAAAAGCTTAGCTATCTTGCATAAGCATAAATACTTGCCTACATGTATTTAAAATTGTAGGAGGAGTTAGTTGGCGGCCACCCCCAGGTGGTTGTAAGTCCAAGTTGGCGAGTGGTTTGTTCTCTCTTATGGAGGAAAATCAATTAGCCATTTTTCGCGTTAGATTTAGGTTGTGCCTACAGCCCTCATTGAAGTTCCCTAGATTTAGATTCTGAGGTTGCTTCTCCCCTTTGTGGGCCATAAGCATAAATTTTCACCTCTTAGGTATTTCTTTAATCTTGTGTTAAGAAATCTTAAGTCCTAAAATCCTAATGAAAAATGCAACTCAAACAAACTAAATCAATTTCTAAAATATAAAACTCAATTTTAGGATAGTTTGAGATGTTCGTTAGGTTTCTTAGCATCTTGAGCATCTCTTACTTATTCCCATTTTGGCTTCGATAATAACTTCTTCTTTTGATAGTTCTTCCCTATTGAAATCTTCAGAGATAATGATCATTTACAATGAGTTTTCTAAGTGATCATCCCTTGGGATGTAATTAACTATGGCTTGCCCATAGAACTTAACGAACCAGTTTAAAATAAACCCCTTTACTTTTTCATGTAAAGTAGGGAAGAATCTCAGTACATATGGACCCATCATCTTAGGAGTCCTTATTGAGGTGATTGGTTCCATTAAAGGGTAGTGACTTTATATCTCGAGATAGTACACCTTGACGTATCGATCACCTAAATAAGTATCTATGATCTGTGTCTGTAAGATTTCTTTCTTTCTCTCTCACTATTTCTCACCAATTTTTCTTCTTGGGATGGTTCTCTCCATCTGGTAAATGATGTTGTCTTTGTATAGTGGATTTGTACTTTGGTATGAATCCAAGACTATCCTTCTTTTAGTTGGCACTTAGCTCATTTCCTTCTTGAGTTAAGTTAGCCAACATCTTTAGGTTTTAGGACCTCATTCCTTGTTGGTCTTAAAACCCCGTTGAGCTCTTCCAATGGGTAAAATGAAAAGATCTAAAATTAAAAGAAAACATCTCTTAAACACCTCCTCCTTATCATCTTCATGATAAGGAAAGGTTCATCCTAAAAATAATGAATCTTCCGTAAAGAACTTTTCTTTTCAAAAGCACCTTTTTCAAAAATGCACTTAATAAAATATTTTTCACAAAATTTCTTCACCCTCATTTAACAATTCACATAATTGTTATATGTAGGGATTTTCAAAAATAAAACTAATAACATTTTCTAAAAGCACAAATGAATATCTTCTTTCAATTCACTTTGATGAAGATTTCATTCTCAAAATAAAATGGACAATCATGTTTTCCAAAATCAAATCATAATAAAACTTTTCAAAAGCACATATGAATCTTCTATATGCTCACACTTATTGAATGGAAAGTTCATTTGTAAACAAAATAAATTTTCAAAAAACATGTGAACATCTTCATTTATATGCTTAGGTTATTAAATGAAGATTTCATCTCAACTAAAAAAACAAAATATCATTTAGGAAATCTCCTTAAACATATCCACATATGTTTTAAGTTAGATTCTCTCTTTCAAAAAAGCAACAATCACACACAAAATAAAATTTTCTATTTCAAAAATAAAATCAATCTCCATTCTACATACTTAAATTTGTTGAATGGAGGTCCTCTTTCAAAAATTCAACAATCACATTTCAAAATTTCAACAATCTTAAAACTTCATACATACCTAAATTTGTTAAGTGAAGTCTCCAAATCAAAATTTTAAAATTCTAAACACATTTTTGGAACTTCATTTAACATACACAAATTTGTTAAGTAAGGTTTCCAAAATCAAAATCAAAAAATTTTCAAAATTCAAAACATATTTTAGAATTCCACTTAACATACCCAAATTTGTTAAGTCTCTAAATCTAAAAATTTCAAAATGTTCAAAATACATTTTAGAATCTTAATGAATATACCCAAATTTGTTAAGTGAAGTCTCCAAATCTAGAAATTTCAAAATTTTCAAACAATATTTGGAACTTCATTTAACATACCAAATTTGTTAAGTAAAGTTTTCCAAATCAAAATTCAAAATTTTCAAAACATATTTTGGAACTTCATTTACATACTCAAATTTGGTGTAAGTTTCCAAATTAAAAATAAAAATTTCTCAAACACCTTTGGAACTTCTTCCTTAGCATGCCAAATTTGCTAAGGAGAAGTTTCCATTTTCAAAATCAAATAAAAATGAAATTAAAATTTTAAACACATATTTGGAATTTCATTTAGCATACTCAAATTTGCTAAGTGAAATTTTCATTTCATAAAAAAAATGGGATTTCATCTTTAGCATACCAAATTTGCTAAAATTGAATATCCACTTTCAATCATTTCAAAAAAGAAAACAAAACACTTAGGATCCCCTTAGCATACCAAATTTACTAAATGATCCTACCCTTTTCAAAAAAAAAATTTTCAAACAAATGAAACACTTAGGATTTTCTTAGCATACTTAAATTTGCTAAGAATCCTATTTTCGAAATCAAACAAAAACACACTTGGGTTCTTTACTTAGCATACCTAAATTTGTTAAGTAAGAATTCCAAATTTTCCAAAATCAAAACAAAACCAAATTATCAAAAGAAACAATCACTCTCACTTTACTTAACATATCTAAATTGGTTAAGTAAGTGAAAATTCAACAACACAAAATCAATTTGACCCTTACTTTAACATACCCAAATTTGTTAAAGGAAAGGGTCCTCCAAATCACAAAAATTCAAATTTAAACAAAATGAACTTATGGAAGCATCTTATCAAAATCTTGAATCCATATTTCAACATACTCAAATTTGTTGAAGTTTGGATTCATATTTTCTCTTTCAATCAATCTTTCAAATTCATTTGAACCCACTTAACACTTCCAAGTTGTTGGATGTGGGTTCAAATTTTCAAATTCAAAAATTCAAAATTCAAAATCTATGGAAATGATGCAAGTTTGTTTCTCATTGTGATTTCTTTCTCAGTGCGGTTTTAGTTGTTTTATTGTGCAATGGCAGATCACAAAATTTGTCTTTACCTTCCCCTCATGGACATGGATTTTGGATTAGGCTTCCCTCATTTGGATCCATTCCCATTTGATCCACTTTGGCCATGGATTTGAGGGACCAAGATCACTTGTGAGGGCATTCCCTCACGGTGAAGAGGGTGGTGGGCGATCATTAGGTAGACTTACCGATTCAGAGATTTCCTCCAGGAAAGTTGTGCGACCACGATGCTTTAGTTTGGTTCTGCGATTCTGATTCCAACGGCAGTTCATTGAGTTGCCCATGTTTTCGCGAGCTAGCACTCATCTCACCCTCCAAGGGTAAGGCTCCTGGTTTGGGGATTGCCTCCCCATTTGAGTACGGGTCTAGCTCACACTCCTATCGTATTACTCACACTCAACATCAAAATAAGAAATGTATAGTCAAATGATTCCACACCAGGATAGCTAGAGAGTTAGAGGTAGCTGCCAGGTCAGCTATGGATGTGTCTCATATGATCACATCACCACTGGTTATAGAGAACTAGTTTCATCCTCTCTCAGGATCAAATAGAGAGGATGCTAGGAGGATTCATTCATCACCTCCTCTAGGGGTGCATCTACATCAAACAGTTTCTAGGAGTAGGAGGTCGTACGTTGGCCTTCGCTTTATTCCGGTGGGGCATGGATGCTTGGTCTGCTAGTTTGATTTATGATATATTATCCCAGATAGGAGGGTCCGGGAGGGCCCATGAGGCCCATACATCATACATCAGAGCGATGGAGGTTGGTCAGCGCTACGCTTTGGTGACTTTCTTGCGTATGCTACCCCGATCATCTTGATCTCTCCTCATGGGGACCGACCATCCGCAGGAGGGTAGCTCCTATAGAGTCGGTGTGTCTCCACCCCACTCTACTCCACGCCACCATCGCGTGTTGGTTCCATCACCCATTCCATCAAGGCCATGAAGGCGCATCGGGAGAAATGTACCCGTTGGTGATCTATGACCAAGGGATCCTACTCCTCTACACCACCCATTTATGGTGAGCTCCCTTGACCTTCTACCCTAGTGGTGCGAAGAGTGGCGACCCTAGCATCATGGTTTCTTCACCAACTCCACCCATTCGGCCGGATGTGAGATGGTGACTATTATGGATATTCTAGATGACATATGGCGGTGAGAGGATCATTAGGATTGTTACCCTATTGGTAGTCGGGATTACCATTCTTCTGGTATAGTCCACATTGACTCCCCAAGATGAGGTATGGTGCCTCTCGGTTCATGATAATCACCTGAAGCTATTTGTACCTTCAGAGTTAGATCGATCTTAGATGAGATAGTTGCACACTATTTTATGGAGAAAAAGAGATCTTAGGGTATGCATGGTCGATGAAGAAAGAAAAACTTCATGAAGATGACTTGATGGGGATTATTATGCATGATGGTCGAGACTAGAGGTTCCCTTCTTAGGGACCAGCAAGCTATGGAAGGAGATGAGGTTGATCAAGGAGACACCGCAGAATCATCCCATCATCTCCAAATTTAGTTAAGGCAGAAAGATGAATAGATTGATAGGATGACAGTTGAAGACTTGTTGCTGCGTATCAATGCTTGAAAGCCCTTCCATTCATCTAGCATAGTCGATGTTAGCCACGAACTAGTGCATGTCTTATCAGTTAAGACTCTACCTCCCATTGAGCAAGGTAGCTAGCATATAAGGTAGTGGAGCCTCCTCCATATGAAAAGATTTAAAATCCATGGTTGAGCGTAGGTGAAGGAAGCTCTTGGCTCAAATAGAGGATCATCGGTTCCAAAGAGAATTCGATATTATCCAATATCCCAAGGGTTTTGTGCCTCTTCCTTCAAAGATGGTAGTGGGAATCGAGGCACATATAGCTCACTTGAGGGCTTATTGCAACACAGTGGCGGGATGCTTTACTCTTTAGACTCTTTTGTCGGTAGCCTAGCGGGTATTCACTTTTGATTGGTATCTTTGAAGCTTGCGGTTTAGTAAAGACATTTCTTGAGTTAGAGCAACTCTTCATCAAGAGATTTGTTGGAGCTCACAAAAGGGTTCTTGTAGGTGATCTCTTGTAGCCAACACTCCGTGAGTCACTTGTTGATTATATTCTCATGGCTGTAGTATGAAGTGTGAACCGTATGTGAAAATAGCATGCCATTGAGATTCTCTTGAAGAATATCCATGGCGGTCACCTTCATGCTTAAGGGCTTCACCATAAAGACATTTGAGAAGCTAATCAACAATGGCTAGTCTACAAGGAGAGGCCAAGCAGTTGCCTTTTCGGATCATTGCCAAAGTAGAAATCCCAAAAGGTCTATGAAAGAAAAAAACTGGGCGTAGTGGTTGATGAAGCGACCGACTAGAGATCGGTCAAGACCATGACCTCAGACCTCCACCTCTTTTCCAGGCACCATCGGCCTCCACCTCAGCCTCATGGCCCGGCCGCACCACCGCCCACCATACCAGTAGCGACATGCATATCCACCACCAGGTAGCTATGGTCCACCTACTCTTTTAGATAAGTTAAACAAACCTTATTCTTTTAAGAGGGAGGTAATTAGGAAAATCATTAAGAACCTCTTAAAGAAACTGGATTTTTATCTACCCGAGCTTAGGAGACCGGAGGAGGTTGGCAAAAGTGATGATCCAAACTTTTGCCCTTACCATCATATGCTAGGCCACATTTTGGAGAATTTTTTTACATTTAAGGATTGGCTTGAACATAGTTTCAAGACTGGTGCTATCATTATCCCAAAGGAATACCTTGTGGAACAACCTTCCAGTTCCATTAGGGTAATCCTTGGGGATACTGATCTACCAAAACCAAAGAAGGTTGGGACATTTCTTTGTAAAACCTCTAAGAAAATAATTAAGATCAAGAAGCTTTCCTTGGGTGCACGAGTCTCAAACCTCCAACACCAAGGAAGGTTTGCAAGTTGGTGCCAACTCTAGGAAAGTGGGAGCTCGGCATAGCAACATGTGTTGGCAGGATAGACTTTAACCATGTCGACTCTGACCTTAGGTTAGCTTCCACTGACTTCTTCCATTTCATTAGTTCTTCTATTTCTTCTACTAGTAGAACTCTTGTATCGGAGATAAGGGCATCAAATCCCTTACTCCACTCACTATACTTGACTTCTACTTTGTACCTCAAATACTTCCAAGAAATTGAAGAATAAAGCTTGATTTGAATTACATCTGTCTCTTGATGAGTGTCTTCTTCTATTCCTAACTCTTCAAGTCTAATAAACTATAATTGATCTTCCTCTTTCATTGAGTTGGATCTTCTCGAATAATGGGTTCACCTCTTGAGATAGACTTGGAATCATCCGATTAGAGTCCCATAGGAGAAGCTGTAGGTGAGCACGAGTGTGGTAGAACTTGCCACCACCTTGCCTCATTCAGTCAACCTCCTAATGGCAAGGTTCTACCTCCTAGGGGCACACCTCAGATAGGAAACAAGTCATTGTGCGAAGATTGAAGCCCTTCCACGATGCTCCACCCTTGGATATGCTTGTGGAAGACTACAAGGTGGACTACAACATCCTTTCTCATCTAAAAGTGTCATCTAAGCTAAGCATATATGATGCCCTTGTCTTATCCAAAGAGATGAGGAATCACTAATCAAGGCCTCCTTGATCAAAATATGCTTAGCTCGGTGACGTTATAGGTGAGGAAGCACTATGCAAGAAGCCCAAGGGATCACCTTCATGATGAAGACCTTCTGGGGGACTTGGAGCACAACCATCCCCATACATCACATGACATATGGATAGGTTTCTAGGTTCTCATGGATTCAGGTGCATTATAAACATTATGAGTCTAAAGACCCTTGCTTATTTGAAGATCGACATCTCTACTCTCTGAGGAGATAGGATGATGTTGAGAGGATTTAATGATCAAGGTGAGCGGGCTTTAGGTTCCATAGTGTTACCATTGGAGATCTATGACTGAAGCCAAGTTCTACATCATTGATTTGAATACTTCATTCTTTGCTTGGTAGGCCTTGGATACATCAACAAGATCATTCCATCCTCCCTTCATTAGTGCATCAAGTTTATAAAGATGGAATTGAGTATGTGTCATGGGGATGAAAACCATTCTCGATTGAGAGTAGTTCATCATAAACCTACGGGATCCATCATAATCAAAACAAACAAATAAAATCTAAAGAAATGAAATCTATCTTTGACTATTCTTCAGTTGATTTAAGTCCCCAAGTGGTATTCACTCAATAGTCAGCCCTAGGTCAGGCTTGATTTGTTGCCCAAAGTAACCAATCACCCTAGTGGTTTCTGGTCTCTAGAAGATGTGAGTCCCCATGCTTCCTTTTTAAGATTTGACCATTGTATACCAAATGTTATTTCTCTTTGGTTGGATAGTCCTGCCTTATGGTTGGTATACTACTCCCTTTGAATTGGTAAATAAGCCAGTAGCTTCCATGGCCCTACCCACAATTCAAACCATGAGATCCATCATAATCAAACAAGCAAAACTAAAAAAATGAAATCAATCTTGACTATCTTTGAGTGATCTAAGTCCCAGTGGCATTCACTCAATATCATAGATTGGGTTCAATTTGTTGCCAAATTACCAAACTTGCGGATGTAAACTCTTGCTTTCTTCCTAGTGATTTCTCTGAAGGCATCACCTTTGGTGGTTGGACTATGTGCTTAGTAGACTACCCCTTTAGATTGGTAAATGAGTTAGGTCTTAGCCTCCATGGCTCTTATTATCATGGCAAACCAACAGGGTTCTTTCTAAAAATCTAAACATAACAAAATTTGAAACAAATTTAACCCTCTCCCTCAGTGGAGATCTCTCCTAAGTGGGATTCAAATCAAAACAAACTTTTCTTCTCCTTGTAGATGACTTGAACCTGCTTCCCTAGTGGAAGGTTCACACTCTATCCCTTAGTGGATTTCTTCCCTCTCTCTTATGTCTTGGACATAAGTACAGCCACATTGCACTAAGTTTTGGATTCTTTCTTTTCCTTGGGTTAAGCATAGATTTTTTTTTCTATTAGTGCTTATGATCCTTTAGTTTTGTTGATCTTTTCAATCAACACCAATACGTGTGGTGTTCCTTGTTAGTCACTTAGACATTTGTTGACCTCTTTTGAATGAGCTCTCAACACCTCCATCTTAGGCTTAGGATTCTCTTGGACATTAAGAGTTTCTTAGTCTTAAGACACATCTTGTGATTAGGTGGACACTCTACTAGCCAGAAGACTTAGAAAGAGTTAGCCATAGGAATAGGTCATGCCTTGGGTGTTAGGAAAATCTCCTACCCTTAGCCTAAACCATTCCTCACTCTCCTTCTCTTAAGTCAAACTCCAAATCAATTCTATTTGATTTTTTCAAACTCCAAATCAATTCCATGATTCAATTCCATGATTCAAATCCTTGATTGAAATCCATGATCAAAATCCATCAAAAATTCCTAAGTCAAAATTTCCTAAGTCCTTAACCCTTTCTTAAGAACTTAGCCAAAATTGTGACCTAAAAATACTCAAATCTTAGAGATTTTCTCATGATCCATTTATATTATCATTTAAATTTCCATATATAAATGAAATATAAATTCAAATCAATCAAATCAAATTCAAAAATCCAATAATTCATGAAAATTTCTTAAATTAATTTTTCATTAAAGACTTAGCCAAAATCAACTCCTCTTGATCAAACCTATTCAAATCATGGATTTTCTCAAAACTTATTTATATACTCATTTATATTTTATATATAAAAAATAAATATAACTCAATCAATCAAATATTAAATTCCAAATTTAAAATGCTTGAAATTCCCTTAAATCCTTTAATTTTTCATTAATGGATTTAAAATAAACCTTGATGAGACCACTTCAAACTCATGGTATTTTTTCAAAATCAATTTATATTCTCATTTATGTTCTCATATATAAATGAAATATAAATATACATCAATCAAATTCAAGTCAAAAATTAAATTTCAAATTAAAATTCAATTAAATCCTTTAAATTCCAGATTTAATTTAAATCATGATTAAACTCTTTCAAATTCTTGAAATTTTCTCATGATCAGTTTATATTCTCATTTATATTCACATATATAAATGAAATATAAATTCAAATAATCAAAACCTACTTCAAATATCAAACTCAAATCCACTCAAAATCAAATCTAAGCCTTTCAAGTCAAAATCTTGAACTTAGCCAAAATCATTTCAAATCAAGCCAAACTCTTGATTTTCTCTCATGTTCAATCAATCCAATCATGAGCTCATATATAATCCAAACTTCAATCCTTCAATCAAAACCCAAATCAAAAATCAAACCCAAAACTCCTTCATATTCTTCCTTTGAATATGAAATTTTCAAATGAATCAAAATCCATTTGACTTCAAACCTCTTGTAAATGGATTTATATTTCAATCATAAGTCCATATACAAGATCAATCAACTTCAAATCAAGCTTTGACCAAGCCATTTGACCCACTTAGGCTCACTTGACCCAAAGTGACCTAAAATACCCAACTTTGATCCTAACCAAATTGGATTGAACCAAACTCATATATATCATGATCAACAATCATCATGGGATGATCAATCAATCAAATTGGGTCAAACCAAGTCAAACTAAGGGTTGACCAAGTCAACACTTAACCTAAAATGAAACCTTACATAGCCAAATCCACCATAGCCAAATTGATTGAAACCATTGATCTAAGTTCACTCATGACCTATGTTTGAACTTGACCAAGTCAACCTTTGAGCCTAACCTAGCCCATTGGCCCACTTGACTAGTTGACCCATTTTGACCTAAATCAAAATGTGTCAAAACTTGATCTAAGCCAAATTGATTGAAACCAATGGGTCAAGTCCATCCCAAATCACTTGTGGAACTTGACCAAAACCTCAATTGGCCAACTAGAATTGACCTTAGACTAACATGACCTAAAGGGTCATGTTGAGCCAAAATGAACCTAACTCAAATTGATTGGAAACGAAGATACCAATCCACTCCATATGATCAACTAAAACTAAACCTACCCTTGACCTAACCTAAATAGGTCAAATGGGTCAAATAGTTTAACTTGACCCATTTGACCAAAATGGATCATATGAGCCAAAACCTAATCTATACCAAATTGAATCAAACCAAAGGCACCAAAACATTTCAAATTGTCAGATGAACTTGACCCAACCCTTGGTTTGACCCAATTTGACCTATTGGTCAACTTGACCCAACTTGACCCATTTTGACCTAAATGGGTCAACATGAGCCAAACTTTATCAAATGGATTCCAAATCTAATGAAACTTGGCCAAACCTATTTTTTCAACATACGAAACATGGCCAAATTGAAAAAAATTACAAAATAACCATTATACCCTTAGGCCATAGAACAAATTTTAGCATAGCCCATGGATATTTTGATCATGCACTCATCACAATCACCTGAGGCTTTCTTTAAACCTCAAGGGGACTTAGTGATGAGTGGTGCACAACCAATGGGTTTGGGTCAACCCATTTGTCCCATGGACCATCACCCGGCCAAATTGAAAATTCAAACTCCCCAAACTCAATTGGATGCACATGGGAGGTTGGCAATCCCACCCGCTCAAATCAACCATGTGCACACTCTACATCAAACCCTATGATCAATTGGATCAAAATGGCATGCCCATTGCTAGCCATCCGATCCTTCAAGAGAGAGATATACTCCCCCTAAACAAACTCAAATGGATGATTCCCTAATTCAATTGAGTCCTAGTAAGACCTAGGAGCCATCAGAGAGTGAAAGCAAGCATCTTAGAGCTCATTCCATTATCCCATTTATCGATTTTCAAACAGTGAAAACAGGGGAAGCCAATTGAATTTCCAACTTCTTACACATCTCATTTCCTTCTAATTCCTTTTGCAAGAACACTTAGATGACCAAGTTGAGCTCACCTAAGTTGATTCCCAAGTTCTAAAGGCAAGAGGGATCAATTGGATCAAGCTAAACTCAAGCTAAGGAGGAGGTGACCCATAGGAAGATCCACTCCATCTGAAGTGCTCCAAACTTCAGTAAGGATTTGTCTCAACCAGACAAAGCTTCTCCAAGGGAATCGAGCGCCGGTGATCACCTCTGGCGAGGTTAGTGAATTTCTGACCACTTAGGCTAAGAGGTGTTGGTGTTTTGTGAAGTGGATTACTCATAGGATCTTAGCCGTTGGATTGGCCACTTTGGTCATTTAGATGGTGTAGGTTGAGTCTTGATTGAATTCATGAAGGATCGGGCTCAGATCTCCCCTTGGATTGTGAACGGCTCACATTCCTCCATAGGGAAAAACTCAGCCCATCTTAGCCGTCCATTCGCACATTTTTAGATGGACGGTTGAGATTTTTAGGCACATTTTTAATCCCTTATTCGATTTATAAACCGTGGGTGTATCCTCAGCCGTCCGATCTTTGATCGGATGACTAAGAGTAAAAGAGTGTGCACCGTCGTCATTCCCCTGATGTGATAAGATAAATAGACTCGCATGGCGTGTGTAAAGCGTTTGACTGTAATACGTTGTGTCGTGGGTTGGGTATTAAGTGGGGATTAGTTATTTAACTAATTAATTCCTAATTAATTCCTATGGCTTCTAAAAATAATAACTCTTCATAGAAAAATCAAAAAAATAAAAGGAAAAATTCCTTGGATAGATAATTCCATCTAGAATATTGTAAAATTATTTTCATTGTATTTTGATTTCCCTTTTTCTCTGAATTTGGGTTTCTTTGGGAATGGTAATTAGCTAATTATTCCCTAATTAAGTCACCAATTAATCTCAAACTTTTAGGGTTTATTTTAGGGGATGACTTCTGCCTCCTCTAATTTTGTTGAAATTTATTGAGGCCTTGATTAGGAAAATTGCTAGCTCATTCCCTAATTACACCCTTCATGTAATTAAAGATAATTGAGGTCTAATTAGTAGATTTTACTTATGATTAAGTTGGATTAAGGTTAGATCCAGTGAGTAGGATTTTAATAAATAATTTTGGGATATTTCCCCTATGTCATTCCCTAAACCTCCTTTTCTTTCCATAATCCTCTTCTTAATTTAGGGTTAATTCATTAATTACCCTTTTAAATAATTTTTAAAAATTCTAAAAATCTCCATAACTTAATTAATCTATCTTGGATAGATTCTTGGGTATTCAATAGCCTAAGTCTAATTAAGGAAATTAAACCCCCTTTAATAAGTGTGAAAGGGTGTTTTAAAAGTACTTAAGCTAAAACCCTTTAGCTTAATTAAATTTTAATTGTGAGCCAAATTGCATTAGACATTTTCATTACTAGGTGCATTGCAAATTTACATACCTTGTGGGTTTTATGTCAGCTCATTGACTCATAATTACTTAGTTAATTTGTCTAAGGTGGTGTAGGTAAGGGTTAATTAAGTCACTTAATGTATACCCTAACCTAATCAATGCTTAAAAATGAAAATAATTATCTAAAAATTAAACTAAAATACAAAATACATGTTGGAATGGGTTAGGAACAACAAACTCATCTCACCCTTTTAAAATTATATCAAACTTCAAACAAACAAAAATCATTTTAAAATTCACTTTGATTTATTCTAAGTTTTCTTATTCTTTAAGAATGTATTTAGGAATTAATTAAAATGAGTTTGTTCATGTGATTACATTACTTTAGATCTTTCCTAACATGTTAAATTGTATGCCATGTGACTTATGCATCCATGATTTCATGTTTTCAAAGTTTTAAAATGAAATTGTTTACTTTATGTCAAATGTGCATGTGTTGGCTAAAGTAAAATATGAATGGCTATTATCACTACTAAATCCAAAGTATTTTCAAAAAGCATAAATGAAACATAAAATTTAAAAGTGTGCTATTCTTATAATTTAATTATAAGCTTGCATGTGGTAGATTATAAAGTAATGTTTAGTGTAGTCTTTCCTTCCTTTATTATGTTAGTATAGTTTTGAATATGGGTTAGTAAGATGTAGGGTTTATTTGAAAAGAACCCAACACTTAATTCTGAACACTATTCATCTCTATGCTCTCACTTATGAAGGATTGCTTACACTTGAATGAATAAATTGCATAAATAAAAATGAAATCATTAAGCAAACTTTTGCATATTCCTTTTCCACTTTATTTCTTTTATATGCATGTTAGTACTTAAGAAAAGTGGTATATTAGTCTGGCAACCCAAAGGTTATGAGGCTTTAAGTAGCCCTAAGTAGGTCTTGTACCTTAGACCTCTGGTTAACAATGACGTTGTACTCAATTATGCCTTCCTTACTTTCATGCATGTATGTGAAGTTTTTGGAGAAAGAAAACCTTTTCTACTTAAGGAAAATCATACATGTTTAATTTCCAAATTTTCTTAAATGGATTACTTAGCATGCATCATAAAGTGTGTTAACTATTCTCATTTGCATGTATAGATATGCTTAGGATCCATCCAAATGCATGTTATATATGTTGAGAAAGAATTGAAGTAATGTATGTTATGTGAATTTCGATTCATTTTTCTTAATCTTAAAATGCCTTTCTTTTTGAATAGGTTTATTTAGAGTTAATCTAAACTTAGGATTAATTAAAAGATTTAATCAAAACATTCACCTAAATGAAATTAAAAATGTGAACTTACCTTAGAAATTGCTTAAGGATTAGGGAAGGAAAGAGAAGTTCTCTTCTGTTTCCCTCCCTTCATAACTTAATAATTAATTGTAGGTTTCACTCATACCAAATTAAAACATGAAATAAAAATAACCCAAAGTCACTAAACAACTTAAATGAAACCCTCCTCTAAGTTGAACATGTCTTTCGCACTTAGAAAATTCAAACCTAAAGTCCCAACTAAGCATGCCACACAAACCTTCAAAGCACACACATTAGCCTAAGTCACCACTTCTTACTTTAGGTTAGGTCGGCACATGGCTTGATGTTATGTTTTGTTTTGTGATGAATGTTTTAGACTAGATGTTAGGGTGTATGCTCTGTAGAATGAATGGTAGGACGTGCTTAGTCTACTAACTACTGATTGTGTGCTAAAGGCTCATAAATAAAAATATATGCTTCTTACTTGGAGGTGCTTATACCCCTTAGCATAATTCATAGGCCAGATGGACTTAGTCACCCATGTGTGGGATGATAAGTCCAATATACATGCTTAGTATTTGTGTGGTATGATTTGACTAACCCATATTTTGCAGGTGTTAGTTAGATTTATGCTTTTCCTTTTCATGTAAAAGTTTATATATTTAGGATTGTTGGAATGATTTGTTATGGGGGATTAGGATGAGCATTGGTCATATGATTTCATCTTATGCACCATGTGAAGCCTTGAAGCATCTACCATTCAACAATCCAAAGGAAGATCCAAAGAAGAAAGAAAGAAGAAAAGAAAGAAAGAAGAAAGAAGAACAAAGCTTGAAGACCCCCGTAATAATGAATTCCTATGCTTAAATTATAATTTTACTTATTTGTAATCCGAGTTGTATAAGGGTAGAGCTCGGCTACCCAATTTAATATTTTTTGGGTTTGTGCGGTGGTGCCCAACCACAAAATGGCCATTTATTCTTTTTGCGCTAGTTTTATAAATTGATTGATGTTTTTTTAACTTGCGCATTAAGTGGCATGCTTTTCCTAGTTTCTTCCTTGCTTTATGTATGGCCTGGATGTGGATTAGGCTCTTTAGAGAAAAATAAATCTTTTACCTAACTTAAAAATTCAAATTAAAACTAAACAACTCATAACCTCACCTAAAGCTTAGGATTAAGATCAAGATAAAAGAATTGAAAACCCCTTAGCTGGATGAGTTCTTTTCTTTATAATATCATGCACAACAACATCTTATTTCACTCCTGATTGGAGGACTTCCATCTTTGTTAGAGAACTCGGCTTGACCTTTGAGGGCCGTGGTGGAAACTCCCCTCCTAAAATTCTAGCGAATTTTAGCCAACAATCTACTTTCTCATGCATTAGTCATAAAAGTCATATTAGTCTGAGTCAAAATGATATCCAAAAATGATAATAAAATGAAATTTAAAATGCATTAGATTTAGGTCATTTGAAGCATGTCCCTTTACATGATCTAGTCTCTTTAGGGAGTGAGTTTAAGGACATAGTCTCTTTGTAAATAAAAATAGCCTAGCTATCTTGCATAAGCATAAAAATTTGCCTACATGTACTTAAATTCATAGGAGGAGTTAGTTGGTGACCACCCCTAGGCAATTATATGTCCAAGTTGTCAGGTGATTTTTCCTCTCTTGTGGAGGCAAACTGATTACCCATTTTTCTCCTTAGATTTAGGTTGTACTTCCAGCCCTCGCCGAAGCTCCTTAGATTTAGGTTTTGAGATTGCTTCTCCCTTTGTGGACCATAAGCATAAATTCTCACCTCTTAGGCATTTCCTTAATCTTGTGTTAAGGAATCTTAAGTCTTAAAATCCTAATGAAAAATGCAACTCAAACAAACTAAACCAATTTCTAAAATATAAACCTCAATTTTAGGATAGTTTAAGATGCTCGCTAGGTTTCCTAGCATCTTGAGCATTTCCTACTTATTCTCATTTTGGCTTCGATAATAACTCCCTCTTTTGATCAATTCTTTTTGATCTTCAAATACAAACTAATCAATTGATAGTCCTTCCCTATTGAAATCTTCAGAGATAATGATCATTTACCTCAATCGAGAGTTTTCCTAAGGGATCTCATCCCTTACGATGTAATTAACTATGGGGGCTTGCCCCTGTATGGAACTTAATGAACCTAGTTTAAAATAAACCCTACTTTACTTTTCCATGTAAAGTAGGGGAAGAATCCCTGGTACATATGCAAACACATCGTCTTTAGGAGTCCTTGTTGAGGTGATTGGTTCCATTAATGGGTAGTGATTTCTATCTCTCGAGATAATACACTATACCTTGATGACATATCCAATCACCTGAATAAGTACATCTATCGATCTGCATGGCGTCTTACCAAGACAAATTTTTGTAAGGGTGTCCTCTTTCTTTTCTCCCCATAGATTTGAAAGGCGATTGCCTTATAAGAATTTTTCTCCACACCTCCCCGATTTGAAAGGTGATTACCTTAGGGGACACTAACATTCACCTCTGGGAGATGTATTTTGATGGTGCGACTTCCTTTCAAAAAGGATAAGAACCACGATCTACTCTTCCAGGAAAAGCAGGGGTAAGCATAGTTCTCCTAACTTAGGATCATAATGTGATGAGATTCTCATATCATCTGTCCAATCCATGCACCAACAATGAAGCTGAATATGAGGCTCTAATTGCCAGTTTGGAGTTAGCCATTTCAATATGCATCTAGAGTATCAACATCTTCAGGGATTCTCAATTAATTATCAACCAAATCGCTGGATCTTACAAAGTTTTGAAGCATAAGCTCCATCATTCTCACAAGTACACCATGGAGTTATTGACCCAAATCCCATATGTTATTATTTATAATATTCTACGAGGAGAGAACACAGTAGCAGATGCATTAACCAAGCTTGCCAAAGAGTTAGCATGTTTGGAAGACGAGTCCATACCAATAATAGTCAAAAATAGATAAATCTTATCCCTAGTTGATGTTGAACTCATCGAGAGACTCTCTCTTGAAGGGGAGGTTATCATTGCCAAAAAGGATGAGAAGTTGGATTGGAGATAACCATTCACGGATTATCTAAATATAAACAAAACTACCTCAAGAGAAGTCACGAGCACATCAAGTGATGCATAGAGCCCTTTCCTACACTCTCGTGGATGACACTTTGTAATGGCGGTCCTTCGATCATATGCAGTTATGTTATTTGTACAAACATGAAAATCATAAGATCATGATTGAGGTACACTCAAGTTTATGCGGAGCACATCAATCTCATCCGAAGATGAAAGCTAAGATCAAGAGACTAAGATACTACTGGCCTTCGATGATCACAGACTGCATGGACACAGTTAGGAGATGCCACCAATGTAAGGTACACGGTGTGGTCTTACACCAACCACCCAACATTCTACACCCTAATTTAGCCTCATGGTTATTTGAGTGTTGTGGTACTGACATAGTGGGTCCAATCGATCGTCCTTCCAAGGGTCATCGGTTCATTCTAGCTACCACTGGCTACTTTTTCAAGTGGGCGGAGGCAATCCCACTCAGAGAGGTCACAGCTCAGCATGTGCTCTAGTTTTCAGGAACCATATTGTATATAGGTTTGGAGTGCCTCAATGAATTATATTCGATAATGGTTGTGCATTCAAGAGCACCAAAATCATCAGCTTTGCCCGGAGACATGGCATAAATTGGAGATACTTGACCATCTACTACCCAAGGGCAAATGGCTTAGCAGAAGCCTTCAACAAAACTCTCATTCGGATATTAAAGAAGATACTCGATGACAATAAGCAACAGTGACATGAGCAGTTAGTTGATGCCTTGTGGGCTTACCGCATCATATACATAACTCTAACTCAATCTACCCCATTCTCCTTAGTGTATGGGTTTGAAGTAGTCCTACTGTTAGAAGTCCAACTCTCATCATTAAGGATAGTCGTAGGTAGTAAGATCATAATGAAGTAGAATGCCAAGTTATGATTAGAAGAGATCAAAAGTTTTGAGGAGAGATGCCTCTAGGAATGCTAGAATCTTGAGTTATATAAAGCCAAAATAATTCAAGGTCATAACAAGTTGATCCATCCTAGAGCTTTTCGAGTAGGAGAGCTTATTTTAGTTCTAAGGAGACCAATTGTTGCCCGTTAAAAATGGGAGGCAAGTTTGAACCCATTTGAAAGGGCCCTTTTGCCATAGAGAAGGTCTACTAAGGAGGATCTTATCAACTTATAAATTATAAGGGGGAGCGCCCTATGCTTCTAATCATTGGGCTCTACCTAAAAAAATATTATCCATAAATCTTATTTGAAAATAATTATCAATAAAATTTCTTTCATATCATATTCCATCTCTTCATGTTAGTGAGGAACATCTTTGCTTGCGAATCCGCCGCGATGTGTTTAGGGTAGGTGTAAGGAAGCCAAGCGGTGTCCTATCCTTTAGTGACACAGCACCAACACAAATTACACACAAACATATAAGACAAACACATATCTTTTATCTCAAGAAATTTTGATACGGGATAAAGCCCCATGTGGCACCACTCATTAACTGCTCTAGGTTAGTCTGACATGCTACCCTGCTAGTGTGTCATCCCAGTGGTTCCTTGTTTAGAGGATGTAAGTCTACAAGCCTTTTTCTTAACTTGACCATTACAAACTAATGAGCACCTTGTTAGCTTGGTAGGCCTTATCGCGAGACCGATAAGCTACCTCATGTTGACTTTGTTTAAGAGGATATAAGCCTACAACATGCACTAATTGGGTTGAGTACATTGAGGTTTAGGGTAAATCCCCCTAGTGGCTCTTTTCTTCCTGACTACTTCAAGCCTGGGTCTAGTCCTTATGAGGGACTCCCCACTTGGTAGTCGCCTTAGGTTGGATAGCATATGTCCCGCTGACAACAGACTATCCCGGTGATCATTTTCATCTATGAAGATGTAAGTCTACATGCCTTCTTCTTAGATTGATTGACAAATCGATGGACACCTTAGGTTGGTTGGTTATCGTTATGCTGATAGCAACCCACCCAGTGGATACACCACTTATGATAGATGTAAGTCTACAAGCTTTCTCCCTGGAGTTGGCCACTGTATGCTTATAGGATTTCTATTACATGGTCCTAAATAAAGCCCCTAATAACACTTCCCCTATGGGAACTCTATTTGGATCATGTCCTTAGTGACCCCCTTTCCTAGTAACCACTCTTATGGTTGGAGAATCCGTCTTGCAAATGTGCAGATTGTCCATTGGTTCAGTAAGTCTGAGATAGGACTAGGCTGATATGAACCCCTTCTCGGGTGTGGTCCACACCAAGGGTCCACATAAAATAAAATATATATTTTTTTGTGGATTAGGAGAGGAAACAATACATTTTCCCAAGTAGGCATCCTATCTTTAGGACAGCATCAGCAAAACTCCCTATAGGAATCGCCTGACTACTTTTGAGTTAAGATAAGTCCTCGAGTTGGCACTCTCTCAGTAGTCATTCTTAGGTCGGGTTCGACTTGTTGTGCCACCAACAGGTCACTCCGACGGTCTTCCTTGCTTTGAAAGATGTAAGAATATCACACATTCTCTCTAGCATGGGTTACTGCCTGCACCAGTTATGTTCGATTTATTGTATACCAACCGTCCTTGATTTTCGCTTTTGAACATTTAAGTCTCTTTCTTAGTAGCCGCCGTTACCGAAAGGCCCCTTTGGGTTGATTATCTCTACCAATGCAGACTATTCCTTTAGATTTGTAAATCTAAGATAAGACTAGGAAAATATTAGCCCCTTCTTAGTGAATCCATCGCATACCGACAAGGCCCATTTTAAATTAAAATGATATTCCTGACTACTCTTGAGTTGAGATAAATCTTAAGCGACACTCTCTCGGTACTCATCCTTAGGTTGGATAGTCCTACCTGATGGACGGTAGACTATCCCTTTAGATTTGTAAATCTAAGATAGGCCTAGGCTAATATAGCCCCTCCTTAGTAGATCCATTGCGCACCGACAAGGTCTATTTTATTAAATCCACCATCCTTCCCTAGTGGAGCCTGAATTAAATCCATCCACTCTTATCCCTAGTAGATGCTTCCCCAAAATGAACCAAAGAAAATATAAAATTAAATCCACCATCTTCCCCCAGTGGAGCTTGAATTTAATCCATCCACTCTTATCCCTAAAGAATGCTTCCCTAAAATAAACCAAAGAAAACCATAAATTAAATCCACTTTATCCCCAGTGGATTTATCTTGTGAATGCCCTCAAAATCAAATCAAATTTCTTCCCGGTGAAGCGTGTATCCTCTCCCATTGGAGCCCCATCAAACCAAATCTAACTATCCTACCATGAATGCTTAAATAAACCAAGAAAACCATAAATTAAATCCACTTTCTAATGGATCCAAGTTCTTATCTTGAATGCTCTCAAAATCAAATTTCTCAGTCTTTTCTTCCTTTAGATCTTAGATAAACCAGAAAATACTTAAATCACCATGGTGAATTTAGATGATCCACTCTTTCCAATGTCTTCCACGAAATAAACCAAAGAAAACCATAAATTAAATCCACTTTATCCCCATCGGATCCAAGTTCTTATCTTCAGCGAATGTGCCCTCAAAATCAAATCAAATTTCTCCCCAATGAGGCGTGAATCATATCCTCTCGCCATTGGAGCCCCATAAAATCAAACCAAATCTAATTCCTATCCCTAATGAATGCTTCCCTGAAATAAACCAAAGAAAACCATAAATTAAATCCACTTTATCCCCAACGGATCCAAGTTCTTATCTTCAGTGAATGTGCTCTCAAAATTAAATCAAATTTCTCCCTGGTGAATCATATCCTCTATGGAGCCCCACAAAATCAAACCAAATCTAATTTCTATCCCACAGAAGATAATATGAAACTTCCCAAGTGAAAGTTTCATGCATTCATCACGGCATACAAATCCTAATCCCCATAGATCTTCACACTTCCCAAGTCATGGAGCTTTTCATCCTCTTATCCCCTAGTGGATGTTCACCAAAATAAACCAAAGAAAATATAAAATTAAATCCACCATCTTTCTCCAATGGAGCTTGAATTTAATCCATCCACTCTTATCCCTAATGAATGCTTCCCAAATAAACCAAGAAACCATAAATTAAATCCACTTTATCCCATGATCCAAGTTCTTATCTTCATTGCCCTCAAAATCAAATCAAATTTCTCCCTAGTGAGGCGTGAATCATATCCTCTCCCCATTGGAGCCCCAAAATCAAACCAAATCTAATTCCTATCCCTAATGAATTCTTCCCTGAAATAAATCAAAGAAAACCATAAATTAAATCCACTTTATCCCCAACGGATCCAAGTTCTTATCTTCAGCGAATGTGCCCTCAAAATCAAATCAAATTTCTCCCAGGTGAGGCAATCATATTCTCCCTGGAGCCCACAAAATCAAACCAAATCTAATTCTTATCCCTAGAAGATAATATGAACCTGCTTCCCTAGTGAAAGTTTCATGCATTCATCCAACATACAAATCCTAATCCCAAATCTTGACACCACCCCCCTTCCCAAGTCATGGAGCCTGAATTAAATCCATCCACTCTTATCCCTAGTGGATGTTCCCCAAAATAAACCAAAGAAAATATAAAATTAAATCCACCATCTTTCCCAATGGAGCTTGAATTTAATCCATCCACTCTTATCCCTAATGAATGCTTCCCTGAAATAAACCAAAGAAAACCATAAATTAAATCCACTTTATCCCCAGCAGATCCAAGTTCTTATCTTCAGCGAATGTGCCCTCAAAATCAAATCAAATTTCTCCCAGTGCATTGAATCATATCCTCTCCCCATTGCCCCAAAATCAAACCAAATCTAATTCTATCCTAATGGATCAAATAAATCAAAGAAAACCATAAATTAAATCCACTTTATCCCCAACGGATCCAAGTTCTTATCTTCAGCGAATGTGCCCTCAAAATCAAATCAAATTTCTCCCCAGTGAGGCGTGAATCATATCCTCTCCCCAGTGGAGCCCCACAAAATCAAACCAAATCTAATTCCTATCCCTAGAAGATAATATGAACCTGCTTCCCTAGTGGAAGGTTCATGCACTCATTCCTGGCAGCATACAAATCCTAATCCTGAGCAGATCAAACTTAAACCCTTATCCTCTCTATGGATAATCTGAACTTACTTCCCTAGTGGAAGGTTCACATACCTGATCCCTTAGTGGATCCTTTCTTCCTCTCTTATACCCTTAGCAAAAGTTGTGTTGCATTGCACTAAGATCTTCATTCCATCTACATCTCAGGTTTAAGGGTAGATCATCTCTGTTAGCGCTTGTGATCCTTCGGACATTGTTGATCATCTCGGTCAACCATAATACGTGCGATGTGCCTTGTCAGTTAAACCACACCTATTGGGGGTCCTTTTATTAACCTCACTTTTGGACTGAGTTCTCAACTTCTTCATTATAGATCTAGGATGCTTGTAGACACTAAAAGATCCTTAGTCTTAAGACACTTCTACTTATTAGGTGAATACTTAACCTAAACCTAGAGACTTAGAAGGGTTAGCCATAGAAATAGGTTATGCCTTAGGGACTTTGGAAAACTTGCCTACCCTATAGCCTAAACCCAATTCATGCTTTCTTCCTCAAACCAATTCTCAAATCCAACTCAAATACCAAATCTAAATTCAAATTCCAAACCAAATCATTGAAACCCATAATCAAATCCAAGATCAACATTCTTCCTAAGCCATTTGATTTCATCTTATGGACTTAGCTTTAACTAAATTCAAATCAATCTCGATTCAATTGATTTTCTCAAATATCAATTCAATCTCTCAATCATTTATAAAATCCCAATTCAAACCCAATTCCAAATTATTCAATCCTCAAATCAAATCCAAGTCCAAATTTCCCTATTAATCCTTATGACCCACTCTCATAAGCTTTAGCCAAATCCCCACCTAGATTATCCCAAAATTAATTGATTTCTTTATAAATCAATTATTCCTTCATTTATTCATAAATATAAATAAAATCCATATCCTAATAACCAGAACAAAATCAAAATAAATCAGACCAAGTCGAACCTCTTCTTAAGCTCTATGGACTTACCTTCATAAGCTTACTTAAATATTAACCCAAATCAACCCAAAATCAATTATTTTCTTTATAAACCAATTACTCATTCATTTATATTAAAAAATATAAATGAAAACCACCCTCCAATAACCAAAAATAAATCAAACTCAATCAATTCCTTACTTAAGTCCTTTTGACCTACATCCTTAAGCTTGGTCAAATTTATTCCAAATCACTCCAAACTCAAGTGATTTTATCATGAATCATTTATATCTTCATTTATATTCCCAAACATAAATGAAATATAAATTCAAATAGTCAAAACCAAATCCAAAATTAAACTAAAACCTAATTCAAACTTTTTAAGCTAATTTCTTGGACTTGGCCAAATCCTATCCAAATCAAGTCAAAACCACTGTTTTTTCTCTTGAATTAATCATTCCTTCAATCATTTATCCAAATATAAATGAAACCTACAATTATCAAAATAAACTCAAGTAAACTCAAGTCAAGCCCAAGTTAGCCCTTTGACTTGAAAACTTCAATTGAGCCAAATTCCATTAAACTCCAAATTTATTGTAGTTGGATTTATATTTCAATCCCAGGCTCATATATGAATTAAACTAAACTTAAATTAAGCCAAAACCAAACCAATCGACCCATTTAGGTCCACTTGACCCAAAGTGGCCTAAAGGACCTTTTTGAGCCAAGTTGTAATTCAACCAAAATTGGATTGAACCAAGCCCATCCAAACCTCATAACATGATCAACAATCACCCTAGGATGATCAACCACCTTGAATTAGGTCAAACCAAGTCAACTTGGTCCTTTGACCAAGTCAACCTTTGGCCCAAATAAAACATAAACAAGCCAAAATCCACCATACACCAAATTGATTGAAACCATTGATTCAAACCAACTCATGATTAATGTTTGAACATGACTTGACCTCCAATTAATTCAAACCAAGTCCAATTGACCATTTGACTTAAGTTAACCCAAATTGGCCTAAAAAACCAAAATGGGTCAAATCATGATTTAGCCCAAATTGATTGCAACCAATAGCTCAAGTTCATTCCAAATTGATTATTAATCTTTACCAAAGCCACAATTGAGCCAAATTTGACCAATTGGTCAACTTGATCTAACCTAGGCCAAATTGACCTAAAGGGTTAAGTTGGACAAAATCAAAATTAAATCTAAATTAATTCAAACCAAAGCCTGCAATTATTTTTAATTGACTAATTGAACATGAATCAATACCTAACCCAAACCAATTTGGTCAAATTGGTCAACTTAACCCTTTAGGAAAAGTCTACTCTCCCATCACCTTAGCAGCCATCTAACTTCCAAATGAGGGTGCACCTAACCCACCTAGGCCACCTGATCAAAGCTAGGTAAGCCATGGACCAAGGGGAGGTGATTTGACTCACCTCCCATACAAGCCGAGCACCCTATGGATCCAAGCCAAGAGATCTCCCCACATCAGACCTTGAGCCACCTCCCATGGCTTCCTCCGACCCAATCGAGCCACATGGACTCAATTGAGACACCTATAACACTCTGACAGTGGCTGGCCAGTTGAAAAATGGGAGGTTTTCCTGTCCGTCCAACTCAGCACATCAAGGTGGTATACTCCCCGAAATTGAATGATAACTTCACCAATTTACTTTGTGTGAGCTAAAGAGACAAAATCAAGCTTCCCTATGAGTTCTAAAGAGATTCCAAGCATCCCATTCTTAGCATTCTCTCTTTCCGTGAGGAACCAAAATAGGTGAGGCTAGCTTCGATCCCAACTTCACCATTACCCGACTTCAATCAAATTCCTCATTCCTACACCATCACTACACCACGTCGAGGCAACCCAAATCATTTCCCGAGCTCCAAATCAACTCCAAGTTTGAGTTTGATCAAAGTCAAACGCCAAGGAAGGGGATATTAGCTTCCAAAGCACTTCACACCAAATCAAGGCCTGTGCTGATCAACAAGGCTTTGCCTCAACTCGGTGAAGCTTCCTCAAGCGTGCGAGCCACAAGTCTTAGCTCCGGTGATGTATTTCCATGAAAATTGATCTCTAGCTTAAGTGTGGTTGGTCCTTTTTGAAGAAAATTTTCATTACATGTGATCTTGACCATTGGATGTGCTTGTCTCCTTCCCTTGATGGTGTGGGTTAATTTTGAAGTACATCTGAGCTCGGGTGAGCTTGGATCGAACGATCTATGGTGGACGGACGTTATTGTTCATCGCTCATAGGAAGGAGGATCACGGGTCATCCATTCCACATGATTGGAATGGACGGTCATGATTAAATCATGTAGATCAAATGAGATTTCTACCTTTACGCCTTGGGTTTGATCCGTGCCATCCGATCTAAGATCGAACAACGGGGATCAATGCCACGTCCACCGCCAGTTGACTCGGCATGCGGATGTGACAACTTAAATAACCAAATCCCATGGTGCCACATGGAAGTGCGCCACGTCAACGCTCCATGTTAGAATTTAGATGGAACTCTAGTTCACATGTATAAATAAATCAAAATACAATTCTTGTATGATTTTCATTCTTATAGTTGTTTGTACACTCATGAATATTTAAGGATGGAGGGTATATCTAGTCTGGACACTCGAGGATGCATGACTTTAAGTAGCCCCAATGAGGTTTCTACCTTGTTCCCCTGGTCAAATAATGACGAAGTACTTGCTTATAACTTTTATACACTTGTGTGTGCATTTGGCTAATGAATGAAAATCTCACCTTATTTTATATGCATAATTCAAAACAAAAATATAATTTTTGCATGATTCTCTATTCTTATAGTTGTTTATACATCCATATGTATTTAAGAATAGCGGGTATAACTAGGCTGGACACCCTGGGGCACACAACTTTAAGTAGCCCCAAGGAGGTTCTTTCCTCATTCCCCTGGTCAAATAATGTCAAAGTACTTGCTTAGAACTTTCATATATTTGAATGTGTATTTAACTAATGAATGAGGATCCTCTTTTTCTATAAAACTCATTTATGCATACTCCATTTAAGTGTGGTAAAAATATATTGGATGTATATATATGTTTAGGACTTAGTCATATGCATATTACATATGATGGGAAGAAATGAATAAATATATGTTATGTGATAGTAATTAATTCTAATTAATCTTAAGACATCTTTCTTATTAAATAAGTCTATTTAAAATGAACCTAAACTTAAGATTAATTTAAAACATGTAATAAGTTCTTCAAAAAAAAAAAGAAGTGATTAATTAATATGTTTTAGATGTGGCTTAAGGTAGGGATAAAAGACAGTGATCCTCTCTTTTCTTCTCTTTATAATATTTAGTTATTAAGAGTAAGTCAAGTGGAACAAAAGAGAACATTAAGTGAAAATTCATAAATTAACTAAATCATTTAAAGTGAAACCATCCTTCAAATTAATTTCTTTCTTACTTAGAAAATTATAAAAAAGCTTAATTAAGGACGTGCTTTATCCCTCACTAAAGCTCCCTAGATTTAGGATCTTAGATTGATGTTTTCCCTCGGGCTACAAGCATAAGTCCTCACCTCTTAGGCATTTTCACAACCTTGTGTTGTGAGATTATAAGTCCTAGCTTTCTAACAGAATTTCAATTCAAACATCTAATTCTCCTCAACTTCAAACATATAAAGCCCAACCATAGGATATGCTGGAATGCTTACTGAGTTTACTAGTATCATGAAAATTCACTATGCATCTCCCTTTGGCTTCAATAATGAGTCTTTCCTTTTTATCTATCCTGATTGATTTTCCAAACCAATTTATTAATAGTCATATCTTTTAAATCTTTGAAGATAATAATTGTCTACTTTAATCGAGAGTATTCCTAAGAAACTCACCTTAATTAGGATGTAATTAACTATGGGGGCTTGCCCCTATAGGAAACTTTAGGAAAAAAATCTACTTTATTCATCCATATATAATAGGGAAAAAAATCTATGGTATATTCGAAGACCCGTCATGCCTTAGGAGTCCTTATTAGGTGATTAGGTTTATTGTAGGGTGGTGATTTCTATCTTTCAAGTTAGTGCACCATTCCTTGGTATCATACCCGATCACCTTAATAAGTACTCCCTCAAATCTACATGGTGTCCCCTACACATATAATTGAAAACAAACACCACAGTACCCAACCAAGTCCATTGTAGAGTGGTGATTTCTATCTTTCAAGATAGTTCACCATTCCTTGATGTCATACTTGATCACCTCAATAAGTACACCCTCAGATTTGCGTGGTGTCCCCCATACATATAATCAAAAACAAACACCACAGTATTCAACCAAGGGAACTCCTCACCCAATCATTATGAGCTCACCTCTTAAGGTTAAGATATACTTTTTTATCTACTTGGCACTCTTTATATATATGCCCCCTTAAAACTCTATAGAAGATGGACCTTAGACAATTTATGGGGTTAAACCCTTGATTCGTTTGGGAGTGGGGGCTTATTCTTCCTTTTCTATACCTTCTTTTATCGAAGATCATTTAATTTTTACTTTATTATATCACCTCATAGAGAAAATGAAGGACCGTTTGTACTCATATTTCTTGATATATTGCAATCTCTTATACTTCTCTACTTCCTCCCACCATCTCATAAATTCAAATCTAACTTCTCTAGCGCCTAAGTAGGTTCTGCCTCACCCACAGACAAAATTGAATCCAACATATCTAGTAGATCATCAAAGTACAAATCACTAAATACAAATAGGAGGGGAAATGCTATAACAGGTATGTGATACTTAGGTGCTTCTTTCACAACATCCCTCACATGAAATAAATAGAATGAAGTGAGATCCAAAAACTCTTTTAACATGGTGTTGAATCCCACTTTTTGTACTATGATGCCTAAAGGTAAAGGAAAAAGGGTAGAACTCTTAAAAGCCAAATTAGAAGTGATTTCCTTAGTGATAGTAGATTAGTTGAAGATTATATTTTTCTTCTAATTATATTTTAGTTAGATCACAAAGCTAGGCTTGTGTATAGATGTATGTGTCTATTTATCCAAGTATTTATAAAATAATAATTTTATGATATTTTTATTATGTTTAAAAATATAAATATTTTCTCAACCATAATGAGTCTCATTAAGATTATATATCCGAGGTTTGGCAAATAATATAAGTGTCCAAATGTGGTCTTCATAACTACTTATTTTTATAAGCACTAGGCACTTATATGTGATGAAAAAGTAGGTGTGATTTAACTAGCTCACATGAAATGGCTTAGGATTGGGTTTTTACTTAAGGTCCACTCTAGAAATACTGTGGATGAATATAGTCATTAATGGCAGTACACCTATCTATAGCCAACTTTAGTTTGGTCTCCCACATGTTCTATGTCTTCACCTAATAAAAGGCTACCATCATGGATCCTTAACCTCATTTTATATTCCTTATTCATCTACTTCCTTAGTCTCATCAAAGAACATGATTTTGGCTTTAACTAGTATTGCATATGCCTCCTCTTATAACATTAAAGCAAATTATTTCCTTATTCTTTGAAGTTGACTCAATGATTCTTCTATTGTGTTAGATACTAAAGGATGAAAGACCTCTAGTAGACCTATGATTAAGAAAGAAGAACGTTTGATTAGAGGAATTTTCACCATTCGATCTAGATAAAGAAGCATCCTTCTTATTCTTCTGTAAGAGTAAAATATAGTGAGATGCATCCTCAAGAATAGAGGTCTTGTAACTCCATCTCATACCTAGTGACACTCACAAGATTAAAAACAAATTTATTTGCCAATTTTCAATCCTAATTTGTACAATTAGCCTCGATCACAAGATCTTCAAAAGTGTTTGTGTATTCTACTATCTATTATGGAGTGACTATGGCACCCAAGATGAGAGGTGAATTGGGTGATTTCAATAAATATTATAAGTTAAAATCTAAACTTTAAATTTGGTAAACATTATTTAAAGTTGCTACAATATTTTTTAAATATAAAAAAAATTAATAACAAATGTTGAAAAATAAAAGAGATAATAGGAAAGCAATTTTTAAGACGTTTGCCCAAATTCAAAAATGACTTCATCCATACCTAGCCGACTAGGATTCAATAACCAAAAAAATTACAACATAATAATTTTCTGCAAAGGGAGAGCACAAGCTCAAGTAATATATACTTTCCTACAACTAGGCAAAAACAACCCCAATAATAAAATTTAAACAAAATAAAAAATACAAATATTTTATGCTTTTGACAACAACAAATTTAAACTTATAGCAACTACCCTCATAATTAGGTAATCTCACAACACAATTAATCACCTTAGAATTAACAAAGAATTGTAAGAGTTTTGGCAAATAAGTAGGTCACCAAATTTTAAATGAAATGATAAAGTAACTTTTCAAAAATAATACTCACAATGGATATACCTTTATGCAATTGATCAATCAATATACTTTCTAAATGTGCTCAAATTTTATAATACTTGAAAGTAAATTTCAGCAAACACAAAAAATAATTTGTAGTTAATTATGTCTAATTTATAATAATGCAATAAAAGTATTGTGAAACTCTTCACCAAAGATATATATCTTCAATTACAATTAAATTATTTTAGTAAAAATATAAATTAAAAATCAAGCATTTGAATGCATTGATTAGTTAAGGTAAATTCACATATAGTATAAGTTAAATTTTAAAACTAAAAAATTATTTACGATGTAATTAGTAATGTCAAAGAAATTAATAATATGTTTAATAAATCTACTAAATGCAATTTTATACAAATATGATTTGAATGTGTTAAAAAGAAGTATTGGTTTATCATTTTTGTGTATCAATAATAACCATGAAACACCACACTTGAAAACATCCATGTTTGAACAAATTAAATTCTTCCAAACAACAATAATGCTTATGCTAATATTTTCTTTTGAACTCACTTCAAATAGTTTTTTAATCTAATTGAGGTAGTCACAACATAAAACACAGCAGTAATATAATTGATGAAATGTTATAATGAAGTATGAAAAAGTAAATAAATTTAGGAAAAGAACAATAAAAAAACAAAGAAATCAATCAATTTAATTTAGGCCCAAACTAGTTTGATATCACTAACACTGAATCACATAATGTTTAAGGATCTAATGAGACTTGAAAAGAATAATTGATCCGAGAAAAATCAAGTGATTAAGTGATATTAATTTAACATGTGAGCACTTGGAGAATTAAGTGCATGAAAGAAAACAATCATCCTGTTTAAGTTTAAGAATGAGAGAGGGAGAACTTAATGATTTAAGATAATTTTTGAAAAATAATAACTAAATCCTTTGAAGGAGTTTTTCTTTCTTACATGCAATAACTTTCTTGAGGGGAACACTTAGAGAGACATTAGATAGCATTTTTTGCATAAAGTAACACACAATAATCAAAAAGTGAAATTTCTTTACTCAAGCAATGGATCAATTTTACTGTAGTTCAATGAGTGTGGTTGTCTAAAGAAATTAGGGTTATGTGTTTTACATGGGTTTTAACACAATTCAAAGAGACTCATGGCTACGGAAAGAAATTTGGCAAGTTTTTTTAAGAAAAATAAGTAATTTGCATGAATTTGTAGCCGACGAAAGGAATTTATCTAATTTGGGTGAGTAATCTGTTCCAAATGATGAATGAAAATTAAGAAGTGGATTTGAATTCAAATTAAATGAAATTAGGAGAAAATTGCAATATTAAAAGCTAAAATTAATTTCGAAGAATTTGTCCAAAAGAGAATAGCTAATGGAGTTTATTTAAATAAGTTAAGAAATGTGATTAATCACTTGTTTAAAAATAGATGGTTATTAATATATGAATCAATCATTAATTAACATGAATTAAAATAAAATATAGACAACCATAAATTAATTTTTTTAATTTTAGTTCCATTCAGATGGATAATATGAATTTAATTTGGGTTAAGTAGATAATTTTTTATATTCATATTTTAATGATGAATGCAACCAAAAAATTCGATAAATTTTGCATTAATAATAAAATAAATGACTAATAATTTGGTTTAGAGAAATTACACAATGTATATTAAACATAAATTATTTATTCAATTGAATTTTTACTAAACAATCAAAATAAGGACCTTGCGAGTTGATGATCTCATTTTTAGACGAGGTTTACACCATTCTTAGTCTTAGTAATTAAGATTCTTAATCCTAGACTAAGATCACCCTAATTAAACACTAAGCACACTTCATTAAGTGGCCAAGTGTATAATCAATCCAAAACTAAAATAAATAAAACTCATGATCAAATGGAATACAAAATCTAGAGCCAAAGCTGGAATGAGAATCATAGGGTAAGACTTAGGTTAGACTAGTGGGTGCCACCCAGACCTAACCTAACCCAATTGAGCTAGATGAGTCCAATCACTTTCAAATTAACTCAAACTAAACTCAACACCAAATGAAACACATTTGAACCAAAACATAAATTCAATGGACACTAAAATGGCTCAAGTAACCTATTTAAGCCCAATTTGATATAAGTCCAAATAAAATCAAAATTAAATTAAACTAAATCAAACCAAAAGCACAAAGTCAATGCATAGAGATAAATGAATTCAAAATTAAATTTAGATTATGTTCAAAGTAGTCAACTAGGCCATTTGCCTTAGAGTTGAATTATATGAGCCCCACCTAGTCAAAATCAAATTTAAACAAAATTAAATTAAATTAAACTATCCCAAAGGCTCAAATTCATCATATTAACTTAATTAATTATAAAACTAAATTCAATTGAGGCTCAAATTAACTAATTAGGCCATTTAACCTACCCATTTAAGTAAAATTAGGTCAAACTTAGATCAAACCTAAAATTGATCCAAATTAAATAAAATTAATCAACCTAAATTACTTTAAATGATTGCTAAAATATAATTGAAGATTAATCTAAGCCCAACATAATCAATTTGACTCACTTTGATTAAAGTGGGTCAGAATAAGTTCAAATCAATTCAAAACCAAGACAATCCAAATCAATTCAATCAAAGAAAATTGAATGGCCAATTAGACATGATTAAAGATGAAACCCAAATTCAATGATCCAACATAACCCATTAAAATTTACCCAAATCAATTGGGTCAACATGGGTTGGCCCAAATTCAAAATCTAAGCTAAAGCCCAAATTAAACTTTGGCAAACTAAACCCAATATTATTCCCTAAATATGAAATGGTTTTACGACCTTCAAAGACTAGATGAGAAATGAAAGAGGAGGGATTAGTGGCATGGAGCTAAGTCATATGTGAGAGAGCAAGTGGAACTTTTAAAAACTTATCCTTTCCACCATTTTACTCATCTAGCCATCAAAGGAAACTTTGGGGCACACCAACCATCATCTAACACCTAAAAATTAATGTAAACATGCTCACAATCACTTGCAAGTCCATGCTAATCAAGAAATCACCTCTCTCAACCATCATGAATGGTGATTTTTTTCCACCTTTAAAAAGGGAAGAGAAAGCCTCTACTCTCTCTCTCTCTCTCTCTCTCTCTCTCTGTCCAAAAACACACTTCTGAGCATTTAAGAAGAAGAAGCAAACCTTCTCCCTTCCTCTCAACTGACTAAAATAGAAATACACAAAATCTAGCAAACCCCATTGGCAATCAGTGATTAGGACAATCTGAGATGAAGTGAAGAAAAATCACATGAAAGCTCCAACTTAAGGCGAGGATCGAGTTCAACACAAGAAATCTACTAAACAAAAGCTTCAGTGAGGTGATCTCTTGAGCTATTAGTAGAGATCTAAGCTTTGATTTTTGATATGAAGAAACCAGGCAATGTTGATGATAACCTATAGAAATCAATAGAATTCATCCCCTCTAAACCCCACAGTGCAAAAGCACTCAATTTCCAGTGAGTTCACCGAAAAATCGAGGCTTAGACGGGTGTTTGAGGAGGAAGTTTTGTCCACCTCGTGCTTGCAGCTAAAATAAAGCCACTAATAAATAATTAAAACCTCTTTTAATCTACCCAATTAATTAGAACCGTCTTAACTAAGAATCATATGGTTCACATTTAGGAAATTCTTGCCCAAATCCACATCATGGCCACATAGACCAATTGGGCATGACACGCATGAAGGCATGCCTAGTGTTGATTAGTTTAAATAAAAAATAGAGATTTTTTTAATTAAATAAACACTAAAATAATTAAAAAATATAAAAAAAATCAAAAATCAAATATATAACAATAATTTATAAATAAGCTCTTATTGGATTTGTCTTTTCAAGAGGAATAAAATAACCGAAAACCCCTATTTTTGTTTCATATTAATTTAGGTTTGAATGAATATTTAATTTATTTAAATACTCCTAAAATACTAGTCAAATTGACCTAGAATTTTTAGAGATTGTATATGAGGCTAAGATTCACCTACCATAAAAATCTCATGTTAAATTAGATTAAAAGTTATTGATTTTTGAAGCTGAAATAACTTATTTTAAGAAGATAAATAATTTAAAATAAAGAAAATTATGAAAAATCATCGAACAACTTAAATCAATTTAGTTTACATCAAGAAACTCAATAAAAATATTTAAGCCCTCTAAATCTCATTGACTCACAAATCATCAATTTAGGACTTAATTAATCTTAATTGATTAACTTAATCACACTAAACTTTAAAAAATCACAATAAATCAACCATTAAGCTAAAAAAGACAAATGATCCCTCCTTAAATTCATTTTTCAAAAGAAAAATCTAATAAAAATAAAACTCCTAATTTTTATTTTATAATTTTTGATTAATTTAGATTTTAAATAAAATAATCAAATCTTAATTACACCATTCTTTCTCTCAAAATTTAAAAATGTAAGAAATTCTACTATAATAAAATATAGTTACAAGTAAAAGCTCATAATATAAGAACATCTTTCTTCCTCTCAAAAAATAATAAAAAGCTAGATAAAAAGTCCCACATCTCCGAAGATTCTCTATTTTATAAGATCATTATTGATTATGAAAGAAAACTACATATTGATTTGTGGAAGATATATGTTAGTTATAATACAATATGATAGCTATGCAACTATAACCAATAAGAGACTCGCCTGTACTTTGACGGTTGGGCGGTCCTCTGATGTATTCACTCGTGCGAGTTTGTGAACGAATTCACCTCAACCAAGCAACTAATGCCAAACTTACTAACTCGCACGGGCATATGTTAGAATACTAAAAGACATCATTAAATTTTGAAGCTCATAATTGTGAAGGATTGTACTAGAAGTGCAAATACTTTGTTATTTGTTATTAGTCATTAATGTTAAAATGTAGAATATGGTGATGCACTTAGTAACAATACCTAAATTATATGGCCCCTTCAAGATTTATTACTCCTTGCCAGCATAAACTTTTTTTGTCCCTAATACAAAATCCTACTTACCATTACCCTGCCAGCGTGGTGATTTAGATCACATAATTCAACATCTTTCTACTAAACAACGAATTTCTTCTTTATTTTTTTCTACAGAATTTGGAAAATACAACAACTACGAAATTTTCTTACTAATTTGTTTTCCAAATCCTTTTCAAAAAATCCACTCTAATTCTCGGGCAAAGATGAATTTGTTGCCCACATCGAACCAATTGATCCTACTCTTATTATCCAAATACATTCCATGAAATACACTATTGACGATAAAATTGAATTCAAAACTCAAATATCTAAATTATTATAACTTAAAATCATAGAAACTAGCAATGGTCCTCATAGTAGCCCTGCATTCCTGGTTCAAAATCATGTTGAATAAGTACGTAGAAAGGTCAGAATGGTAATTAGTCACAAAAAATTAAATGATAATACCAAGTTTGATGTCTTTTTTTACCTAATATAGAGATTTTAATCAATCAAATCAAAAATATCAAATGATTTTCTAAACTCGATTGTAAATATGGGTTCTGGCAAATACATAAGTACAAACATAGTAAAGAATTTATTGCTCTAGTATACCACAAAGACATTATCAATGGAATGTAATGTCTTTCGGATTAAAAAATGCACCATAGATATTTCAAAGACATATAGATCATTTATTTTCTTAATTTAATACTTTTATTTTAATATATGTCAATGATATCCTTATTTTTAGCAATACAATAGCATTACATTTAAAACTTTTAGCAATCTTTGCACAAAAAAACATACAAGCATGGTATTATTTTAAGTAAGAAAAGCTATTTTTGTAACACAAAATATTAACTTTTTAGGACTAAAAAAGATCAAGTATCTATTGAACTATAAAATCATATTCAACAAAAAATTGATCACTTTTTTATTATTAACAACAAAAAAGAATTACAAATATTTCTAAAATGTATTAATTATGCTAAATTTTTTATTAGAAATTTAGCAATGTTACGTGCTCCTCTCCAAAAGAAACTTAGAAAAAATTTGGCTTGGAGTTCGGATAAAAATGATAACGATACTTTATAAACTATTAAAATAGCTTGTAAAAATCTTACTAAATTAAATCTTCCCATTAATAAAGAAAAATTAATTATTAAAACATATAATTTAGAGACCTATTCGGCTGCAATTTTAAAAACAAAGCGACATAAAAAAGAAATTCTATATCGATATGCATCTTACACTTATACACCTATTGAACAAAATTATCATATTAATGAAAAGAACATTTAGCTATTAAAAATAATAATAATTAAAAATTTTGAAATATTCTTAAACGTACATTTTATTATTAGAACTAATAATAAAACAGTTATTTCTTTTATAAAAGACAAAATATATGACTCATTACCTAATAAATGACTTATTAGATGATAAAGCTGATTTTTTGCATACACTTTTAATTTAAAATATATTGAAGGTAAAAATAATTTCCAAGCTAATACTCTAACTCGAGAATTTTGCTAAACATGTGTACCGAACAAGATATTGAAATATAGTTTAACAAATTACCAGAACATATAGAATCTGAAGCAAATTCAGATAAATTATCTATCAAATCTGATGATCATCTTATCGATAATTATCTTCAAATTTTAGAATTCCATATATGGAAATTATAATGTGAAATATCTTATGACAATAAAGTTTTAACTGAATTATAGAAAGTTAAAAAAAAAACCTTTCTGCAGAATTAAATGAAGACGAGTTACCTTTTATCACACAATTACACTCTTAATTAAAGGATTTTACCACCCTTGAACCAACTATAACTAAGCAAGAAAGCTCGTCTAAGATAACTACATAGATAAAACAATACTCTACGGTTCTTCTTAAAGAACCAAAGAAGTAAAAAAGTACACTTCAAATAGTAGAAGAATGACAATAATTTTCACTATTTCAAGAAATAATCAATCCTCAGATATACTTTCATATGTATGAAAATATAAATATGACATACATTTATGGAGATATTGACCCTAAATTAATTTAGGAATTATATCTTAGTGGTTTGCTAAGAATGATATATCTTAAAAATATAACAGTTCTAAATAAATTACCAAAAACATTTATCCATGTCGTCGAAACATTTCAATCTATATTAAAGCACTAAAATATATACATCAAACTTTTTCAGACATGTCATGAAATAGTTAAAGGAATAATAACCATTATTTAGCTTGAAATTAATAACAAGCCCTTCTATCCTAAATATGTGGACAACAAGAACTTCATCAAACAAAATAAAGACAAAAATCTTTATCAATTATGGATAGAAATAAAGAAAATAGACCCCTCCAACAAAAGTTTCTACCATTATTAGAACAATTTATTTATCTATATTCACTACAAATAGAAAACAAAGAAGATACATGAAGTAATGTATCTCAAATGGACAAATATGCTCTTGAAAAATACGGAACATGGTAGTGTTGAGAGAAAAGAAAATTTTTGCTAAAAAAATGTAAAAAGAAAAATTGCATCATTATAATTATTGTAAAAATAAAAAATAATTTACACCCAGCAAAAGAAAAGCAGAAGAACAAACTTCTAGAAAACTAAAGCATCAGCCATGACGTCAGAATTCTAATTACGTAAGCAGTAACGTCACATACAAGATAACATCGGCACTTATGACGTCATTAATTATTAAACGAACATTTTCTCTTCTACATAAGAAGAAGAAATTTAGAGAAAGGAAGGAGGCAAAGGAGGAGAAGCTTAAAAAACAAAATAGAGAGAGAGAGAGAGAGAGAGAAAGACACTATGAAATCTATATGTAGCCATCTAAAGAAAACTTCTCTCTCTATCGTGTAAAGTATACTATTTATTGTATCTATGTGTCTTCTCATGCTATTGTATCTTATTTCAGAATAATATTATACTTTTATAATTTCTATTTGATCTAAGTACACTTTGGTTAGGAAATGAATTAAAGGTGTGTTGTGATTCTTTGAAGTAATTATAAGGTTATTGTTAGTTTGCATCTCCCCAAGAAAACTATTGGATTAGGACAAGATACCAAATTTATAGTAAAATTTATATTAAGATTATTTGTATAATTTAATTCTATAAATTCATGATAGAAGCGTGATGGACCCTATTAGATATAATTGTGATTATACTTAGAGCAAGAATAGATTATTTCTTGGAATCTATTAGAATTAAACATGTAATATTGAAAAAAAAATAAAAAAATGATTAACAAAACTCTACAAGTTATCAGGTAGAGACTCTCTCTAAAATGGTATGAGAGCATGAAAAAGATCAACCTAAAATTTATAATAAAGACATTATGCTGATATGAATTTCTCTCTTATCATAGTAATTTTCTTTCTTATAAATATGAAATAAGAGAAGAAAAAACATATATACCTTAAATTAAAGAGTTAGAAGAAGATATCTCATCAAATGATAAATATAACTAAAGAATATTTAGAAAATGAATTAAAAAAATTATTTAAAATAAACATCTCTTTAATACAAGTTTTCTTTGATAAACAAATTTTTTATATAATGGCTCCTCTAGGGAATCTAAATGAATAGACTATTATTAGCTATATGTTATTTTGTTCGAAGTATTCGAACTGATTCCAAGTTCATAATATTATTCTATCATCATGTAGCTAATAACAATCCATTCATTTAGATTCTCTAGAGGAACCTTTATATGAAAAATTTATTCATCTAAGAAAACTTCTAGCTGATTATTAGAGATGTTTATTCTTAATAGTTCTTGAATTCATTTTAATTCATTTTTTAAATATTCTTTAGTTATATTTATCATTTGGATGAGTATATATCTTCTTCTAACTCTTTTAATTTAAAACGTTTATAAGTTTTTTTCTTCTCTTATTTCAGATTTATAAGAAGGAAAATTACTTGATAAGAGTAATTAGAGTGCAAAAGTATAATTTTCATCACAATGTGTACTATTTGTTTTCCGTTTATCTTTCTGCACAATTCTAGAGGGGGTCTCTACTAAATAACTTGTAGAGTTTTGTTCGATTATGGTCAATTTTTTAAGTATTTTTAATTCTTTTTCAATATTATAAGGTTTAATTCTAATAGATTCAAAATCAGAATCCATAAAGAAATAAACTTCTCTCTAATCTTTCTCTAAGTATAACTATAATTATATCTAATAGGATCCATCATGCTTCTATCATAAATTTTTAGAATTAGATTATGAAAATAAACTTAATATCTGACTTGATTTTTTATCATAAATTCTTCGGTTCTTATCGACTTTTCCTAATTGGTTTTCTTAGATGTGCTCAACAAAAAACAACAACCTTATTTGATTACTTCAGAAAATCACAACACAGCTTTAATTCATTTCCTATGCTAAGTGTACTCAGATCAAATAAAAATTATAAAAGCATAATATTATTATTCAGCACATGCTGCTTGGTAAGTAATGCTGTAAACAACACTTCCTTGTCTTAATTGAACATTATCTAACTTATGTTTAAGAGTAAGAGTTCTATTTAATTGTCTATTGTTGATATTTATAGCATAATTAGGGTGTAGATTAAACATTAGGTTTGATAACATAAATTTCCTTCAATTACTCTTAAAAAGCATCTTTTTTAGAATGAATAATTCTATCATATACCCAAAGAGTTATACGGCTATCTATACCTTTACAAAAGTATGTTATTATTAATACTTAGATTCCTCTAAAAAATACATGCTAATATTTTTTTGGGTGAGGTATTTTTTGTAAATCTTGATTTCATATTACAGAATTATATAAAGAAATTTTTGTACTTCCTTGAGCTTCAATTATTTTAATAGGATATTCTCTGATTATAATAAAATGATTTTTCTAATTTAATATTAGCATATCAAAACAATCTTTTATTCATAAAGTTAATTCTCTTTTTATAATCTTTTTATATTCATCTTCTATTTTTGACTTGATCTAAGACCAAGAAATCATTTTTTATAAATACTTGTTAAAGTATTTTCAATGAAGTTGTATGCATCTTCACCTTGAAGATTATAATTATAAATAGCTATACTATCTATAGTCCATTTATCAATTATTTCTGCTGTATTTTTATAGTAGCCTAGATTAAATAGATTCCATGTCCACTGATTGGCTCATGACTATGGATTGTTTCAGGTGTAGGAATTCTCCTAACACTTGGTGGTATGAATTATTGTTTAGTAGTTGAAGTAGTTGAAGAACCTACACTACTTGTACTAGGTAGGGTTGTTTGATGACTTAATTCTGACATAAGTCTATCTATAGATGAGGTTTGTAGAGTATTATTCATAAACTGCTGTTGATGTAATACAGAGATTAAATCATCTAACTCTTGGGATAATTCATTAATATTTATAATCTCATGTTAAGAATTTGTTAGTTTTTTAAGATTCTTTTTCCTAATTCAGATATATTACTCATACTTTCAGTTTGTAAAGGAGCTTTTATATAAAAAATTTATTCATCTAAGAAAACTTCTAATGAATTAATAGAGATGTTTATTCTTAATAGTTCTTGAATTATTTTGAATTCATTTTCTAAATATTTTTTAGTTATATTTATCATTTAGATGAGCATATATCTTCTTCTAACTCTTTTAATTTAAGGCATTTATAAATTTCTTTTTCTTCTTGTATTTCAGATTTATAAGAAGGAAAACTACTATGATAAGAGTAACTAGAAGTGCATAGACAGGCATATTTTTATCATAAATTTTGTTATTTATTATAAATTTTTCAGGTTTATCTTTTTCAGGCTCTGATACCATTCTAGAGGGGGTCTCTATCTGATAATTTGTAGAGTTTTGTTTGGTTATGTTTAGTTTTTTAAGCATTTTTAGTTCTTTTTCAATATTACAAAGTTTAATTCAAATAGATTCAAAATCAAAATTCATAAAAAATAGTCTTCTCTCTAATCCTACTCTAAGTATAATCGTGATTATATCTAATAGGGTCCATCATGCTTCTATCATGAATTTCTAGAATTAGATTATGCAAATAATCTTAATATCTCACCTAATTTTTTACCATAAATTCTTCGATTCTTATTAGACTCTCCTAATCCAGTGGCTTTCTTGGGGAGATGCAGGCTCAACAATAGACCACAACCTTATCTGATTACTTCAGAGAATCACAGCACAACTTTAGTTCATTTCCTACCCTAAGCGTACTTAGATCAAATAGAAATTATAAAAGCATAATATTATCCTGAAATAAGATATAATAGCATCAAAACACATATAGATACAATAAACATTAAACATACATACATTAATTAGAGAGAAGATAAGTTTTAGCCTAGATGACTATTACACATTGATTTTATAGTGGCTCTCTCTCTCTCTCTCTCTCTCTCTCTCTCTCTTTCTCTCCTTCCTTTTCTAAGCTTCTCCTCCTTTGCCTCCTTCCTTTCTCTGAATTTCTTCTTCTTATGTAGGTGAGAAAAGTTTCGTTTAATAATTGATGCTGCTGTAAGTGCTGATGTCATCTGGTATGTGACATCGCTGCTTACATAATTATAATTCTGGAATCATAGCTGATGCTTTAGTTTTCTATAAGTCTATTCTCCAACTTCTCTTTTACTGTTTGTAAATTATTTTTCTTTTTATAATAATTATAATGATGTAGTTTTTTCTTTTTGCATCTTTTTACAAAATTTTTCTTTTATCTTAGTACTTGCTTGTTCCATATTTTTCAAGAGTATATTTGTCCATTTGAGATACATTACTTCATGTATCTTCTTTGTTCTCTGTTTACAGTGACTGTAGATAAATGAATTGTTCGAACAATGGTAGACCCATATATTGGATGGGTCTATTTTTTCTTCGTTTCTATCTATAATTGATAAAGCTCTTTGTCTTTGTTTCATTTGATGACTTTCTTATTGTCCACATATTTAGGATAAAAGGGTTCACTGTTAATTCAAAGTTGAATTATAGTAATTGTTCCTACAACTATTTCAGGACATGTCTGAAAAAGTTTGATGTATATATTCTAGTGCTTTAGTATAGACTGAAATATTTCTACAGCGTCGATAAATATTTTTGGTAATTTATTTAGAACTATTATATTTTCAAGATATATCATTCTTAGCAAACTACTAAGATATAATTCTTGAACCAATTTAGAATCAGCCTCTCCATAAATGTGCACCACATTTATATTTTCATACGTATGAAAGCATTGTGAAAAGGAAGAGAACAAAAAAGATCATGTAAGAATAAAGGTGCCCCTCCTTTTATATCCTAAGGGGGGGTCTATACATATGATAAGAATATATATGGTAAGTCAAACACAGAGATGGATTCACTTGGCGAGTATATGCAAGTAATGAATCTAGCGAGTATATCGTTTATAATTGCATTTGTGGCGACTATCGAGTTCAGTGATGATGGTTGTCACCTTGTTTTACTCACAATGGGTGGAGTAATCTATGGCTGGTTCTTTTGTTATTTCATTATGTCTTCAACTCACATGTTTGTAGCTAGTCTTTATTGTCAAGTATAATTTCTTATTGTTTTGGCTATTCTAATAGTCTTGTTGGTAGAATCACTCAAGCTTATTTGTTCCATTGGGCATGCATTTTTCTCCCTGCTTCTTCTGCTCCTTGTAAATGTGACTTGTAAAAAGATAGAAGAATAAAAAGTAACATTAGTTTGTAAGAATTTAATGAATCTCAAAGAATAAAAATTTTACATAATTATGAAACGTTACATTACCATTTATCCGGATTCATTCCTTCAAGGTGTCTAATCTCTCAATGGCTATAAAAGAAACCTTTATTTTGTTCCTTTGGAACATATCATGATACACCATGTCACTCACTTAAATTAATTAACTATCTTTTTTTTTGAATCTATAAGAAGTATTTGGTTACCCACCATAGACATTAAGAAGCCTCATGGTGATATTGACTCTGCTACACTCTTGGTCTATCTACAGAAGAAAGCAAAGAAGGCCAATAGGTCTAAAAAAGTCAATACTACCTCTATATTTGGAGAGAGTATACATGCCCCCATCATTGTCAAACCTTGCATGACTCCAATCCTAAAGGTTGTACCGGATTTGTAGGTGGGTCTGAGTACTCGCCCTACTGAGGTGCAAATATACTAGTAATACTTCTCCTTGTGCGAGTTGAGGGTGTTTAGGAGGAAGATAAAGTTCCTTTGAATTGCTAGCACAAGAAAGTTGTGGTGAGCCGATTGATGAGAACCATCTCTGAAAGGGAGATTATATAAAATTGCTTGGGAAAATTGAGACTACTTTAGCTTTGCAAATTCCTTTATTTAACTTACAAAATCTTCTTGTTGATCATAGCTGAGCATGACCAATGTGTAGGAGTCGGCCGAGTGAAATGAAGTGTGCTCGCCGACCCTTCAATTTATTTCTTCTGATAGCCCAGGTAGTTCTATGAAACTAATTAACCTACAGTGAAAGATTTGTTAGGCATGATCCGAGTAGAAAAGAATTTCATTATCTTCAGTCATAGCTTTCATTTCTGAGGGTTTAGCTTTTGATGAATCCCCTTATTGATATTTTATTTCTTATTTTTGATGAGTTCCTTTCTAACCATTCAGTGGCGACTACAGTCTTGTCATGGGCTAACTTGGTGGTGTGGGCATGGTCACTGAAGAGGGCTTATATTCATAAGGGCAATCGTTGAGGCACCCACCATGACAACCAAGTTCACTTCCTTTAACATAAAGAATTGTTGGTGAGCTTTCCCTCTCCTACTCGTTGAGACAGTGGTGAGTCTATAAAAGGTGAGTCCTCCCAGCCACATAGGGATGACGTTGAGGAACCACGTGTGTTTGTGACTCTTTCAAGTTTGCCAACCTATCAAGGGAGGTTGAACTTTTGAGGGAGGCTTTGAACTTGTCTACGCGGGCGATAGACGAGTTACAATCATTGTTAAAGCTAGAGTCATAGTGAAGGCATATTGAGTATACACATTATGTATCTCACAATTTGATTTGATGATAATAAACTTTGTCTAATACAAACTAATAATTTCTTTGTAAGATAAATTATCCACAATAATCATTATGATCATCATTCTTAATTTAGAATTTTCTTAATAATAAATATATATTCTTGAAGCTACTAATTATTTATTTTAAGTATTTTAGATAATTCATGGGACTCAACTTCCATAATTAGATCAGAGAAGGCATATTGAGTTTACACATTGTGTATCTCACAATTTGATTTGTGATGATAACAAACTTTGTCTAATACAAATTAATAATTTCTATGTAAGATAAATTATCCAGAATCATTATGATCATCATTCTTAATTTAGAATTTTATTATTGATATATATATATATATATATATATATATATATATATATATATATATATATATATATATTCTTGAAGTTACTAGTTATTTATTTTAAGTATTTGGAAATTCATGAGACTTAACTTTCATAGTTAGATCAGGAAAGTCATACTAGCTATATTGGGGCAATTTTAGAATCTTCTTATGTTATGCAATAATAAGACAATTAAGAGCTTAGTAATATAAAAATATTTTTTTAATAATTCCATATCATTTTTGAATTTTTGCATAAATTTTCATATTTTATTTACATGATATTTTCAATTATTCTTTTTGGAAAATTTAAGTACTTGGATGCAATTAAGTCATATCCTTTGTGTTTTAAAGTGTGTTAGATTTAGTTCATACTTCATTTAGTTATTTCCATATTTGACCTTATTAACTATCCATTTATTTATGCATTAGAGTGAATTATTCATAAATTATTCATATTATTTTTCTCTCTCCTATTCTTTTATTTTTCTCTCATATTATAATTGTCATCCCAATTTTGTTTTGGCTTAATTTTTTTATGATTTTTGACATGATAAATCTTATTGGAGTTATGGAATTTATTGTCATAATATATATTTTTAATTTTTTAATTTTTAAAATTCATTTTTTTTTAATTTTGAAATTCAAATGAGTTTTGAATTTAAAATAAATTGTTCTTACCATAAGTTGCCAAATTGATTTTTAGCTTTTTATGAATTATTGTATTACCCCTATCATAATTTAATTAAGTTAATTTGAGTTTATTTGATTTATTTTAAGTTAATTTAAATTAAAATTCAAATGATCCATGTACTTATAAACTTTATATTTTTAATTTAATTATTTATGAAAATATATGGCCTTCTAGTATTTTATTTGGAGTAACTTGATTTGTTTAAATTAATTAAAATATCTTTTAATTTGATTTTTATAATTTATTCATGATCTATTTTAATGAATGGATATTGAATCTATACTTGAAAACATTGTGGTTGTAATCCATGTTTATTTTTCGTGAATTATTTTATTATTTTTATTTCATGACTTGCCTTAATGTTTCAAATCTATATTAGTTATTTGATCTCTCATATTTGTTGCATTAAATCATGGATGAACTTTTTTTGTAAATGCCTTGGCCATCCCATGCTAATTGATCCTTACTATATTTTAAATTCAAATTATTTTGATTCACTTCCCAAATTAATTCCTTAATTAATTCAGGATAACTTATTTATGTTAAGTGGATTCAAAATAATTCATTCCACCCTTGCTTGGCTGGCATCATTAAAGTTTGAATTCAATTAGATTTAAAAATTAAATAATGTGCTTAATTATTCAAGTTCAAATTTTTACCAAATCAATTTTCCTTCTCTTTATCCTTCTTTGGCCGAAAATCATTGATTTATTCCTTTAATTTTATTTGATTGGACTGATTACTATTGTTCCTCATATCTCTCTCTCCTCTCAATCATACTTGGTTGACATTTTCAAATTGAAATTTTTTGACTATATGATTGAGATCTTCTAATAGAAATCAAATAATTTCAATACAATTTAGTGACCCTCTCTATTTAAAGAGGTTTTCCTTGGCTTTTAGTTCTCTTGCTTCCTCTCTCTAGACAAACCCTTGCAATATATATATATATATATTGAAATGTCTCTTAAAGATTAAGTGTCAAATCTCTTTTCTTTCTCATTGGAATCCTTTGGCCAAAACCTTCAAATTGTTTGGTAGATTCAAACTGTTAACAAGTTAACAATTCCCATTGAATTATTGCTTGGCCGAAACTCACTTTGTTGCTTCTTGAAGATTTGGTAAGATCAACTCAAGTCTAGCCCTCATTGTTTACATATATAAAGATCTAAGTAAGAGTTTTCAATCAATTATATGCTTTTGATTTTTAGTTTTTCAACTATTTGATTTGGATGAAAAGAACTTTTATGAATTATTGTTAAAGTTTTTCTTCTTAAGATTTTCCATTCTCATCTCATGTGATTTGAAAACAATTTATTTTATTGGATTGAAATCATTTTGTGTTGCAAGTGTTATAGCTTTCATATCATAAAAGAGTTTTATAAGAGTCCACTGATTCTTAAAGGGATTTCTTGCTTTATTGTTTCAAAGTAATTAATCAACTAAGGAATTCACATTAGCTTATTTATTTGAAAGTATTCATTGCACAAGTCCTTTGGATTACATATTCATGTAAATATTTTAAAGTCTAAATAATTCAAGTGATTCCATATCATATAGGTTTTTTCAAGTTCGTTTATTTTTTCAGATCTTTACCTTTTTTGAAGTCAAATATTTTTCAAAGATCTATTTACTTCATGTGCTTCATAGAAAGATAATTCAATAAGAAATATATTCATTTGAACTCTCTTAATTATTTATCTCAACATTATTTTAGTTGGGACTTGTGTGCAAAATTATTTTAAATTGAGAGTTAGATATTTATATTGTATCTTTTCTTCTTTTGTTCTCTTTTACTTGGGTTTGTACTTGCACATTATAGGAAAGTGCGGTGTTGGAGTTATCCTAACCCGGTGTAGTAAAGTACATTTGGAGTTGTACTTGCCCAAAGTAGAAAAGTACGAGAGATTAGTTGTAATATCATTTTATTTAGTGAATTCCTAATCAGGTTGACTAGGTGTGGATGTAGGCCAGTTTTTAGGTTTGGCCAAACCACATGAAAATCTTTATGCCTCTTGTCTTCTTACATTTTACATTTATTTTGATTTATTAGTGTGCTCTATTTTAATATCATAATTTACAATTAACTTTGTAACAAAGTTTAAAAACTAAGTTTTAATTTGAAAAATATTTTAAAATATCCAATTCACCTTCTCATGAGTGTCATAGCCTTTTAACAAGATAGTCTGTGGAGGTGGAGTTAATGGTTGGGCAATAGTGGGGGCACTAGGGGCCCCTCCCCCCATTGGCAATCCAACCAGCTTAATTTCCAACAGTCTATTGCTCGACTTGTGATGGCTCATCTCACTGTTCATTTGTCGGAGTTTGTTAGAGCCCCTCATCCCATAGCCGCTTACACCAGTCTTACAATTCACATCATCAACTGCCATAGTCTTGCTCGGCCCACTCCAAATCTCATTAAATAATGTAAATAAGTGACAGAAGTACAAATAAAACTTTTTTAATTACTCGAGGAATTCAATCTAAAGAGCAATACTTTTTATTTATGATATCAATTTAAATTACGCCATTTTAAATTTATTTTAAACCATTTATGCATAAAATCTTTAAGTTATAATCGATTTTATGCTCTATTTATACTCAAAAAATATTATTTAAGAAAGATCATAAAAAAGAAGTGTTTTATCCTTAAAGTTTGCAATTAGTTTTACCATGATACTAGTGAAGAATTATAAGCATAAATAGCTAATTAAAAAAGTGCAGCAAAATAAATTACTAAATTATAGCAAACCAATAAGCTTTTATTAACAATTTCTTAAAGTTGTTTAAGAGTTTGAGAATGCATCCTATTACTTAAGTATAAAAATAATAATTTTAATGAATTAATAATTAACTTATTTTGCTACTAGATGTCTTCATGTAACTTATGAATTCTAAGTGTTGTCGGCAAAAAATATTTATTTTCTTTAATCATTTATTTTAGTTAATTTTTTAGTGTTGAGCATGTTGTTTAAGTGAGTAATTACATTTTTTTTTCAATTCCCAGCTACAACCAAATAGTTGAGCTAATTCCAATGAGAGAAACTTTCAAAAAATAATAATAAAATAAAATAAAACCTATTACTACCATTACAAATAAATTATATAGATTCAATCTAGAATAATTTGATGAATTTAAATATTGGTTAGATAGTAATTTTTCCAAATATAAATTGCATTATATTGGACAGTCAACTTGATAATTTTATCATTGACATAAGATCTATTGATTTTTTGAAGTTGAAAGTGATTGAAGAGCACAAAAAATAATGAAGACTAGAAAAAATGATATTTATGCTTTAATATTTGTCACAATAAATTGAACATACATTTTTTATTATAAAAATTATAAAGAATCACTTGCAGAATCTTATTTGAGATTCTATGATGAAGGCATGAAGGAGAAATTATAGGTGTCATTCTTAACTACAAGTTTTTTATGAACTTAAATTTTATCTTATTATATTAAATCTTTAATAAAAGTTATTTTTAAAACCACCAATGTAGGATCTAAAATTAGATAAAATCTGTTAAGAATTTTTTTAAAGAAAAATTATTGATTTGTTCCCCTGCTAAATAATGTTTTTGGCTCCACCCTTAGGTGGAGTCTCAGAAAAATTTCACAACGGGCTGTTGACCTTGCTTACTCTATCAAGTTGGGGCCTCTCCTCCTTTCTAGTGCAAACTTATTGTATGATTATGTGTAAGAAAAGTAACTTGCTAATGATTGCACTAACCCATTATAGGATTTCTCAAAAATGATGTAGGGTTATAAAGAGTATGTTGTATTTTATGTTTGTATAATAAAATATTACTTTTCTCTACTCACTTTTTTGTTTTGATGAATTTTCACTATGATGAAAGTAAACATTTTGCATGTGTCATTCACAGGATCAAGTAATCATTCTCTTCATCGAATGCCTGATGTGACATTTGTGTTATTAGGCCTTTCTTTTTGCATCTATAAATTTATTCTTACTGGGGTGGTTGAGTCTTTATTACTTTTCATTTTTAAGCTAGCGGGTCTCCTTCTCATTGAGCAGAGCTTGCTTACATTCTTACTTTAAGTGATATTCCTTACAATTGTGCTCTTGAAGAAGGCAATTTCATCATTTCTTCAAGCATAGGCTAAGGAGGTGCTCGATCTTGAACAATCTACAAACCTCGCCTTTATATTACTAAAAACCCCAACTTCATTAAGTGGGTAGCGATAAGCATAAGTCCAACACAACTCAAGTCAATAAGTTGTGCATCCCACTCCATCACTTTAGAAATGGGTTTAGGCTACCTCTGCCCTGCAAGTGGGTTAATGTTCTCAATTTTTATATTTAGTGTTGACTAGGCTCCTTCCTAACTTATTGGTGAGCATTACGAATTTCATCCTCCTCATGATGGAAGAAATTCCATGGAGCATGAGCCTTTTTAGGCCAATATTCATGGTAAAAGGCCATGTGACTTTGTTGAGGGTTCACATCTGAACAAGGTGCTGCTAGCACTTTTTTGTTAGAGCTCCTCAAATTTCTGATATTAACTCTCCCTCTTCTACTTAGTGAGACCAAGCTTAGTGAGCTTGATGCTCAAAAAAATGGTGGTGGATAGTGAACCTAAAACATCTTTTTCTATCTCCACTTAGAAATGTTACTTGTAGTGAGTATTTCTTTCTTTACTCACATTTGATAGTTATCTTTGAGTCAATCTCATCAATTATTTTTGCATGTTTTTAGTAGGAAGACCTTATCCCCGAGCTTGATGATGGTTAAATTCTTCGAGGAGGGAAAGCATGAAGTTGGGGAGCCCGAGCTTGGCAATGATGGTGAGTTTGCCAAGGAGGAAGAAGAGTGTCTAAGTATAGCTCTAACAACTAATGAGGTTGGGTTGAGTACAACTCCTTAAAAGTCTAGGAAGAGATCTATGAGCTTTGCTGTTCATCGAAAGGAGCAAGCTTAGAGAGGAGGGAGGACTAAAGAGAAAAACTATACTCTAAAATTAATTGCGCTAACTAATAAAGCATATGGGCTTAGATGATCTACTCCAAGGAGTTTGACGAGCTTCTGGAGGAGATTCTTAATGGGCAACTTCTATTCCATCATGACGCTCAAGCAATCGAAGCATAAAATCTACAAATTTCTTTAAGAGAAAGGAGGCTTACTATATAAAGTCTTAGTTGTCAACCATGAAGAAAAATCTTTTATCTCTAGAAGACGAAAAGACCTTTAGAGAGGTATTAGCAGGAGGAAGAGAAGGATAAAGCAACTTTGGAGCTTTACCAACTCTAAGAGAGTTATGAAGAGCTCTCTCATCATATCGAGGAGTTTTAGGAGAAAGAAGAAGTTTGCTAGATTTTTAGATTCTAATGAGTACCATGATTTTCTTAAGCAAAAATTCAAGGCAGGCACCAACTTTTTTATTGCTAAATTAGTGAAGCATGGTCAGGTGGATGCTAAGTTCTTGGAATTTTCTAATGTACCCACCCTTTTAGATTCTGATGATGATATTGAGAGTAGCACAAACTGACTTCTTTAACTTTTTTTTGGTGAGTGTAAAGTGTATATGTACTTTTTTACTTGTTCTTTTTATGATATTTTACTTCATGAATGAAAAATATTTTTTATGTTAAGTACAACTTTGAAATGTTCTATCCTTTCTCTTGAGTACAATGAAGGCTGCTTCTTGCTAGAATTAATAACTTACTCATGTCATTGGTGTTATACTACTTATTAGCATTCTATTCAGGACTTAAGAGACACATTGATTAAATTTGTCTAGGTAGTCTTATAATTACTATCAATTAGATAAATTCTTTATTTTGACTTAACAGGTAAAACACTGAGGTGCTTAATGGTGAATTTTATTTTGCATTTTAGTTGATGCTCATTGTGTGTCAATTGTACAGTTTTGTCCCCAACCACATAGAGAGTTGATCTTTTTATTTTAAGTTTAATTGTTGACCTTACGAGGAGTCGATCTTACATTATAATCGTTAACCATATAGAGTGTTAGTCTTTTTATTTTAAAGTTAATTTGCTGAACTTAGCAAGGTGTTGGTCTTATACTATAGTTTGAGTTGATCTTTAGAACTCGCTCTGAATCCTTCTTTGTGGGAATCTCTTCTATCTCCTTGAGAACTTCAATTCCAGTTATTACATTCTCTAGCTATAAAACTTCATCTTTCTTACTAGATCTGCCAACTGCCTTTAAGTAACAAGCTCGAGATTGATTGAGATTTTGTTTAACAGTGATTTCCTCACATCTAATTCAAAATTTGATAGTTATGTGGAAAGTTGATAACACTACTTGAAAAGTGTTGAGTAAATATCGATCAAAGATGGTGTTGTAGGTGGCCGAAGCCTCTACATGATAAAGTTAGTCATAGCCATGAATTATTTTCTCCCTTCTCCTTAAGTCATGGGGAGGGTAATCATCCCTTCAATTTATCTTCACTCTCCTAAGAAATCGTATAGCAATCCCTAGTGGGGTGAATTTAGAGTTAGTTAATCTCAACTTGTTGAATACCAACTTAATGATTATGTTGATCGAGCTTCCTATGTTTATCAAAATACTTTTAACTTGATAATTGGAAATCAATTTGCTAACTAGACTTTTTAGGTGTCTACACTCTTTAGTCTTATGATTGTGCTCATGGTGGTAAGCAAAGTGACTTGATCGATCACGAACAATATCAAGTTTCATTGGTGGTGGTCTCTTAAAATATTCCTTATTTTAATTGGCCTCTACTAACTTGGCCATTAATACTCTGAGAGGAGTTGTTAATTCGGGTTATGAGTATTCAGCTCCTTGGGAACAAGTTGTAAGATTTTTAAACCCCCTAGCTGGTGGTGCCTTAGATCGCCTTCTTTTATCTTCTCTTCTAGCTCGATACCCACCACAAGGCAGTTGCTCTCGAAGAGATTTCTTTGTCGAGTCTTTTACTCAAACCAATGGTGTTGGTTGAATGAATTCATTATATTCTTTCATATTTAAATAGTTTTTTGCCACCTCCATTATTTGGCGAGTGTCTTTGGTTGTTAGAATCTAAGAGCATATCAAAAGGGTCCTTCTTTCAGTCATTAAGTAAGCGCAGCTTGGAAAATTATGGATTCCAATTCTTTAATTCCCAACAACTCTTTTTAGAAATGTGTGATGAACTTCCTCAAGACTCATAAAGTTCTTATCTCTTTTATGGAAGGTCTTGGGAACTATACAACAGTTTTTGAGCACTTGAAAATTGCGTAGCAAATGACTACTTGAACTCAACAAATAAGGTAATGACTCCACCGGGAGGCGCAAATCACCTGAAAGTGGTAAAGAAGAGATGACACGTCATTACATCATCAAGATCTAGTAGCAATGTCATTGATTTAAAGTAAGCGATGTGGTTTTCCAGATCTATCTCACCTTTGTATGGCTCAAAATGTGGGATCATGAACTAGTGCGGGGGGTGGGTGAGCTTTAGCGATATTCATGGAGAAAGCATTAGTTAGTTGTGACTATTTCTTTTATTGCCCATTTTCTTCTCCACTCATAGTCTAATACTCATCGTTCATGCTAGGAGTCCATAGCAATTCTCCTATTGCTCGATGAGCTTATCAAGTGGTCGATTTTTTGGATCCAACATTTTCTCTAACCCTTGGTTCTTCACGGTGTGCTCTTTCTATGGCTTCCTGTATAAGGTAAGTAATCTTAATGCAACACATTAAAGGAGGAAAGGACTTATCGTAAGGTGTGGTGTTTATTTTTGATATGCATATAGGGGACACCACGTAGATCTGAGGGTGTACTTATTGAAGTGATCAGGTACGACATTGAGTTATGATGCCCTATTTTAAAAGATAGAGGCACCACCATTCAATGGACTTAATCACCTAATAAGGACTCCTAAGGCATGATGGGTCTTCGAATATACTAGAGATTTTTCTCCTACTTTATATGGAAAAGTAAAGCAGGGTTTATTTTAAGCCAGGTCCATTAATTTCTATATGGAGGCAAGCCTCCATAGTTAATTACATCCTAAGAAATGAGAATTTTTTAAGAATACTCTCGATTAAAGTATACAATTAGGGTCTCTAAAGATTTTAAGGCTAGACTATCAATAAATTGGTTAAATTGGAAAATCAAGTGGGATTGTTCAAGGAGAAGATTTACTTTCAGAAGCCAAAGGGAATAAGTAAGAAATGCTCGTGATACTAGGAAACCTAGAGAGGATTCCAATCTATCCTATGGTTGTGCTTTATGTATTTGAAATTGAAGAGAATTATTTGTTTGAGTTGAAATCTTATTAGATTGCTAGGGCTTATAATCCATCAACACAAGATTGTGAAAATGCCTAAAAGGTGAGGATTTATGTTTGTAGCCTGCAGGAAATAGCAACCCCAGATCTTAAATCTAAGAAGCATCAGCATAAGCTAATTCACAACCTAAATCTAAGCGAGAGATGGACATAATGGTTTACCTCCATAAGAGAGGATAAATTGTCTGACTTCTGGACTTACATTCGCCTAGAATGGCTACCAGCTAATGCCTCCTATGATTCAAAATCATGTAATCCAATCTTATGAAAGTGTAAGATAGTTGGGTTGTTATTTAATTTGAAAGAGACTAAAGTCTTTAAACCCACTCCCTAAGAGACTAGAGCATGAGTGGTATAAGTAATGACTTAATCTACAAATGCAATTTTTTTCAAATTTTATTTTAATTTTGACCAAGGCTTTAGGATTTTGATGCCTCTATGCATGATGAAAATAGGTTATGGGCCAAATCAGCTAGAAGAAGGTGTTGTCCACCACAAGGGATGCCCTCACAGGTCAAGCATTCCCCTATCGTGCAAGGATGGAAATCCATCTTGTTCAAGAGAGAAAGAATATGTATGCATGTTATGAGACATTCAACGTTCAACTAAGAGGTTGCTAAATCTTTTAATTATCTTATTTAAAACTTAAGCTTTATGGTGAGTTTATGAGTTATTTTAAATTTTAATTGCGAGTTATTAATTGGGGTATAAATATTAATTTTATCCTAAGAGCCTAATCGCATCCAGGCCACACATTGAAGCATCAAATATATAAGAAACTAAGAAAATCATGTTATTTATAATGAGCAATCTAAACACAACATTAAATAGTTTTATAAACTACCATAAAAGAATTAAAGGCTAGTGCAATCGGGTTCCGCCTTACACCCTGAAAAGAGAAAATGGGTAGCTGAGCTCTACCCTTATATAGCCTAGCATATAAAAGAATAATTATAATTACAAATAATAAATTCTATGGGGGGGTCTTCAAGTCTTCATTTCTTTATGTCTCCTTCTTTCTTCATATCTTGGCTCCCTTTGATGTGGTGGGCTTCAAGGAATCACATGGCACCCCAAGACTAAGCCTTCTAGCCAATGCTCATCTTAAACTCCCATAGCACTAATCCTAATTCCTAATAAAAAATTATATTAAAAATAGGAAAAGTAAATCTAACTACACCTACAAAATAAGTGTTAGCTAAACACACATACAACCCAAGCAGTTATAACATAATTTAGACTTATCACTCTACATATGGTTAGCCAAGCCCACCTGTCCTAACTTGGATTATGCTTAGGGGCATAAGTAACTTGTATATATCTAAATATCATCTCAATAAGTACACCCTTGAATCTGCATGGTGTCCCCCTATATATATCTAAAAATAAACACCACAGCTAGTTAATCTCAGCTTGTTGAATACCAACTTAATGATTATGTTGACTGAGCTTCCTATGTTGATCAAAATACTTTTAACTTGATAGTTGGAAATCAATTTGTTAACTAGACTTTTAGGTATCTACACTCTTAGTCTCATGCTCATCATGGTGGTAAGCATAGTGCCTTGATCGATCATGAACTATGTCGAGTTTCATTGATGGTGGTCTCTTAAAATATTCCTTATTTTAATTTTATACTAACTCGACCATTAATACTCGTGAGGATTAATGTGGTTACCGATTGACTCCTTGGTAACAAGTTGTAAGATTCCTAAATCCTCCTAGTTGGTGGTGCCTCAGATAGCCTTCTTTTATCTTCCCTTCTAGCTCAATACACACCACTAGGAAATCGCTCTCGAAGAGATTTCTTTGCCAAGTCTTTTACTCAGGCTGATGGTGTAGGTTGAATGACTTCATTATATTCTTTTGTATTTACATAGTTTTTTGTCAGCTCCATTATTTGGCGAGTGTCTTTGGTTGTTAGAATCCGAGAGCATATCTAAAGGGTCCTTCTTTCTGTCATTAAGCAAGTGAAGCTTGGGCAATTCTACATTCCAAAATTTTAATTTCCAACATCTCTTATTAGAAATGTGTGATGAACTTCCTCAAGACTCGTCAAGTTCTTACCTCATTTATGGAAGGGCTTGGGAACTATACAATGGTTTTTGGGCACTTGCAAATTGCGTAGCAAACATCTTCTTAAACTCACCAAATAAGGTAATGACCCCACTGGGAGGTGCAAATCACCTAAAAGTGGTAAAGAAGAGATGACACTTCATTACATCATCAATATCTAGTAGCAATGTCATTGATTTAAAGAAGCGATGTGGTTTGCTAGATCTATCTGACCTTTGTATGGCTCAAAATGTGGGATCTCGAACTAGTGTGGGGGGTGGGTGAGCTTTAGCGATATTCATGGAGAAATCATTAGTTGGTTGTGACTATTTCTTTTGTTGTCCATTTTCTTCTCCACTCGTGGTGTAGTACTCATCGTCCATGCTAGGAGTCCTTGACAATTCTCTTCTTGCTCAACGAGCCTATCAAGTGGGCGATCCTTTGGATCCATCATTTTCTCTAACCCTTGGTTCTTCATGGTGTACCCTTTCTATGGCTGCCTGTATAAGGTAAATAATCCTGATGCAGCACATTAAAGGAGGACAGGACTTATTGTAAGGTTCCAAACCAAAGCTTGAACTTAGAAGGATTTTTGTTGGACTTTAAGTGTTGAGGTATTTATCTCTCATGTGTTGTATTGTATTATGCAGTAATAGATGCATTCGATTATGTTTAGATGTTGTATAAGAGTTATGGTTAAAAATATATGAGTTCATGTGTTAAATTATATAGGTAACTATCTAGCACCTAGGCACTGCCTTTTTGGTGCCTTAACACTATATTCCATTGTATTTAGTGCTTGGGCAACAAACCTAGCACCTTGGTGCTAGACTGCAGTGCCTCAGTACTGGAATGTAGTGCCTCGGCAATGTGACAAGATAGATTCTAATTTTTTTTAGTTTTTGATTATTTTTCCCTTAAGGGACACATCTTTTTGAGTATTGTACTTATTTAAACACCTATTCTTACCTAATGGAGAATAATTCTTATTTGGTGTATAAAAATTGAGTGAAAACTCTTTGGTTGGAGCTTGGTGGCTGGCCATCCTTAGGATTTGGTGATTTCTTGTCATCATTTTACTTTGGTGAGTATAACTTCATATTTATTTCACTTTGGTAAGTAGAAGATCCATGGAGCATTTCTTTTCCACTATTTTCTATGATGTCTTCTCTCCATAAATAGTTTGCCTAAAGATTATTAGTCTATTAAACAAGTGAGTAATTAGTGTACTAATCTTTGCTTCATCAAATCCTCAGTCAGGTGGGTAGTGTTGACTGCGTCCATCCCTTCATTGTCAATAAGGTGCTAGTTTTAAAGTTGGTTGATGTAGCACATCACGAGAGAAAATGATTCATGACAAGGTTCCAATCCAAAAACTAATGCTTATGAAACTTATGTTGTGTTTTATGTGCTATGCTATTTTATGTTTGTGTCCCATGTATTGTATTCTATGGTAAATGATATTTAGCCATATTTAAGTGTTGTATGGGAGTTGTGATTGAGATTATTTAGTGTTTGAGTGTTACAAGTGCATCAACAGTAGCCAAGATGCTATAATTGATTCTTATTGTGGTGTCTAAACAGAAAAATCAATACTTAAGCACTGACCCGTGGTGTCAGGAGATAGCGTGTTCTGAGTTCTGATAGTTTTTCAGTAGTTTTCTCCCAAGGGAAACATCCCTTGGAGTATTGTATTTATCTAGACATTTAGTCTAGCTTAATGGAGGACTCTTAGACTATTTTGGATGAAAATTTAGAGTGCAAACTATTTAGTTGGAGCTTGATGGCTGACCATCCAAGAGATTTGGTGATCTCTCACTGCCATTGTACTTGGATGAGTAGAACTCTATGTAACCCTTCTAGTTTAGTGAGTGGAAGATCCTGAAATATTTCTTCTTCTTCTTCCCTCAATTGTGATGCTCCATGATTGCACCACTGAAATTTTGGGAATGTTGGAGGGTGAGATGCTCAACATCAGGACTTACCTCCTTGAAGAGCTCCATATACAACGATCCTTTTACAATGCTTTGATTGCTCAAGTGTTGGGGTAGCAATTAACTTAGGAGCTTGCATAGAGCTAATGTTCATAATGAAATCTCTAATCATTGCCAAATTAGAGTGAGACTTAGTGATTGATTTATGATAGGATGTTGAGTTCAAGTTGACCATGTTGGGGAAAAGGCAAAGTGATAATAGAAGGATGAGGGAAATTAGTTTTAAAATAGACTCATCTCTCTAAGTCAAATAAAGAACTAGATGTGGAATACTCTCAGCTTAATGAGGAGTATTAGAAGAAGAAGACTGAGTTTTCTGACATTCTTAGCTCTAACAACTGTAAAGATTCATTGTAGTAGAAGTTCAAGGAAGGTGTCTAGTTTGTCATAGCCGAGCTAGTGAAACATAACCAATTATACGCCAAGTACTTGGACTTCAACAACCTATAGGTAGCTCATTTTTATGATTTTTTTCTTTTTTTTCTTTTTTGTGCCTATGAGTTAGAAGGTTACTTAGTTTTTTTGTAAACTCTCTACTCTCCTTTGCACTTAAATAATTCTTTGATGAAAAAAATATTATTTTTCATACTATATCTTGTATGTACTTATTGAACTAATATAATCATTAAATGTGATCATTAAATGAATACACATGCCTAACATGATTGAATAAAGTTATTGAAAAATTAAATGTACACTAAATTAATTGAAAGTCCTTGTCAAATATAATTGAATGTACTTCACCAAATACAATTGAATCTACTCACTAAATTTAATTGAATGTTCTTCATTGAATGCAATTGAAAGCACTTCACCAAATACAATTGACAGTACTCACTAAATTTAGTTGAATGTTCTTTGTCAAATGATATTGAATGTACTTCATTGAATACAATTGAACTAAATTTGAATGTAGTCACTATCAAATTATAATTTTAAGTGATCGCTTCATAATATTAGGGGAACACTATGTTGATTCAATTGCAAATTGTAGGTTTTCATTCTTGATTGCCTAGTACATGGAGTGTTGGTCCTTTTTTTATGTAGTCACCAAACACAAAGAGTGTTAGTCTTACACTTGAGTCGCCACACAAAGTGTTGATCTTACACCTGAGTTGCTAATTGCATGGAGTGTTGTCTTTTTATAGTTGCAACTATATAGAGTTTTAGTCTTACACTTGAGTGACTAATCGCATGGAGTATTGGTATTACACTTTATTCATCAACTACAGAAAGTGTTGGTCTTATACTTGAGTTGCTAACCACATAAAATATTGGTCCATTATTTACTCATACTCACCAATCACATTGGGTGTTGGTCTTTTAAATGCATTATTTAAGCTATTTTGTGAAGTATTTAAAGAGAGTAAGTTCTAGTCAATATTTGATTTTTATAATTTTTTTGAGTAAATCCTTATGAATTCAAGATAAAGGGCAGTTTGCTGAAAGAACTGAATCTGCATGTAGCACCCCAAGTGGTAACTCAGATTATTATAGTTCATTGAGTGCTTTAGCATTATAATTCACCTAGTCATTAGGCGAGTATAGTTTAATTTCTTAGTGAAGTTTTTAGTACATATATTTTAAGTAATATAGAACCATTGGACGAGTAAGAATAAAAATTTTGTTAATCCATTTTAATCATATGCACTTAGCTGAATGAAATTATTTTGAAAGAAAATAATAACTTAACAAAAATAATAATTTAATAAAAATAAAAAGTTTGTAAAGATAACTTATCCCATGAATAAAATTTCCTTAAATTTCTTGCACTCCATGTGGGTGACACATCTTGCCCCGAGTGCATTTGTAGTTGATAGACCCCTAAATGAGCTTGCTTCTTGATAATGTAATGTCCATCCCATGTATGAATGAGTTTTCCCAACACATTCTAGTAAGCTAATGCATCTACCTTCTTCAATACCAAGCCACTAGCTTTAAAGTGTTTCTCTTTGATATTGTAGTTGTAGTATCTAGTCATTTGCCTATTTTATTTATTTATTTTTGTCTAGGTGATGCTTTAATCTATATTTGTTCTAGCTAGTTGAGTGTTATCTCTATACCTTCTACATTTAATCTTTCCCATCGCCAATTTCTTGACTAACTCAGTGATCATAATAACCCTTTGATTATAAAGCTCATACTTGATTGGTAGTATGGCTTATGTTCCATTTGATAAAGTGAATGGCATCTGCCTAATAGTTGATGTTGGAGTTATTTTGAGAGCCTAGAGTATGGCAGGTAAGGCATATACTAACTTAACTTTTGATCCATCCATCTTTTCTTTAACAAGTTAAGGATCTTCTTATTCACCGCTTCTATTTGAACATTACATTGAGGAAGATGCACTAAGGAAAATATGAGGTGAATTCTCTGTGACTAGTAAAATTTTATAATCATTTGTTGAAGAATTGAAACCCATTGTCTATGATGACCGACATAGGTAGCCCATACCTATAAATAATGCCAGTCCAAATAAAATTTTGAACTTCTTGGACAGTTATCTTAGCGAGTGGCATAGCTTCAATCCACTAGATAAAGAATTGATCATGATAAGAATAAACTTTCTTTGTTCACTGGTGACTTGCAGGAGGGGTATCATTCCTTAAATCGTGTAGAGCCAAGGGCTTATGATAGGTTGTAGAGGTTGTGACTTTTGTTGTTGTAAAAGGGAAAGCATCTAACATTACTTGCACATCTTAGCAAAATTCATAACATCTTTCCTCAGTGTAGGCCAAAAGCATAGTTATTGTAAGATTTTATGAGTGAGTGTTCTTTCTATAGAATGAGTTTCACACTCACATGAATGAATTTCTCTAAGTACTTTATTCTGATCACTTTATCTTGCACATCTCATTCATAATGAAGCCTTTGATATCTAAAATAACTCATCGCTGATCAGTAGATACTCAATAACTTTGATCCTAGATCTCTTTAGGCCTTTAGTTCCTTCATCAAGCTCCCAATTTATAAATTCTTCATGATGGAATTGATTCAGTTGGGCCAATCTTCATTATCAATTTTCATGGACTCACATTCTTTGATGGCTGATTGGGTGAGCTGGAAAGCAAGTTACTCCCCGAGTCCATGTACTCTTGACAGCAAGTCAACTAGTTGATTTTGATCCCTTGGATTTTACTTTATCTTAAAATCTCAAACATTCCAACCTCTTATTTTCCCCAGAGTAGGCATTCTTGCACTGAATCATCCTATACTTTATATTTTTCAGTAATTTAACTTGCCATAAGCTAAGGGTTTGAGTGGGTAATGATATGCATGGTACCTTACCCTTAAGTAAATCACAATTCAGTGTGCAAAGCATTATTGTCAGATTGATTATTCACAACTTAAAAATTGAACATAACTGATTGTGTTATGGTAATTCTCACTAGGTTATTTAACATAATACCCTGATTCATCAACATACAAGTGTCATAAAGGTTTTGGGTTAATCGTGATAATATGCAAGTCACTAAAATCCACCACAAAATTAGCGAGTGCTTGTGCCTTGATTTCCATCCTATGTGAGTAAGCTATATCAAACTCTCTCAGCTCTGTTGAATCCAAATTTGTTCATGGTTTGGAGAAGAATCTTTTGAGATGCCTGAAAAATAGAGTTAGACAGAAAGACTACAAGCAAGAAGTTAAAACAGCAGAAAAATGTTGTGGAAATAATAATTTTTATTACCCAAAATCCAAGTATAAAGAATAGCGCCCTAAAGAGGGAGCCCCCTAATGATCCCCCTATAAGAAAGGAGTTTCCTTTATAATACTAAGAGGTTTCCATATATAGAAATTACATATAAGATAAATCAAGTACAACTAGATTCTTGCCTAAACTGGTGGCATGTGTTCATATGAGTGAGTATAGTTTTGTCGGTTGGTAGGGTTGAATAGCTCATCGTCTAATGAGTATGCGAGTAAGGATGGGGTTAAGAAGAGTAGTTCCCTACCACTAGTGAGTTGATTCATGCCCTATTTGCTAGGTCATTGTTCTCTATCTCTTTAGCTCTTAGGATCAAATCTTGTTGAATCTAAATCTATCTGTAGATGGAGAAAGAATATTCTGAGATACCTGAAAATTAGGGTTAGGTATAATGACTACAAGCACGAAGATAGTGAAGTAGAAAAATGCAGAGAAAATAATAATCTTAATTGCCTAAAATCTGAGCACAAGAAAAAAAAAAGGTTTAGATTGGGGGCCAAAAGGTCCCACTATAACATAGGAGTCCCTCATTTTTAATACTAAGGGGTGATCATACATGGAAAGTACATATAAGGGAAATCTTGTACAAGTGAGTTCCTGCCTATGCTGGTGGTAGTACGCATGTGAGTGAGTATAGATTTATCGATTGATGTGACGAGTAGTCCATCATCGAATGATTATGTGAGTTGAGATGGGGCTTAAGAGAGTAGTTGTCTCGTTCCTTTGAATAGTTGCCTAGTGTTGGTGAGTTTATTCATGACTTATTGTTGACCTCTTTTTTAGGATGAGCTCTCAACCTCTCCATCTTAGACATAGGATTCCTCTTAGACACTATAATATAGGAGTCCCTCATTTTTAATACTAAGGGGTGATCATACATGGAAAGTATATATAAGGTAGATCTTGTACAAGTGAGTTCCTGCCTATGCTGGTGGCAGTATTCATGTGAGTGAGTATAGATTTATCGATTGATGTGATGAGTAGTCCATCATCGAATGAGTATGTGAGTTGAGATGGGGCTTAAGAGAGTAGTTGTCTCATTCCTTTGAATAGTTGCCTAATTTTGGTGAGTTTATTCTTGACTTATTGTTGACCACTTTTTCAGGATGAGCTCTTAACCTCTCCATCTTAGACATAGGATTCCTCTTAGAGACTAAGAGTTTCCATAGTCTTAAGACACTTTTAGTGATTAGGTGAACACTCAATCTAGCCCTAGAGACTTTGAGGAGTTAGCCATAGGAATAAGTCAAGCCTTAGGGGTGTTAAGGAAAACTTGGCTACCCCATAGCTTGAACTAAATCCTCACTTCCTTCCCTCAAGTCAAATTTCAAAATTCAAATCAACTCCAAAATCAAATCAACTCCAAGATCAAACCAAATTAAAACTCAAATCAATTCCAACTTAATTGATTTTCTCAAATCCAAATCAACATCAAATTCAAACCAATTCCAAATCAAATCTCAAATCAATTCCAACTTAATTGATTTTCTCAAACCTTAAATCAATTACAATGGATTTTCTCAAATCATGAATCAATTCCAAATGATTGAAACCCATGATGGAATTCCAAATTCAAAAATCCTTCCTAAGTCACTTTGATTCCATATAATGGACTTAGCTCAAATAAAATTCAAGAGATTTTTTCATAACCCATTTATATTCTCATTTATATTCATAAATATAAATGAAATATAAATTCAGATATTCAAAAATTAATTCAAAACCCAAACCCAATCTAATCAAAATCGAACCTAAACTCTTTCAAGTCAAATTCTTGAACTTAGCTAAATCAAACTCAAATCAAGCCAAACCCTTAATTTTTCTTCATGATTCAATCAAAACTTCAATCTTGAATCCAAATATAAACACAAACTTCAATCACCAAACCAAAACTAAATTCAAAAATCAAACCCAAATCAAACCGATGTTCACCCTTTTAACTTGAAATTGTCAAATGAATCAAAACCCATTTGACTTCAAACCACTTGCAAATGGATTTATATTTCAATCATAAGTCCACATGTGAGTTCAATTAAAATTGATTCAAGCCTTGACCAAGTCAATTGTCCCACTTAGGCTCACTTGACCCAAAGTGACCGAAAGTACCTTTTTGAGCCAAATTCTAATCCTACCCAAATTGGAATCAACTAAGCCCATCTAAGCCTCACATTATGAGCAATAATCATCATAAGATGATCAATCACTCAAATTAAGTCAAATCAAATCAAACTAAGGGTTGACCAAGTCAACACTTAGCCAAAATGAAACCTAAACTAGCCAAAATCTACCATAGGCTAAATTGATTGAAACCATTAATCTAGACCCATTCTAAATTAATGTTTGAACTTGACCAAGTCATCATTTGAGCCTAACCTATCCCAATTAGCCTCTTGACCCAAGTTGACCCAACTTGACCTAAAAGTCAAAATGTGACAAATCTTGATATAAGCCAAATTAATTAAAATCAATGGGTCAAGTTCATTCTAAATTTCTTGTTGAACTTGACCAAAGCCTCAATTGGCCAACTAGACCCAACCTAGCCTAATTAATCATGAACCTAACTTGGCCTAAAAGGGAAAATCAAGCCAAAATAAAATTAAACCAAAATTGATTGAAACCAAAGCTATCAAAATATTTCAAATGACCAACAAAACCTAAACCAACCCTATACCTAACCCAACTAGGTCAAATGGGTTAAATTTATCAAACCCATTTGACCTAAATGAAATCAAATGAACCAAAACCAAATATAAACACAATTGAACCAAACTAATGATGCCAACACATTTCAAATGGTCATATGAACTTGACACAACCCTTGGTTTGACCTAATTTGACCAATTGGTCAACTTGACTCAAGTTGACCCATTTTGATCTAAATGGGTCAACATGAGCCAAATGATATCAAATCAACTCCAACTTCTTTAAAATTAGGCCCAACCCAATTTCAAAGTATTCTAAATCTACCCAAAGTGAAATCAAAGCCAAATGACCATTTTACCCTTAGGTCAAGGGGTAACCTATGGCCAATTCCACTTGGAATTTGGTCATATCCTTTTCATGGCCACTTGGCACCCTCTTAGTGGACCAAGTGGACATTAATGAGTGTGGTGCACATGACCCAATGGGGTTGGGTTAGCCAAACCCAACCAAGGCCAAAATTGATCACCCCACTTAAAATGAGCACATGGAAATTTCTCCACTCCCTTCCTCTGCCAAAACCGAATTACATGCCACCCCTAACAGCCTAACAAACTCAATCAATCAAGCCAATTGATCCGAAATGGAAGGGAGGCTCATGGCCATCTGATCCTTGTAAGGGGAGATATACTCCCCCTAATTTCACTTGAATTCAGAGAATTCACACTCGATTAAGCCATAGGAACTCAGAGCAAGCTTCTCCAAGGTCCTCAAAGCTTCCTCAATCATTTCCCATTTCTCCGCTCTTGGTTTCCTCAAGCCAAAAATAAGGGAGCACTTTGAAAATTCCAACTCATCCATCACTCAACCAAAAGACAATTGCTCTTGCAAGCACCCTCAGAGGACCTAATCGAGTTCACCCAAAGCTTCTTCCAAGCTTCCAATGAGGAGGAGGGAGTTAGACCAAAGCCGCAAACCTAGGAGGAGGAGTTTGGCCAATTGGAAGATCCACTCAACCTAAAACCTTCAAACCTTCAACTAGGCTTCGTCTCCACTAGACGAAGCTATCTCGATGGTTGGGAGCACCGGTGATAGCCTTTGGTGAGGTATGCTTCAAAATCGAGCTTAAGAGTAGGATTCCTTGGTCCTTTGTGAAAGAAAGTAGCATCCCATTGTATTCAGCCATTGGATGTCTTTATTCTTGCTCTTAGATTGTGTGTGATCAATCCCCACTCAATCCAAGCTCAAGTGAGCTCGGATCAAGCCTTGAGGGACGGACGGTCGCCATCTCCTACAGGCGAGGGTGGGGATGAATCACGGACAGTCCATCCCATGTGTTTTGGATGGACATTCCTGATTAATCTACATTAGATCCGTGTTTTAATCCCTTTTGATCCATGGGTTTAACCTAGACTGTCTGATCTTTGATCAGTCCAAGGGAAAGCGCATAGCGCCTCCAGCTGACTGTGCAACTGGTTTGACAACTTAAACAACCAATCCCGTCGCACCATGTGAAAAGTGCGCACCGCATCAGCGGTCCACGTGGCGTCGACAGGATTAGTTATATAATTAGTGATTTAATTATCTGATAATTATAGAAACTCAAAAATACATAACTAAATGTAGAAAAATTAAAAAAATATGAATGAGGACTCATTTTAAAGATAATTAAAGGGGGAATAATATAAAATTAATTTTGATTGATTTTGAATAGTGGGTTTTTCTTAATTTGGGTTTATTTGAAATCTTAATAACCCTAATAATTCCCTAATGACTTCATTAATTAATTCCAAACTTCTTAGGCATGTTTTGGGGGGATGTCCTTTGCCACACCTAATTTTTTTGGAATTTATTAATGGGTTAATTAGGAAAACAAATTAATGAATCCCTAATCATGCTCTTAATATAATTAAGGGTAATTAAGCATGTGAATAGTGGTTTAATCACTTAATTAAGATAATTAAACTTTACTTAAGAGATTAGAAGGTTTATGGAATAATTTTGAGATATTTTCCTTAAGCTATTCCCTAAACCCCTTTCTTTCCTTAAACCAAATCTAATTAAGGATTAATCCACTAATAACCTTCTTAATTGGCTTAATCAAAATTTGAAAATCAGTCTGAACTTAATCAATCCTTTGTTGGGTAGACACTTAGGTGTTCAATAACCTAAGTGAGCTTAAGGAAATCAAATCCAACCTACATGTGTGGGAAGGGTTATGAAAGTACTTGATTAAACCCTTTAGCTTAATTAATCATCAATTATGAGTCAATTGCATTAGACCCTTTCTTTCTTAAGGTGCATTGCTGATTTAAATTCAATGTGGTTACATATCATATGTTGGCTCATAATTATTTGAATAATTATGTTAAGGAGGTGTAGGTAAGAGGTAATTAATGAACTTAATTTACACCTTAACCTAAACAAAACATAAAATCAGTTTAATAGTTCTAAAAATTAAACTAAAACAACACACACATGTGGGAGATGGGTTAGGACTAGCAAACCTTTTCACATTTCCTAAATCAAATCAAACTCAATACAAAACTAAAAAATTTTTTGAACAATTTTGATTCACTTTAAATAATTTTATTCCATAGGATTGTCTTTAGGAATTAATTAGGGTGAATGAATTTACTTACTTTCATCACTTTATTTCTTTCCTAACATGCTAAATGTGTATGTCATATGAAAATCATGCATTCATGTCTTTTGAAAAATCAAATTAAAATGAAATATTTCCTTTATGTCAAATTGCATGTTTTGGCTAAAGTAAGAATATGAATGGCTATTATCACTACTAAATCCAAAATTATTTTCAAATCTTATCAATCAAACATTACAAATGAAAGGTATGCTACTTATAATTATTTATGAGCTTGCATGTGGGTATAATATAAGATGTGCATGATGTGACTTTCGTTCCCCTCTCTTTTAGCATAGTTTTGAATAGGATTTGTAAAGTGTATAATTCATATGAAAAGAGCACAACACTTGCTTAAATCCATTCCTATTCATTCCTAGGTTATCATTTAAGAGGGATATTCACACTTGCATATATAAATTATATAAATAAAATCAAACGAACAAACATCAACTTTTTGCATGACTTTTTTCCATTTATTTTTTTTGTACATGCACATGTATTTAAGAAAAGTGGTATATTAGTCTGGAAATCCTGGGGTTACGAGACTTTAATTAGCCCCAAGTAGGTATTGTACCTTACACCCCTAGTGTAAAAAATAATGGCGTCATACTCACTTATGTCTTTCATACATGTAAATGTGCATTTGAATAATGGATAAAAGAATCTCTCTTTTCTACTTAACAAAAATATGCATACATGAATATTCCAAATTTCCTTAAGCAATATCCCTTAGCATTCATCATTAAGGTGTGCTAACAGTTCCATTTGCATGTATAGATATGCTCAGGATTCATCCATGTGCATGTTATGCATGCTGGAAAGAAATAAACTGTTATATGTTTTGTGATAATAATTCACTTTACTTAATCTTAAAATTCCTTTCTTTTTGAATAGGTTTTTTTAGGGAAAAATCTAAACTTAGGATTAATTAAAACACACAATAAAATATTCACTAAACAAAAAAATCTTTAATGAATCTACTTTAGAAATTACTTAAGGTAGGGTGGAAAGAGAAGTTCTCTTCTCTTTTCCTCTCTTTATAACACTTAGTAATTAATGGTAGGTTAATTGAAAGAAAATAAAATCATGATATAAAATCAACCAAATCAACTAAACCACTTAAATGAAACCACCCTCTAAGTTGAACATTTTTATACTTAGAAAACTCTAACCTTAAAGCCTAACTAAGACATAAACTTTAAATGGCACACAAATTAGACTAAGTCACCATCTTTAGTCCTATGTTATGGTGGTGCATGGCTTGATGCTTGCTTTTTTTGTGATGTGATATTTTAGCCTAGATGTTAGGGTGTATGTGCATAGATTGAATGGGAGGGCAATCATTATCTTCTACAGGAGATTGTGCTTAAGAGGCGATGTAATAAAAATATAAATAGTTTTGTTGTGCAGGTTGCTTATACCCCTAAGCATAATCCAAAATAGTCACGTGGACTTGGTTACCCATGTGTGGGGTGTTAAGTCCAATTTATTCACATACATGCTTAGGATTGTGTGGTTTGTTTAGCTAATCTCTGTTTTGCACATTTTAATTAGATTTACTTTTTCCCATTTTCATGTAATTTTGCAATTAGGATTTGGAATGATTGTTATGAGGGATTAGGATGAACATTAGTTATTAGACTATGTATTAAGTACCATGTGAAGTCTTTGGAGCAACAACATTCCAACCAACCAAAAGAACAAATAAGAAATAAGAAAGAAGAAAGAAGAATGAAGAATGAAGACCCTCATAACATGAATTCCTTCTTGATTGTAATTAATTCATTTATAATCTGGGTTATCTAAGGGTAGAGCTCGTATACCCAATTTATTTTTTGAGTTTGTGCGGTGGAGCCCGACCACAAATGGCCTCTTACTCTTTTGCACTAGCTTTATAAATTGTTTGATTTTTGTTTAGCTTGAGTATTAAGGTGACATGTTTTCCCAGTTTCTTCCTTGGTTTGATGTATGGCCTGAATGACGATTAGGCTCTTAGGAAAATAAATTTTCTATCCAACTAATTAATTTAAATTAAAAATCAACAACTCATAACCTCACCTAAAGCCTAAATTATAAAATAAGATAAAAGATTTAGCAATCCCTTAGCTGGATGTTGTATGTTTTTTCATCATGCATAAAAAGCATCTTATTTCACTCTTATTATGGAGAGCTTCCACCTTTTCCAGAGAACTTGGCTTGACCTTTGAGAGCCATGATGGAAATACACCTCCTTTTCTTGCTGATTTTGGTCCATAATCCAATTTCTCATGCATTAGGCATATGAACCATAAAGCCTGTGTCAAGTTGATTATCCAAAGTGAAAATAAAACATAACAAAAATTTGCATTATATTTAAGTCATTAATCATGCCCTATATTATCTAGTCTCTTAGGGAGTGTGTTTAAGGACTTAGTATCTTTCTAAATAAACAACAGCCTAGCTATCTTGCAAAAGCATATGACTTACCTACATGTATTTAAAAATCATAGGAGGAGTTAGTTGGCGACCCCTGGTGTTATAAAGGTTGGGTGGTTTATCCTCTCTTGTGGAGGTAAACCAAATACCTATTTTTTGCCTTAGATTTAGGTCATGCCTTGGCCTTTGCCAAAGCTTCCTATATTAGGTTCAGAGGTTGCTACTTCCCTATGCGGGCTATAAGCATGAATCCTCACCTCTTAAGCATTTTTATGATCTTGTGTTATGGAATTATAAGCCCTAGATTTCTAATAAAAATTCAACTCAAACAAATAATTCTGCTCAATTTCAAAAATATAAAGCCTAACCATAGGATAATTTGGGATGCTTACTAGGCTTCATAGTATCACAAGCATCCCCTACTTATCTTCCTTTGGCTTCGATAATAACTCCCTCATCTTGATCAATCCCACTTGATCTTCTAAAAATGAACCAATTTATTAATAGTCCTATCTTTGAAATCTTTGGAGACAATGATCATTTACCTTAATCAAGAGTATTCCTAAGGAATCATATTCCTTAGGTTGTAATTAACTATGGGGGCTTACCTCCATAGGGAACTTAATGAACTCGATTTAAAATAAACCCTTCTTTACTTTTCCATGTAAAGTAGAGAATGAATCTGTAGTAAATTTTGAAAACCCGTAGTCTTTAGGAGTCCTTATTAAGGTGATTAGGTCCATTTGTAGGATGGTGACTTCTATCTCTCGAGATAGTAAATCATTCCTCATTGTCGTACCTGATCACCCTAATAAGAACATATGCGGATCTGCATGGTGTCTAACATAAGAACTGTTTGAAGAATATTTTTGGTTCTTCATTTATTTTATTTCTCTTTCAAAAAGATTAGATGAAGAATCAAAAAAATTTCACCACACTTATCCTTTGAGTTATTATTCTTTAAGTGCATGGCTCATAGAATTGAGTTGATCTTCTCTTATCAAACACACCTTCTAATTAATATACTTATTCTTGATTATCGAGTATCATATATGTAAGCACACCTGTCTTAGTAACTAGACTTGCTTGGGCTTTCTTGTAACTTTGGGTATACCTTCGCTCCCCAATTCTTTTGCTCCTTGTAGAGATAACTCACAAAAAGGACAGAATAATGAATAGAATGATTAGCTATAAACATTTAATGATATGAAAAAATTAATGCAATAATTGAGAGATCACATCACCTTTTATCTAATTCAATTTTTCAATGCTCTAGAGGCTATAAATAGATCTTTTCTTTCTTCTTCAATGTAGTCAATGCTTTTCAGCTACTCACTTGGATACACCCTCTAACTTCTAAGGGTTGAGTTTACAAAATGTACTAAAACATAATCACCATGAATGCTAAGAGGTCTCAAGAAACATTAGTCTTGCGACTCTATGGGTAGGCCTTGGTAAAAAGGCCAATAAAGCAAAGAAGCTAGAAAAGGCCACTTCCATTCCTATAGCTGTGTCGAGCATTTCAGCTACTCCAACTATAGAAATTGTGGCTTTGGTCATTTCCTTGAACCTGTAAGAAGACGCTAGCACTCACCCATCTAAAGAATGGGTCATTGTGACAAGTGTGGAACCTATGAGTATTCTTGGAGAAGAAGAAGGAGGAGATGAGGTACCTTTAGTTCGACATAGAAAGGTGCTGGTGAGCTTAATGATTAGGCTAGCTACAATGAAGGTACATGTTGAAGAATTCTTTGATGAGGTGAGTTTTACCTATTATCCTATATTATGAATCCTTTATGATCATATCTCATACTTTCCTCTTTCATTGAAACTAAGCATTACTAGCATCTAGGCCTTGATAGAGGATTATGAAGGGAATTCACCGTCCCTCCAAGTCATTTCCTTCGACAGTCTAGGTAGCTTCATAGAGTCACTTCGCCTATTCATGGTTGATTTTTTGGGCCACTTTTTGAGTAAAGATGAATTCCACTTACTTGACAATTGAGTTCCCTTCCAAAGGTTTGGACCTATAGTAAATCCCCTTAGTAAAATTCTTTTTTTGAGTTTTTAATGAATTCCTTTCTCATCGACTAACAGTGACTCTAGCTTTATCACAGATGAAATTTATGGTGTTGTGTGTGGACTTGGTGGAGAGTTCATATTAGATATAAGTGACCAACGAAGCTCCTATTGCTATGGCTAGCTTCATCTTTGCTGATATTATAAAAATAATGGTAAGTTTTTCTCTTTTATAGAGATGAAGCTTCTATTGTAGAGATAACAATGAGCCTACAAAGGGTGAGTCTACTCAGTGTCTAGGAAATAATATGGAGGAAGAACAATGAGTATTTATAGATTCTTTTGAGATTGTCACTCTATGAGTGGAGGTCACCCTCTCGAGAGAGACCTTAGACTCATCCAAGTAGGACATAGGTGAACTGCAATCATAAATATAGTTAGAGTCGTAGTGGCAGAAGTCCTTAAGGTTTAGTACCAACGTAACTTCGTGACCATGAGAGCTGAGATAGTATTGATGTAGAAATTTGTCAAGCTGAAGAGTACTTCACTTATCTTTTATGATGTGAACTTTTTATTTGATAATATGTGCGAGAAATGTAGGCTCATCGAGGATTAACACTAAGATCATGTGATAAAATTATCGAGAAAATAATGTATTAGGGTTACAGTGAGCGTGTTGTACTTTTCACTCATAATTAAAGATAGTAAATATTTTGTATTTCATTTGCTAGCAAGTATAATTTGATTTTTAACTATTACACATTAATTATTTCCTTATACCCCCTAGCACTGAAATATTTGAAAGATTCAGGTAATAATTTTTTCATTAATATTTGTTATGACATCCATGTCACCACACCTTTCTTACCACGTCCATAAATTCTTCCGATCAGAGCAGTTAAGACTTTATTTATCTCCTCTTTGTGAGTAGATCTTGATCACATTTTCATCACTAGCAAGTATAGATTTGTTGAAGAAGGCTGCCTCAACTTTTCATCAAGCCCAAATCAAGGAGGTTACCGAGCTAGACTCCTCTATCGTGACCTCTGTGTTTATGGATGCTACTGCAACGACACTAACTTTACTATGCAGGTGGATGAGAAAAATAAGTTGCTAAACTTGATTAAGATGCATAAGCTATGTATTCTACTCGTCTATTTTAAGAATGGATTCTAGTTTCCTTCCCCTTATGAGTGGATTGACATTCTTGATTTCTTTGGAGTGGTTCCCGTTGAACTCCTTCCCAACTCAATGGTGAGCATCAGTACTTTCATCCTATGCTTACAAAAAGAGGGCAATCCATGGAGCCTGGATCTCTTCTATCGTGCATTCATGGTGAAAGGTTACCAGGATAGGACCGTGCAATTTCAATGACTTTGATGAAAATTCACAACCTACAAAATGAGTGAAGAAGTGGTACTCATAGCATTTTTTGTGATGAGCACATCATAATGACCGATGTTGATTATCCCTCTTTCTTATCAGCTAAGTAGGGTGACCAAGCTCGATAAGCCTAGTGTGCTAGAGGAGAAAGTTATGGCGAGGTTGTGGGGTCTCAGCCTATATCTCTACCTTCACTTTGGCAAGGTTTCTATCATCCTTGGTAAAGACTTTTCTTTTCTACTCATGAATCATTCTATACATATGGTGACTGGTCTTCTAATTTTTTCTTATTTAGTTGTAAGAGAGGTGACTCTAGCCACCCCTAAGCTTAGCCTTGATGTGGTCCAACTCCTTGAAGAAGGTGAGCATGAGATAGGCAAGCGAGTGGTCAGTGGTATGAAACCAACCTCTTGCAAGGTCAACTAAGAGGATATCGAGGAGCTGAGTTTGGCTGTCACTGAAGAAGTAGGGCTGAGTACATCTCCCAAAAAGCCCAAATAAAAGTCGAGAGCTAGACTCTGTGCATTCTCTAGTAGAGCAGTGAGTATGTTGATGAGGAAGAGCAAGATGAATGCTTGGAGAATAATTATACTCCAAACTCGCGCAAGCTCATATGTGAAGCTTATGAGCTTTTCGCTTCCATTTTCTCACAGGATCTCAATAATTTCTTAGGCGACCTTCCTAATGCTTGCCTGCTACAAGCTTTCATGACCACTTAAGCGATACTGTGGTAATCTACATGGGAGGTCTACCATAATTTTCAAGAATAGGAAGGATGTCTAAGTGAATAAGTCCCTGTTAGAGTGTATAAAAAATAAGTTGATGTTTGATATCAAGCTACTTGTCAAGAAGATGAGAAGAAGTGAGACTAGAGCTTACTCACTTTGTGGAGAATTAAAGAAAATTGGAGGAGGAACTATCACGTCAAACTGAGGAATAAAAAAAGTCAAGTTTGTTGGGTTTCTCAATTCTGGCAAGTACTAAGAGCTTTATAGAAGTGGTTCAAAGATGACCCCCACTTTATTATTGCAAAATTGGTGAAACATGAACATTTAGATAGTTAGTTTTTGGACTTCTCCAATGTACTCATTGTCACATGCTCTAATGATAATGTTGACAAGGTCAGTTCAAATTGGCATGCCTTTTCCTTTTTTATTTCTCAATAAAATTTCATATTTTTTGGCGAGTAGGATGCCTGTATCTTACTTGCTTAATTATTAAAAAGTTTAATATAAAATGAAAATGATGAGTGCTTTTTAATCGAGTATACTTGTTTGAGTAGCGGCTGAATTTATTTCCATGTTATCCATTTTTGAATGAATACCTTTTTCATTGAGTTGATACTCACCAGTTGTGGAGTATGTAACTCCATTCATAACTTAGATTATTTTGAATCTCTGAGAAGTAAAAAGAACCTTCTTTTGTAGTCACATTAGCATCATGAGATGGTGTACACTCATTAGATTGGTGCTTGCTTGTTGATACATGAATAGCTCCACTTGTGACTTAAAATGAATCTTTCATGGATAGTCATTCTAGCATAGCTAGATTGTGTATACTTACTAGGATGATGTTCATGTATTGATATTCTAATAAATAAACTTATGACTTAGAATATGTTGAGCCATCAATAAAAAAAGAACTTTGGATGGTGACTTTATCATCATGAGTTTATGTATACTCGTTAGCTAGATCCTTATTCATTAATATGTGAATAACTCTGCCTATGACTTAGAATATTTAGAGTCATTGATCTCCTGAGGGAGCCTTCCATATATAGTCACATTCAATTGGCAAGCTTGATATACTTCTTTGAGTAGTTACTTGCTTGTTCCTATATGAAAAATTAAGTTTATGACTTAGAATATCTTAAGTCATTGATCAAATGAAAGCACCATCCCAATACATAGTCATATTACGCAGGAGAATTAACCTTAACATGCTAATTAGGAAAAATAGCCTTTTCTTACTTGCCAACCTCACAGAGTGTCTACTTTACTCTATAGTCAGCAACAACTTAGAGTGATCATCATTTGAGTTGCTAACTAGTAGAGTTGGACTTCTTGAGTCTATTTGTTGATATCACGAGGTGTTGGTCTTACACTATAGTTGCCAACCACACAGAGTGTTGGTCTTCTGAGTTGTTAACTAGAAGAGTTGGTCTTTCAAGGGTTAGTTGCTGACCTCACAGGGTGTTTGTGTTACACTATAGTCGCCAACTATATGAAGTGTTGGCCTTTTGAGTTTAGTTGCATACCTCATGTGGTGTTGGTCTTTTCAGTTTAGTTGCCAACCTCACGGTTGTGGGTCTTACACTATAGATCTTATAGAGATGTGTTAACTCGAGGATCGCCTATTCGACTATGGTCTTCTCAGGCCAAGAGTGGTGCACCAAGTATTCAGATCTCCCACTCATGCTTTCCCTGCTCGCCAAGTAAGACTTTTTCTTGGGCAAAAAATGGCACACTGAGTATCTTGAGTCATCACATAACTTCTTGCATAAATTTACATCGAGGGTTTGCTTTACTAATTTGGCCATATTTTTTAAATTTGGATTATGAAGTAGGCATCTTCTTTGAACTTCTACTATAAAGGCTCTTGGTACTCATCAAATTCATGAAAATAAGCAAACTCGGCTTCTTTCTTGTGAAACTTTATAATTTGACACAAGAGTTCCTCCTCCAATTCTCTTTTCACCTGTAGAAGGTGAGTAAGTTCTAGAGAGCAACCTTGGCCTGAAGGTCTTGTGCTTGGCTTTGAGAGATGCCAGCTTCTTTTTTATACTTGCTAGTTGGGACTTATTCTCATAGGCCTCCTTTCTCTTCTTAAAAAAATTATTGCAGACCTCCCATATTGACTTCCAAGCCATTGCTTGAGTAGCAAGCACCTATGAGAAAATGGAAGAGTCGAGCTCATAAGCTTCACGGGTGGGCTTATGTAAGTTTGGAGTATAATTGTTCTCCAAGCCTTTATCTTGCTCTTCCTCCTTTATAAATAAACTACTCTACTAGGGATTGTGAGGAGTCATTCTCCTGACTCTTTTTCTAGACTTTTTAGGCATTGTAATTGGCTTTACTTCATCAGTGGCCTTTGTAAGAGCCACACTCGACACCCTTCCTCCTCTTCCTCTTCATCGACATTGAGAGAGACTAGATCCTCACCATTGATCACTCGCTCACCTCTCTCATGCTCACCTTGCTTGTGAATTGGAACACATCAGGGGCAATTGAAGTTGTCTCTCCTGTGAGTAAATAAGAAGAGAAAAAAACTAGAAGAAGATGAGTTTCCAAAGATACGAAATGAATAGCTAATAGAAAGGAAAACTATTTACCAAGGATGGAATAAACCTTGCCTATGAGATGGTAGAGAGAGATGCTTAGGGTGTGACCATGCAGCCTTGCCTTAACCTCCACCTTCTGCTCACTCGACCGGTAGGAAAGAGGGATACTCGACATTGGCCATTATGATGCGCTCTTCATAAAAAGAAGCTGTGAGTACCACTTCCGCACCTTATTTTGTAAACCATAAATTTTCAACAAAGTCATTAAAAAATGTACGGTCCCTTTATGGTGGCCTTTCACCATGAATGAATGGAAAAAGTTATCAAGGTTCCATAGAATTCCCTCTTCTTGTAAGAAAAAAATGAATGTAGTGATGCTCGCCACTTAGTTGGGAAGGATTTGGGTGGGCACCACTCCAAAGAAATTAAGAATGTCAATCCACTCATGAGGGAGAGAAGTTTGAACCTAGTGCATGGTAAAGTTAGGGTTGCCATTGTAGTATCCGTCAAACACAGAGGCCACAATAGAGGAGTCAAGCTCTGGAACCTCTTTGATTTGGGCTTGATGAAAAGTTGAGGCAACCTTCTTCAGCAAAGTTATACTCTCTAGCTATGAAAATGTGATCAAGATCTACTCACAAAGAGGTTCTATTCGCATGTCTTAAGGAGAGAAATAAACTCTCAACTACTCTAGTTAAGAAAGATTTTATAAACGTATCATCAAGCATTAAGTGAAGAAATGATTACTTGAATCTTATGAATATCTCAAGTGATAGAGGATATAGAGAAACAATTAAAGCAGAATAGTAAAAAAATAAAAAGTACTCACGAAGAAAAACATATAGAATATTTACTATTTTTATTTATGAGCAAAAAGTATAACACACTCGCTATAACCCTAACATATTATTTTCTTAGTAATTTTATTACAACGTATGAGTGTCAATCCTTGGAAAATTGACCTTTCTCATATATATAATCAAACTAAATATTACCACTAGAAAAATAAGTGAAGTACTCTACAACTTAACTATGTTCTATAATAGTGCTATCTCAGCCATTATGGAATTAAGTTATGTTAGTACTCTACCCCTAAGGATTTTTGCCACTACAACTCTAACTACAACTCAGATCATAGCTCGCGTATGTCTCGCTTGGTCGTAGTCTAGGGATTCTCTCAAGAGGGTGACCTTACCTTATAGAGTGGTAACCTTAGAGGAATCTATGAATACTTAATGTTCTTCCACCATATTATTATTTGGTCATTGAGTAGACTTGCTCTTCATGAACTCATCACGAGTGGGGAAACCAACCATCATTTCCCTAATGTTAGGAGAGGTGAAGTTGGTCACGATAATATAAGCTTTGATGGTCGCTCTAATATGATGTAAACTCTCTACTAAGTCCATGTGCAACATGATCAATTTTGTGATAAAGGGATTTGTTAAATACTCGAAGAGGAATTTCAATGATAGGTTTTCTATAGGTCCAACCCTTAGGGAGGGAATCCACCAATTAAGTAAGTTGAATTCCTCTTTACTCGAAAAGTGGCTTAACAAATCACCCATGGATAGGTGAAGTAACCATATAAAGCTACCTAGACTATTGAGGAAATGGCTTAGAGGGCTGGTGAGTGCCCCTCACTATTCTTTATTGAGGCTTGAATGCTAGTAATGCTCAGTTGTGATTAAAGAAAAAATTATGAGACACGAATAAAAGAGATTCACAATATGTGATTACAGGCCAATCTTACCTCAACAAGCCATTCCTCTATAGCTCTCTTTGACGTAGCTAGTCCGACCATTCAGCTCATTAGCTCCTTCCTATGTCAAATCAACAATACTTCTTCTTCCCCTTCCTCCTTTCTAGGCATGCTCGCAAGTCACGCACTTGCCATAGTGGCCCATTCTTTAGATGGGCGAGTGCTAGCTTCTACTTGTGTGTTTAAGGAAGTGATTAGAGCCACAATTAAAGTAGTTGAAATGCTTACCGTGGACATAGGAATGGCAGTGGCCTCTTTCAACTTCTTTGCTTTCTTAGCCTTTTCATGAAGGTCGACCCACTTGGTCATAGGATTAATGCCACTGTGAGGCCTCTTAGCATTCATAGTGATTATGTTTTAGTAGGTTTTGCAAGCTAGACCCTTAGAAGTTAGAAGATTTATCCAAGTGAGTAGCCAAAGAAATGTTGAATAGGTTCAAAAAGAAAAAAAGATCCATTTATAGCCTTTAGTGCATTCAAAAATTGGAACACATAAAAGGTGATGTGACCTCTCAAAATAGCATATATTTTCTCATATAATTAAATATTTATAGCTAATCATTCTATTCATTCTTCTATCCTTTTGTAAGGTACCTCTATAAGGTGCAGATAAATGAGTGAACAAAATGTATACCCAAAGTAGCAAGCAATATTAAGTGAGTCTTATTATCATAAAAAGTGTACTTGAATAAAGGGCACTTGGCAACTAAGAATAACTACTCTGGCCAGAAGGTATGTTCGATAAGGGAAGATCTAGCATGTCCCACGAGCCAAGTTCTTAGAGAATAATAACTCAAAGGACAAGGCATACATCAACTCACCAGAAGCATGTGACTATTCAAAGGAATAAGGTGATTATTCTACTTAGCCCCATCCCAACTCACTTACTGATTTGAAAATAGGCTACTTGCCTCATCAACTGACAAAACTATACTCACTCACATGCATACCACCACCAGTTTAGATGAAAATTCATTTGCATAAGGTCTATGGATATGGGTTCATTACCAGCTTTGATAACTTTTTTTATCTTTCCACTTGATTAACTCATTGTGCTTCCCTACCTCTTTCAACTTATCCTTTAAACTCTTTAAATAGCAACACTCCTCAATCTAGTGGTCATGATCATGATGATAAGTATAATACCTTGATTGATCAAGTACTTCATCAACCTTAATTTGGTGGTGGGCCTTTGAAATAATCTTTATTTTAAATTATCTCTAATAGTTCAACCATTGACACTTTTAGAGGGGTTGCTAGAGAAGGTTGTGTATAGTTGGCTCCTTGATAATAAGTAATCAAATCTTTGAAACCACACTAGAGTATTTTTGGTCTCCTTCTTTTATTTATTCTACTCTATTGAAACCCTTCTCTAGGTAGTAGCTTTGAAGGCTTCTTTAACAAGTCATTAGTCTTAGCTAGTGATATTGGTTGGACCACTTTAATATACTCTTCAGCATTGACATGACTATTTTCCAACTCTAGCAGTTTGATTATTTGCCAACCCCAAAGCATGCTTGAAGGCCTCCTTCAAGCCTTGAGCAGGTGTAACTTTCAGAATTCATGTTTAACTTCGATCTCTTGTTGGAAACAATTAATAAACTTCTTTAGAGACTTCCAAAGATCCAATTTCATATACAAGAGAGCTTGAGAACTCTTCGATGGCTTTTGAGTATTAGCATATTGCATGGAAAATATTCTCTTGAAGTTAGCGAATGATGTAATAACCTTAAAAAAAGGTGCAAAAAGCACCTAATTTCTGGCTTCTTAAAAGTGGCTAAGAAGAGTTGGCACTTCATCACATCATATAAGTCCAACAACGATGCGGTTGCTCAAAAATTCTATATGGTTGGTGGGGTACGTCTGACCTTTATATGATTTAAGATGTAGGATTTTGAACTTATGAGGAGGGTGAGCTTCAACAATCTTCACAAATAAAGTTTTTGTTGGCTACAACTACTTTGACACACCCTCTTCTTCACTAGTGTCATAGAATTCATCATCAGAGTCGAAGACCTTGGATGGAAAAAAGTTGGGGACCCTAGATGGGTATCTTCTTTTCCACCGAGCTTGATGAGTAGCCAATCCTATGGATCCTTCATTCTCTCTTGCTTTAAGTTCTTTATAGTATGACTTTTTGATGGCCACCTGCACCAGTGAGTGATCCTATCCTTCATGTCTCACAAATCATGCTAAGATGTGAATTTCTAGGCATTTTTCTCTATGTAGGCCGAGCAACCTCACATTCAATGTCTTGCTTTACTTCATATCTATCTTCTGGTTCTTATCCTTATCCATGGTCATTACATTTAGAAGGATGTTCAATCCAAATCTATCCATAGATAGAGGAAGAATCTTCTGAGATACTTGGAAAATAAAGGTAGGCAGAAAGACTACAAACAGGAAAATAAAGTAGTAAAAAATTGCATGATAAATAATAATCATTTTTTGTACAAAAATGAGGGGTTTAGACTGAGGGCCAAAAGGTCCTTACGTAGAAAAGGAGTCGCCTTTTTTACTAAGGGGTGACCATACTTAGAAAGTACAAATAAGGTAGATTTTCTATAAGTGAATTCCCACATAACCTAATGGTGGTATGCATGTGAATGAGTATAGATCTGTTAGTTGATGGGGTGACTAACCCATCATCGAGTGAGTGTGTGTGTTGGGATAGGACTAAAAAGAGTAGTTGCCTCATTCCTTTGAATAGTTTCCTACTAATGGCGAGTTGATTCATTCCTTTTCTTTTGAGTTATTATTCTCCAAGTGATTGGCTTGTAGGATTAAGTCCATCTTCTCTTATTAGAGACAACTTCTAGGGAGTATACTTATTCTTAGATGTCAAGTACTCTTTATGCTAGAACACTTATCTTAATAGCTAAACTTGCTTGGACTAGCCCACAACTTAGGGTATATAATACTTACTTTTAATTATCAAGTACCCTATGTGTGAGTACACTTACCTTGACAAATAGACTCGGTAGGTTACTCGGGCTTGCATGCTACCTTGTGTATACATTTATCTCCCTAATTATCTTGCTCTTTGTAGAGATATCTCACAAATAGGATAGAAGAATGTACAAAATGATTAGATGTAAACATTTAAGGATTTAAAATTATTTGTGAAATTATTGAGAGGTCACACCAGCTTTTGGCTGATTTGACTTTTCAATGCACTAGAGAAGATAAATGTATCTTTTTTCTCAAACGTGTTGTGCATTTCTTCAATTTCTTGCAAGGATAAAACCTCTAAATTTTAAGATTTAATTCTATAAAGCATAATAAAATATAATTGTCATGGAAGTTGTGAGGCCAGGTAGTGACATTGATCCTGCGACTCTATGAGAAAGTCTTTATAAAAAGGCCAAGAGACTGAAGTATTCGAAAGAGGTCATTTCCATTCCCGTGGCTATGGAGGGCATCTTAGTTCCTCCAACTATAATAATTTTGACTTAGCCACTTTCTTGAACCCACAAGGAGAATCTACACTCGCAGAATGGGTCATTATAGTGAGTGCACGACTTACGAGTATTCCTATAGAATAAGAAGGAGGGGAAGATGTACCTTTGATTTGGTATAAGAAGGGGTTGGTGTGCATAATGGTTGGATTGGCTACTACAAAGGAAGATATAGAGGAATGTCCATCTGAGGTGAGATTTTACTATTATCTCGTACTGTGAGTCTTTATTTTTCTACATTGTTGATCACATTTTTGGATGAGGTTAACATCATCTCTAAACTACTATTAGGATATCTAATCCAATATTAGAAGCTTCCTAATTAGATACCTAGGACACTACTCTTAGTGATCTGATGCATCATTTTAAGGTTTGACCTAGCCAAATATTGACTTCACCAACCTAAATTTGGAATGTCTAAAAGACTAATATCCCCATTCCTAAATAAACACACTTATTGACTTCATAGTGGGGTACTCTGTGATGAGCTTTCTTTATGCATTCTCTGGGTACCATCAAATGTAGATGCATCAGACCAATTTTGAGAACACATTCTTTATCATAGGAGAAAAACTATATTGCTATAGAGTAATGCCCTTCAGCCAAAAAATTATAGGACCAACTTACCCAAGAATGGTGGACTAAGTGTTTAAGAAGCAGGAAGGAAGGAATGTTAAAGTCTACTTTGAGAATTCACTGGTAAAAAAAAAAAACTTGCCTACATAACATATCTATGACCTCAAGGAGACTTTTGCCACCATAAAAAAATATAACATGCACTTGAATCCTTTGAAGTGCACTTTGGCAACTGATTAGGTAAAGTTTTGAGATCTATAATTATGCTTTAAGGCATAAAGGTCAATTTGGCAAGGTGAAGGCCATAGTTGAGATGTGTTCACCAAGAATAATAAAAGTGGTGTAGTGACTCACAGGGCAAGTCACAAGGTTAAATCAATTTATTTTCAAAGCTAGAGGCATTGCTTGCCATTCTTTAAAGTTCTTAGAGATGCCAAAAAGTTTGAGTGAACTCCAGAGTGTTAGAAGGCTTTTGTAATCTAAAGACCCTACCCGCCTCTCCACTTTTATTATAAAGCTTGAAATAAGAAGAAACCTTATTGTTATATTTTGGAGTTGGAGAACATTTGGTTAATTCTGTTCTCATTAGAGAGGAGGGTAGAAAAAATGGCACATTTACTATGTTAGCAAATTCTTGAGAGGAGCTAAGTTAAACTACCAAATAATGGACAAACTCTCACTCACACCTAATATTTCAGTGAGATGACTTCGACCATATTTCCAAGCTCACTCAATCCAAATAGTCACTGATAACCAACTTAAATTAGTACTCTCCAAGCCTGATCCCTTGGGAAGGTTACTGAAATGGTTGGTGGAACTAAGTAAATTTGATATATCATACTCATCTCAAATAATGATTAAAGCTTAGGCACTCCCTGACTTCCTTGTTGATTTCTATAGCTCGTAAGAAGCTCTGGTCAATCAAGAGCCATTATGGCAGCTTTATGTGGATGGATCATCTAATAAACATGGCATGGGTGTAGGCATAATATTAAAATGCTCGATAAGAATCACTATATTGTAGTAAATTAAGTTTAACTTTAAGTTAATGAACAACCAATAAAAATATGAAGGGTTACTTGCGGGACTTAGATTTTCCCAAAGGCTAAGGGCATTGCACATTTTGGCCTATTCAGATTCACAGTTGGTGGTAACTCAAGTTAATGGAGACTATAATGTTAGAGATGAGCTCTTAAAAAAATTCCAAGTTCAAAATGGAGATAAGGTAATTGGAGTTCTTTAAAATTGAGCAGATCCCCATATAGCAAACTAACTCGCCAACCTTCTATCTAAAGTGTGTCTGCTTGATGGACACTCCTCTATTTTCCTCACCCAACAAATTACCAGAGAAGAAGAATAAATGTAAATAAGTGTTAATAACTTGCCTGGTTGGGTTAATCCTATCAAAAAAAATACCTATAGGATGGAAAATAAATATCATTGAGGCAAGTTGTGTAGAAGATTAGCGACTTCACAAAATTTGAGGTGTGTGCAAGAAATAAAGCAAAGGAAAATGCTAGAAGAGATACACTCAGGTGAGTGTGGAAGTCACTCAAGAGGAAGAATACTCACCCATAGTATCTTGAGGCAGTGATATTTTTAAAGAAAGATGTAGAAAATTTTGTGAGAAGATGCAGACAATAAAAAAATTCACCCCTCTTTATCAATAACTGCCACAACCTTTACAACATATTACAAGTCCTTTCCCTTCACCATTTAAGTGATGGACTTAATTAATCCATTAGCAATAGCCAACAGAAAAAAAGTTTCATCATAGTCATGATCAACTATTTTTTGTAAATAGATCAAACCTAAGTGGCTTGTTAAGGTAACTACCCATGTAGTCAGGAACTTCATTTGGACTGATATTATTTTGCAGGTACAGACTACCTATGATGATTATCACTAACAACAGGCCATAATTTATTGACCAAAGCCTAAAAGTCTTCTATGAGTTCAATGAATAAAATTGAATTTCACTTTAGTGCATCACCCATAGAGCAACAATTAGGTGGAAGTGGCGAACAAGATGATCCTTTATCTATTAAAGAAGAAACTAGAAGGCATTAAAGAAAAATAAGTTGACATATTGCCCATCGTGCTTTGGAACCATAAGATGACTCCCACTACTGCTACTAGACATGCAGCTTTCTCACTCTCATATAGAGCAGACACTGTGCTGCCAGTCGAGTATGAACTACACAGCTTGAGAGTCCTAACTACCAAAGAATTTGGAGAGAACATTGGCCAGTGGGAAAAGTTAAACTTGGAGGCCATATTCACACACTTAACATTCTCTAAAAGTTAAGGAATGTGGCTTCGCTAAGGGAAGAAGAGAAAAATAGATGAATGGTGAGATATTATAATTGCCATATAAAAAAGAAACACTTTAATTGGCAATTTGGTTCTCAAGAAGGTAGACACGGTGGCTCAGTAGAATATCCAGGGCAAACTCTCCCTAACATGGGATGACCCTTATATTATCAAAAAGCAAGTCAGCCCAAGAGCTTACAAACTTTAAGACCCATGGGGGGAGAGAACTATTGCATACTTAGAATGTTAAATATCTTAAGAAAATTATCCTTTAGGTGATCAATGTCTTTTATTTTGTGCAGCCCATAATCTTCATGATTTATTTGAGATTCATTTATGGAGATCAAGATTTCTTACTTGTATGATTTCTCATTTTGATATTAAAAAAAATTCCTTGGCAACTCAAGTAGCTACACGTCAACTTAGAACACTTGGCATGCCATTTTTGTTAGAGGAAAAGATTTCACTCAGCAAGCTACAACTGCATGAGTAGGAGTTTTAAATACTTGACGCACCATTCTTAGCTCAAGAATATCGACATTGAGTGGAGTGATCCCTGGATGAATACTCCGAGTGTTGTGTGATAACTCAAGACACTTGGAAGAAAAAGGTCCAACTCGGTAAGCCACAGAGGCCTGACTAAGAGATGCAAATACTTGGTGCACTATTTTTGGCTTAAGTATATTGTAGTTGTATAGGCGATTCTCAATAACTTCATTAAGTACTCACCTAAGCCTATGTTATACATTTAAAGTGTAAGACCAACACCCCATGAGGTTGGCAACTATAGTATAAGATCAACATTCCATGAAGTTGGCAACTTAATAAAGTATTAGACTAACAACCCATGAGGTTGGCCACTATAATGTAAGACCAACTCGCCTAATAGGAAACTAAGGTATAAGACTAATATCCTATGAAGTTAGTGACCTAATGAATGACCAAATTTTCTAGTTGGTAGGCTAAAAGACAAACTCTCCTAGTTGGAAACGATAAAAGAAAGAGAAAGGGGAAAGAAAAGCTAACTTTTTGTAATAGGTAATACAAAGATAAGGGTGGCTTAACTAAGGTCTGACTCCTCTAGTGGGCGAATTAAAAGAACCTACTCACCATAACCAACAACTCATCGTAACTGCCAACCAGACAATAACAAACTTATCTCACAATCGAACTTAAATTTTTTTTTAAAGCACTAGCAAGTACAAAACAACATAATCAACCAGAAAGAATAAGAAAGGTACTAAAGAAAAAATAGGTATGCCTTTGATCATTTATCAAAATAATATTTATAGGAAGGTGAGTATCAAATTACATGAAGTGCTTCTTCTCCTTAAATCATACTAAAAAAACTAAAAAATACAAAGAAAAATATGAAGAAAGGGAGAAAAAAGAGGCTTAACTCATGCTACTCTTATCATCATCAGAGTTCTAGAGGGTGACTATATTGGAGAAGTCCAAGAAATTAGGGTCCAACTGGCCATGCTTCATGAGTTCGGCAACTATGAAGTCAGCACACACCTTGAACTTCTGCTCCAACAATCCTTTATACTTTTCAGAGTCAAGAATGCTTGCAAACTCTATCTCTTTCTTCTAAGACTCCTCCATATGGAGAGAGAGAGAGAGAGAGAGAGAGAGAGATTTCTCCAACTCCCTTTTTGCTTCAGTGAAGAGGGTGAGCTCCAAGATAGCTCACTTCTTCTCCTACTCCTATCATGTCATCTCTGATGCAGCTCATTGGCTTAGAGACAACTAATTATCAACATGAAACCACCTGCAAAGAACCGTGACCTTTGATCCGTTTAATCCCTTTTAATTAGTATTAATATTTGTTAAGATAATATCATTTTTAACTATATTTCCTTTCATTAGAATCTGGGTTATATTAGGATATATCTACAAGTATAAATAGAGAAGGTGGAGCAGGAAAAAAGTATTCTGTTATTTTTGTAATAGCACATTCTTTGTTGAACAAGTTTCTATTTTCCTTATTTTGTTTGCTGGAGTGTAACTGCTGCCTGCACCAGTCTCACAAGAAGATTAGTAAGCTTGGACTCAGTAGAGGTGAGCTGCTCCTACACACCCGCCAAGTCTATCTTCACATAGAGAGATTCTTCCTCATACAAAAAAATTTATTGCAACTCTCTCATGTTTAATGTCAATCCATTGTTTAAGTAGTCATGATGGTGATTAGTAGCTGACTACTTGGGAGGTTCTCAAGAATTATGTCAAATTCTTGGCCAAGCATGAACACTTCACTAGTCAGCTGGATGAGGTCAAAAGTGCAGTTATCCTCTACATACTCCACCTCATCCTTCTCCTTTCCTTTCGATTTCACAGGCTCACTCCTCTTAGTGGAGCGATCTTGAGGAGCTTATAAAGGAGCTATGACACCCAAGATGGGGGTGAATTGGGTGATTCAAAGATTTTTAAATTACAACTTAAGATTTTGGTTTAGTAGAAAAGTTAGTTGCAAAAAGTATATGAATGATTATAGTTAAAGATCAAAGCAACCAACCAAACTAAATGCAAATAAAAAAAATAAAGTATAAAAGATTAAAGATAAGATGTACAAAGATTTTTATGTGGTTCAGCCAAACCTAAAAAATCAGGTTACGTCCATGCCTAGTCACCCTAACTGGCCATTCACTAATCAATACTTTCCTACACCAAAAAATTATAATCCAAACTTCATACTTTCCTACAATGGTTAAGTACAATCTCAATACCATACTTTTATACAATGGGCAAGTGCAACCCCGAGACCATACTTTCCTACAACATGCAAGTACAACCCCAATAAAATTGAAAGGACCATGAAAAAATAGATACAATTTGAATATCTAACTATCAAATTTTAAAGTAATTTTGCACTGAAATCCAATAAACAATATTTAAACAAATAAGAAGGAAGATCTCAAGCTTATATTTGTGCTTTATGAAAGTGAATTCCTTTGAGAATATCTTTAACATAATGTGCAAGAATGAAGTGAGATTTTTAAAACACTTGCTCATAATCATTTACAAAGATCTTAAATTCAAAAACAAAGTAAATCAATGTTTGTAAAAGTTTTAAAGAAATGATTTCAATTCAATCTAATTAAAATGAAAGTCTTTTAGATCACCTTAAAAAAGCATGAAAAGCGATTAAGAGAATACTTTGACAAAAAAGCACATGAACTTTTCATTCAAATCAATCCAATGAAAGCTAATGATTCAAAAGAACTAAGTGAAATAAATATTTTTACTCAAGTCCCTTATGTGTATGAAATTATCCTTTCAAAGCTAAAAAGAAGCTTGCAAGATGTTGAAGATGTCTCCACTTGAAGCTTGTTTAAGATGTAAAAAGAGGAAATGATCTTGTGCACTTCAATTCATGTAACCCTCAAGCAAGGTTTTGACCATGGTGGAATCAATCAATAAAAAGTGAGCTTTAGTATTTTTGATCCAAGATGCACTCCAAGAATTCAAATGACAAGTGTTTAGCCTAGATGGAGAAAAGTAAGAAAGCAATAGGATAGGAGACTACCTCTTTTTATAAACTTTGAACAATGGAGGGTTTGACTAATGCATGAAGAAAAGAAGGAAGAAGTGGGAGGGAAAGCTAGTAAGTAAAGAATTCAATATTTTAAGCTCAAACATAATGTAGGCTGATCACACATGGGAAAAAGAAGGAGGGATTGCTTAACATAATTAAGCTCTACCCATGTAGATTTTAGCCAACCAAGAAGAGGAGGGAAGAATGGTTAAGGTAAGTATTTGAATTTTGATTTAATGATCACATAACCAGAATTTGAATTCAAATTAAATTTTGAATTAGTGTGGTTGACCTAGGCTAAGAGAGGGAAAGAGGTTTGTTCACTTAACATAAATGACTCAATTCATTTAAGGAAATAGTCAAGCAAGGAAAGGATTTAAATAAATTTAAAATAAATTGAAATTGAATCTATCAAATGTAGGGGACAACCAGGATGATTCCAAAAAGATTCAATCAAGAGATATCAATTTAACTAAATTTAATTGAGAAGAATTAAGGCATGTTAAATAAATAAAAACTAATAAAATAAATCAAGAATACACAATGAGGGATTTCAACCAATCTAATTCCAAATATGGATTAAACTTCAATAAATGCAATCAATCACTTGTAAATCATGGAAAATCAATTTAGTTTACTTTTTGAGACATTTACATAATCTAGATTAATTAAAATCAAATTAATAGGAGTTGGCTAGAAAAATTCTTAAATTAGAAAAGTAATTTTGGATAATTTAAGATCCAATTGAATTTAAATTTAAATCAACTTACGTTAAGTTGATTAAATTCAAATATAATGAATTAAAATACATTATGGGTCAGCCAAATCATGCCATAAGATAATATAACTCATTTGGAAACAAATCATAGTAAATGAAATTTAAATTTCAAAAATATTTAGATTAAAATTTCAATAAATATGAATTTAAAACTATAGTAAATGAGATAATATAATATTAAAATGACTGGAGTAGATCCTATAAGATTTTTGATGTCAAAATCCATAAAAAGTTCATCCAAAACAAAATTGGGAAAGCATTATTGATAGGAGAGAGAAAAATATAATATTTATAATGAAGGAATAATTTAATACTCATGCTAAAATAAATAGAAAAATAATTAATCTAAGCATGAAAATAACTTAATGAAGTGTAAAAATAAGTTTAAGACTTTAAAACTAATGGATAAAGCTTAATCTTTTCAAGTACCCAAATAATCTAAAAGGATAATTCTAAGAATATTTGAAAAAAAAGATGTAATTAAAATATTTAAAATATACAAAAATTTAAATAAATTATATGAAATATTCAATCCATTATTTTTATTTTATTAGCTCTTATTTGTCATATTATTGTAAAATATAGGAACATTCCCAAACTGTGTTGGTCTAGCTGATCTTGACTTTCCAAATTTGGCTGAGCATGCTAAGTCTGGTTAGTTTCGTGAACACTTAAAATAAAATACTAGTTCCATCCAATCATATGTTTGTTATCATAAAAATCAATTGCATAATGGAATCAATAGAGCTGAGCTCACGACTCTCTTCTTTGACTATTTCAGAGCATTACTCAATCTAGCCTCCTCACCAACGTCAACGGGGGCTAACTCGCCACCTTCTTCCTCACTCACATCCCTCCGAAGGGTTAAGTGGGGGAACGTTGTGTCCTCTTCACCTGGCAAAGTGAGTAAGACCATTATGATCGTTGAGTCAGAAAGAATCCTTTCAAAGCTCAAAAAGTTTAAGTATAAAATACTGACCACATAAGATGCTAATAACATGGATATAAATAAAATAGCCACTAACATTCAAGGTCTGGTTAGTCACTTTCTTAAGTACCTACTCTAGCTATGCATTCATCCCAATGGTGACTTCCTTACTCACCGAGAAGGAAGTAGGCACTTTTGGCACAGGCCAAGGTGACAAGATCTTGATAAATAGGAGCATGGATCAACAATTTTTTAACTTTTTCAACACACCAAATATTCTTAGCAAGATTGACAAGAACTGAACAATCCCATCACTATGCCCCTTCATGGAAAATATGTGATAAAATAAAGTTAGGCTCCATGGAAGTCGCTCCTCTCTCAGCATCATCATAAATGTGGTTATACTCACCACAAAGTTTGGCAGGATTTGAGTGGGTATAACCTTAAAGTAGTATTTCAAGATATTTACCCACTCACATGGAACAGAAGATGAAAATAGAGTCTGAAGTGGTCAAGAGGGATGCATAACTTTTCCACCCTAGTCAAGTTAAGCCTCTCATTGGAGTTGACCACTCTCAGCATATAGTCAAGATGGTTGTGGTAATAGCCATGGAAAGCAAAAGTTGTTGTCCAGTAATTGAAGTTAAGAATCTCCTTCATCTTGGATAGCATGAATGAGTTCACTGCTCTCTTTAGGGATGCCATCAAAGTCACTTGCTCCTATGAAATAAGAAAAGAAAGCCTACTCACTTGAACTAAGAAGTCACTCTCTCAATAGATAAAAGTTCCAACTACCCATGGTAAAATCACATATATAAGCGCAATAAGTATGGCTTGGTAACACAAATATCATGTTATTTTAATGAAGAAATCATTATGAAATCTTGTGGAAATCTAAAATAATGCACATAAAGATTAAAAAAAATGAATAAATGAATCCTTACTCATAACCTTCAATGATGGGAGAACATTCGATAAAAGAAAAAGGTGAGTGAGAGGTAAAAATATTTGAATATTTATTTATTTATTTTAGAATATTAAAAATTTACAAATGCACTCATTATTACCCCTTATTATTTTTGAATTATTTTACAATGGGATCTGAGTGCTACTTATTTAAAATTTATGTCGATGATGAAAAAAAAGGACCCATTCGACTTCACTGAGTGCTGAAGAGAAATAAGCTCGACCATCATTATCATCAAGTCCCTCTAGAATTCAAGCTCAGTAGCCTACCTACGTTGTGACTTCACCTCCAGCTGGGACCTTAGCTCACCAAATTCTCCCCTTGTTTAGAATTGTGACCTATCCCTATAATTTGGCAAGCTTGACTAAATTTACAAGCCCCTATGGCTTTCCCCACATTTCCATTCTTTGGGGGATCAAACTCATTCCACGACCTTTGCTCACCCAATTCTTCCCTTGTCTAGAATGGTGACCTATCCCATAATTTGGTGAGGTTGACTGAATCTACAAGCCCTTATGGATTTCCCCACATTTCCATTCTTTGGGGGATCAAACTCATTCCACTTAGACTAACCACTATGAGAAGAAAAACTCACTAAGATCTTTTGAATGTTAGTGAAGGTGAAACTGATGGTAGCTCCAGCAGACAAGGCGAATGTCTGGATTAGAGCTCCCTATGAAGTCAGCTCCTCCATCAGGGCAAAACTCAACACCACCACCTCAACTTGTGAGGAGTCTGAAGTCACCTCTGAATGATGAAAGATTAACTCAATAAAGATAGGTAAGGGGATTTTAATAATGCAATATACTATCAGCATGATCTTGAGAGAAGGGAGCCATTATTCAAATAAACAAACTTTTTTTCAGTCGGATGAGGGCCTAGCAGATCACCCCTAAAAATATAAATTATCCTTTCATAACTACATTTGTTGTCTAAGAAAATTACCTAGGTGGATGTTTGACACCCACTATTACTCACCATTGCCTCCTGTATACTCGCATTCATTACTTGAATACTACCATAAAGTCTAAAAGCAGAATAAAATTAACTCATCTTGGTCAAATTCTCATCTACGATGTTGGCCTCCTCATAATTACCTTCTTGTGGCAAAGAAGAGCAACGATGATCCCCTCCTTGGTACACTCTCTACCCTCATTAGATCAGTACTCACCTTGACCAGTGATTCCACAACACTGTCCTGGGTAAGAGCAACCATAATTCTAGAGGGAAAAGTGTCAAATAAACTCATCTCTATGGGAAAAATTTATGACACCACATAAGGTTTAGGAATTTCTTATTTGGATAATCAAATGCATCATTAAGGAGTAAACATATTATCTCAAAAGATAAACATGTTATCTTATAAAATATTCGATCATTTAATAAAAGACTCCTAAGGCTAATGGGTCTTTCATGTACCAATGAGTTTTCTCCTTAACTATATAGGAAGTAGAGAAAGGTTTATTTTAAACTAGGTTCATGGTTCCCTATAAAGACAAGCCCCTATAGTTAATTTTATCTTAGGAATGAAGGGTCTCTTCTTAAGAATACTCTCAATTAAACAAATAAGTTGTTTTTTTTAAGGAGTGTTAAGTTGGTTTTCAAAGGAATGATTTTTGAAATTTTAATTAGTAATGATCCAAAGTAAAAGACTTATCTTTGGAAGTTAATTGAGATTAAGTAAGAAATGTCTGTTGATACTAGGATTCTAGTTGGCATTTTAACTATCCTATCATTGGTTTTAAATTTTTGGATTTAATTTAGATTTTGAGTTGACATTTTCTTAGAAATCTAGGACTTAGATTCTAGAAGCACAAGATTACAGAAATGCCTAGGGTTGAAAACTTACTCTAAGGAGGATGCTTCAGAACCTAAGTCTATAAGTGCTTTTAACACAAGTGATATGCTCGACCTAATTTAATTTTCAGAATTATCAGTCATTACTCTCACTTGAGGAAACAAACATATCCCTGACTCTTCTTGACTTATAACCAGCTTGAAAGGGTTATGAGCTAACACCTCCTAAGGGCATTAAATCCATGATGATATGTCTCATGTATACTAGGTTGTTATATTTTAGGAAAGAATCTAAGAACCTAGATTTTGGGTATGCATTTTTTTATGTCTAAATGTCATGCAATTAGAAATGGTCATGAGCCAAATTAATAAAAGAAGGCAGAATTTCCCAAGAAGGCAGTCATCTTCAAAAGTCAGATGCCTCTTATGTACAATGGGTGAAGTGCCCAATTCAAGAATTTAGAGCAATATGATTACATGATTTGCAAGAGCTAATTATTTATAGTTGATTTTATGTTTTCCCTATGACTTTAGATTACATGAAGTTTCATGTTTTTTTATTATTATTTTTTTAATTAATTAGATTTTAGTTGGATAGAAAATTTAATTTTTCCTGATAGCCTAATCATCTAGGCATTCATCATAGGAAACACAACATAGAAAAAAAATATAGAAAAGTAAGTAGGGTCTATTGCGCACCCAAAATAAATCAAGCCAATTGATTAAAAGAATAGGTCACTGTGGGTGGGTATCACTGTACACCATGAAAGAAAGAGAAAATGGGCAACCGAGCTATGCCCTTACACAACCCATCTTAGAACTAAAGTTTAGATTTATGAGTTTTCTTTCTAGGATCGTATTCTTATTCAACGATCTCCATTATGCTTCATAGAAGACTCTAGACCCATCTACTGGTAGGGTAAACTCCTGTTAATTTTAGAGCCAATAGATCTTAGCCTAAAGCTCAAATTTATATTTTAAATTTAAAATGAAATCATAAGCCCTGCAAAATGGATGTAAGGAAAATATAAATAGTACACAATAATTATATTTTACAAATATACGGGCATAACATTAGCTGCTTGCCAAACTCACTTATCTTATTTGGCTATGCTTAAGGACTTAAACACACCTAGAAGAAATTAGCATTTACATTTTGTTTATGACAATAATATATTTTAGCATAGCCCATTGTAGGAGACAATGTTAGTTCTAAAAAGAATGTCTTACCATCTATTATAATGGACAAACATTCCTAGATATGCAGTATAACATAGTACACTACAAAGTCATGAAAATCACATTACATCACAACACAAAATATCATAAAATATCACAGATCAACCAAACTTAAGCCTAGGGTCTATGACCAATGATCTAATGTGTGAAGAAAATAAACTTGTGTGGCTAGACTTTGCTAAGCTTTTTTAGTTCAAGTTTTAATTTGGATTTTGAAGTTTATTTGGTTTATCTTTGGATGGTTTCAATTCAAATGATTTAATGATTTGGGATTTTTATTTTAATTTTTAAATTTTATTTTTATGTTAAAGTGAAGTTTAGGATTTCAAGGATGGAGAATAAAATAGATTCCACTTTTGGGTGGAACCCATTCTATTCAACATCCTAGATCCTAATAGAATGAAACCTTCATCCTAAGATGAAGATTCATCCCAAAGGCCTAACTACTATCCTTAAGTAACTTAATTAATCCTTTTAGATTCATTTAAATGATTTAGGTTTTGAGTTTAGTTTATATTACAATTTTGTAATTCAAATTATTTTGAAATTTGTTTATTCATTTCATTTCTTTGATTTGATTTAATTTATTTTTAAATTGATTTGATTTATTTCATGTGATTTGAATTTGTTTAACATTTATTTCATTAATGTTTAGTTTGAATTATATTTATGTTCATTGAATTCATGTGGTTGAATTATGTTAACCTGAAAAACTTAAGTTAGTATTTTAATCCATTTTTAAGTTACATTGATTTTGAATTAGGATTTTATTGATTTTTCTATTATAAATCTATTAACCTTAAAGTTTAATTAAACTTAATATTCATTATTATTTTCATTAACCATTAAGTATGTAAGTGACCAATTCTTTGATTTAGAATGTTGGAGAATTATCCTTGAGTTTTCCATTGTTGATGAAGATATTTCAAATTAATTTTATGAATTTTATGATTTTATGATTTTTTTTCAATTTATTATTTGATTTATATTGACCTAGAGATTTGGAAATTCAACAATTCCCAATCCAAAGATCAATTCGGTATGAAATTTCTATAACAAGTGGGTTTCCATGCCAATTTCATATTTCCAAAGTTTCATTTTAATTAGATGCATAATTAAGGTGAAATTATGATTTTAATTTTTTCATTAAAACCTAAATTAAGCCTAATTTATTGAGGATTATTTAGGAATTTCATTTTTTTCCTAAATTCCTCTCTAAAAGATGCTTCCATAGAGGGTTTATTCATACTTTTTGGCAACTTAGTTGATTTATTATGATTTCCATAATTTTAGGTTCATTATTTGAATTAATTAATTCAATTAATTACCAAATTAGCCCATTTTATGATTTATTAAGTTTTAGTGGGTTTCAATGGTGTTTCTAAGTTCATTAGTGCTTATTATCATACATTAAAGTGATTTTATCAAATTTCATTATTTATTCATTTTAATATTAATTTATTTCATTAAAATTGAAGTTTGGAGTTTGAAATTTAATATCTTTTGATTTACTATGAGATAAATCATGAAAATTTTTCTTAAAGTGCATTTTAACCTTAATTTCGGTTCCGCAAAGTTTCATGCCAATTAGATTAATGGTTTATCATTAATTTGTTTTTGATTAATTTCATTTAAAGTCAAATTTACCCAAAATTGATTGGGGATTTTGGATTTAATGGATTCTACTCATTGAGATGAATTGATAGAGCTCTCATTTGCATTATTTTTTTAAATTTATATTTTATTTATTATGATTTTTTGAAATTTTTTGTATTTTTAATTATTTTTTAATTATTTAAATTGGGAAATACTATTTTAAATAGTGGGACATTACCATTGCCGCGTGGTGTGGCCCAGGCCACCGATCCACCGGTGGTCACGTCAAAAGTGGCGGCCACATAGGATTGATCATGACCGTCCAATCGAAGGTCCTGATTTCTCCCATAATCTTTTATAAGGATTGAATCAAATCGTATAGCTAGATCTCGGCCATCGATTCCAAATATAAGAAATGGACGACAGAGATCATTCCACGTTCATCTCCAGCAAGAGATGGATGTCGTTCGTCGAATCTAGTGAATTTTCAATGATCTAAGGAAAAATTTGGCATGATTTTGATTAGAAAATGATCAAAGATCAATTTGCAATTGATCTATACGATTTCATCCTCTTGGGGATCAAATTTATTTCAAAAATTACTAAATCCAAAAGCTCACAAAAGGTGGCATTCATGGCATACCCCAACTTCGGCAGCCTCTGATGATGGGATTGACTCGAAAACCTTCAGAATGATGTGATGAAGATGTGGAAGGAAAGAATTGGATTGCCTCTTCATGGATTGGCTTCTAGACCAACTCACAGAAGATTTTTGATGACTTAGGTGGTTTTTTGGCTTCCTAGCAGAGACGAGTCTTGGTGGAAGTTCGTTTGAGGTCACCTCGACCTCTAAAATGTGTTGGAATGTTTAATTTGAGGTGAAATACTCCCCCTCATTTTTCCTTTGGAGGTTGAGAGATTTTCCACCGGCATTGGCCAAATTCTCACTTTCCAGTGATGAGTGGTCAGGGGAATCCTCTCTTTCTTCTTCTCTTCACATTGTGAATGTTTTGAGATGAAAAAGGGAGAGGAGAGGGCCTCTCTCCTCTCTTTCCATACATGGCCGAGAGCCATGTATGAAGGTTTCTAAGTGGCTAGATTTTGGCCACCGGTGGCGGTTGGCTCTCCCAGAGGGTGACTTTGATCCTTCTTGACCTTGTGAGTGTGTTTATAAGAAATTTGTGGGGAGGAACGCTTTTCCTCCCCTTTTCTCCCTTGGCCGAGAGCTTTGCCTTCATGGCTTCTCTCTTGCTTTTTTCTTTGTTGTACCTCATGGTGGAAGCCAAATCCTCTTTTGCTAAAGGGATAGCTACTTAATTTCAACCCTTGGAATCATCCTCCAAAGGGTGGCCAAAATGACTTGGATAAAATCCAAGAGAGTTTAGAAGAAGGGAGGAGGAAAATTTCATAAAGTATCTTTACATGATACATTCCAATTCATCTACCTTTGACTTCACATATGGATTTTGGCATCATCACCACAACCCTTAGGCTAGTGTGTGGCTGGCCAAATCAAACCCAATGTGAGTTTGAGGTTGAATTCAAATCAATTTATGTTGGATTGGAGGTTTGAACCCAATTCATACCATTTGGATTCAAAATATTTTAACTTTGTCTATTTTGATTTAATTCATTTATTTTTAAGTATAGTTTTGTTTAGTTGATGATTTATTATGTTTTGATTTAATTGATTCCTTTGAAATTTGAGTTGGCTTTTTATTTCATTTCATTTTAACCCATTTAGGCTTAAATGGGTTAAGCTTGCTTCCAATTGGGCTCATTTGACCCATTTGGCTCAATTGAATTTTTTTTGGACTCCAATCTTGCTTGCTCACTTGTGTGAGATGATTTAGAGTGATTAATTTCATTTTATTTTAATTTTACTTTAAGTTGAACCCATTTCTCACAAATTGGGCTTAATGGGCTAAGCTTGGGTTCATTTGAGTCAAATTATCAATTTGATCAAATTGGACCCAATGATTGGTTGGACTATGCTTGATTATCATTTTAAAATAATTTTGAACAACCAAATTGAGTTGATTTTAATTTGATTTGGGTTTTAACCCAATAGGACCCATAAAGGTTCATTTAGATTAAGTGTTCTAATTAACCTAAGTAAGGCCTAAATAAATTTAATTTTTTTTAGATTCATGATTAAACATGTTTGTTATATCATTTAAATAATTTGGAATGATTTCATTTAGTCAAATTTGGTGGGTTGACCTTTGACTTGTTGGGACCCATATAAGTAAAACACATGTCAAAAGGGTTGACTAGATTTGACTTTGATTTAGATTTGGATTCATTCATTTGATTTAATTTTAATTCATTTTGATTTATTTGGATTTATTTTGATTTAATTCAAGTTTAAATTTTGGGTTGATTCTACCTAAACCCATTAGGTTAGATCAAATCCAAGGAAGATGCACTAAGTCACTAGATAAGCACTTAATTAGGAGGTGCTTAATCTAAGATTAGGTATCCCAATTATTAATTTTAGAAGTGATTTTAATTTCATCCAAAAATGAGGTCAACAAATGGACCCCCAATATGTGAAGTGGATTAGCTAGAGTACATTGCACATATTGGTGTTGACCAAATTAGTCAACACTACAAGCATAAGCTTGAAGATGTTTAGATTTAGTTATTTTTTATTTTTTATTTTTTTATTTTGATTTCAAAATTATGTTTTGGATTTGATTGTGAAAGATAGGCATAAAAATGCCTAAATTTATTTTTAATTTGGAATGACTCATTCTTAAGAACTTAAATTTCACTAAGTTCTAAGAGGAATAAAAATTTCATTAAGAGTAGACTCAAATAAGGGTCTAATCTTAATATAAACACTACACTCAAAGATGATTCCTTCAATGGGCTTACTCTTGTCTGAGAATACTAGTTGGAGAGAATGACAATATGGACACTTACTCCTAATCCATACTACATGATATTTTAACCAGGGAAAGATACCAGTAGGGGATTTACTCTTATCTAGTTAGTTATTAGGAAGGAATCTTTGAAGACTTGATTCTAACTTAAATAGCTAAGTTGGGGAGAATGGGCTTTAATAGATCAATCCTAAACCTCAATATTTTGACTACTAGGGTGGGGTCACATGGACTTAATTCCTGGTCTGAGTAGTTCATAAGAATGGGGCCTTCAATGGCTTATTTCCATTCCTTATTTTCTTTTGTTTTGCCTTAGAAAATGAGTCACAAGGATTTGAATCTTATTCTAATGAAGTTCAACTAATAGAAAGGGACTTCAATGGCTTAATTCTAACCTAGGTAAGTTGAAAAAGAAAGGGGCCATAATGACTTTATCCTTTTCTTATAAGGATGCCTACTAAGGGACTTATTCCTTTATAATTGACTATCAAAAAAAGGCCTTCAATTGCTTAATCCAACTTGAGTAACCACAATGAGGAAGAGGGGTCTTATTTATTTTTTCTTAAATCTCAAATTTTTGGCTAATAAGAAAGAGGCCCTCATGCCTTATTCTTAGCCTAAGTAGCTTATTTGACAAGAAAGGGGTCTTCATGAGTTGTTCCTATCCTTGTATTTTAGAAAGAATGCTTACTGAGGGACTAATTTATTTTCAACTAACTATTAGGAAGGGGCCTTTAATGGCTTGATCCAAACTAAAGAACTTGGGTTTAGGAAAGGGGTATTTGATGACTTGATCCTAAACCTCACATTTTTTATTTTAATTAATAGGATATGAGTCTTAATGACTTTATCCTAACATTGTCATTTTAAAAGGATGCATATTATGAGACTTACTCCTATGTGATTAGCTATTAAGATGGAGCCTTCAATGGCTTAACCCAACTTAGATAGCTAAAGAAGAAGAAAAGGGTCTTCTTGACTTAATACAATTCTTAATATTTGGCTAATAGAAGAGGGATCTTCATAACTTATTTCTAGTTTAAATAGTCAATATGATAAGGAAAAGGGTCTTGGTGATTTTATCCTAATCTTGTCATATGAAAGGATTCCTTCTTTGGAACTTACACATATATGCTTAGCTATTAATATGGGGACTTCAATGGCTTAATCCATCTTAGATAGCTAAAGAAGAGGAAAGGGGTCTTCATGATTTAATCCAATCCTCAAAAGTTTGGATAATAAGAAAAGGGTCTTCATGACTTGTTCCTAACCTAAATAGCCTTTGTGACATGAAAGGGGTTTTAATGACTTAATCCTATCATGTGAATAATAAGAATGGCACCATGAAATGCTTGCTCCAAACCTATGGAAAGTTATAAGAAGGGTGCCACAAATGGGCTTACTCTGAACTTAAGGAAAGAAAGAGTTATGTCATAAAAGGCTTACTCTAAGCTTATAAGAATGGTGCTCAAAGGATTCCCCCAAACTCATAGGGAAGACATGAGAAAGGTGCCACAGAGGGCTTGCTTCCAATTCAAGGTATATATAGGAAAGGTGCAACAAAGGGCTTGCTCCTAACTTATGGATGATATGAGTGAGGAAAATGGGTCATAGTGACTTAATTCCTAATCCTCAAAATTTTTGACTAATAAGTAAGAGTTACATAGACTTGATTCTTACTTGATTATTTAACTAATGAGAGGTGTTGGAAGGTTTGTTTCCATTTCTTGGTTTAACTAATGCATCTTACACATGAAGAAGTTAAGTGAAGAAGGTTTCAAAGAGTTGAAGTATATTTTTGAAAAAGTATTTGGGTATATTTTGGACCCAACGTTTAATATTCATGTGTCATAAGCATAGAATTTCATTATTTCTTTTCATTATTTATTATATCTTTTATCAAAAATCTATATATGACCATGCTAGATGTCTAATCCACTTTAGGAAAGACATCATATGGTATATTTGAGAGTTTCATCTTTTGAGTTGCATCTGACTTTCTAGTTCTTGGGCATCAAAAATAAAAGTCAACTAATGCTTCTGAGATGAATTTTTTATGGGTATGTAGCTTTTATGACATGTTCTTGGTTTTCTTCATTGACTTAAATCAATCAAGCTACAACTGATATAAATTTCATATCATTTGTTATTTTTATTGACATGAACTTACAACTTAGAAGGCCATCTCTTAGATTCAATAAAGATCAATATATTCCTTTAAAGCTTTCAAAAGTGAATGAGAATCAAGGTAAACACAATCTTAGATTCTCTTAAAGGTAATTTTGTTTTATTCTTTTGTCCATAATCAATAAAGGAATTGAGAGTGTTAACATGTTAGAGAAATTAAGATTCTCCTGATAATTTTAAAATAAATTTTCTTAAGTTCAATTATTATTCTTTAAAGGTTTTATTAAATGATATTTCACAAATGGTTTTAATTAATTCTTATTTGTGTATTATTTTGATCCTTCTAAATTTCATTACAAGTTCCTTGAAATTTTCACAAAGATACATTTTAGGAACATGCATGTAGTGATATGATTATTTTCACATCACAATGAAGTTTCTTTCCTTTTTCTTTTCCTTTTCATCATCATTTTTTAGCAAGGTTTTCAATATAACACTTCACTTAATCAAAAGTGAGGTTATCAGAAATCTTGATCATGACCCTTTGATAAATTTTCCCAATATTTTGTAACTGAATGATATGATTAAGTAATAAAACATTTTTATAAGGATTATGAATGTCGTATCATATGCTTTTAATTTCCTTTCTAGAATTATCTTAATTTGATAATATTTAGATAAGTTATCCTTAACGAGGATAATCTTATGCATGAAAGATTTTTTTTGATTTTGAAATAAAGTATGGGTAATAGGAACCCATCTTCAAGGTAAAGAATTTATCCTAGTCCTAAAATGTGACACATGCGAATTTGATCCTTTTCTTTTCTTCTTCTTTCTACATTATTTGTTTTTTTCTTGTTCTAATGATGTTAGCCAACCAAGAAGAATATCTTCTTGTCATGTAAGGCTATCATTGACTAGCCTTTAGTCTTGAAATATCTTGCTTTTCTTTTGAAGTTTGACTACATTCATCAAGGGACTTAGCTTATTGAAATGGCATCAAGCCTTAGCTTCTAGACCACTACATCTAGAAAATATTTCATTTTATTTTCAAATAAAGTAGTCTTTAAACTTTAAAAATAGCTCGATTAAGTTATCAATATTTGACTCATCAAAGACTTAGATTATTGATATCAATTGTAGATCAACTTATATATGTAGACTTCTTTCTTTTTGCTTGTCAACTGTGAATTTAGATTCCTCTTCAAAGTTTAGGAGTGCATCTTGAACTTGAAGACTATATAGATCTCTAGACACATCTAAATAATATTTATTTAAAATGTTAGAGTGCCTTTGAAGAGAAAGTCATAACCCTGATTATTTAGCAATTCTCATCTTGCAATGGCTCTATAGTACTAAATTTCAAACCAACTTTGGGTTTCAATTTCTTGAATGGTTCATAGCTTTTCTTACTTATGACTCTTATCTATAGGTCACTTGAAATTGAATCAGATTATACTTAATTGAATCTTTGACATACAAAGGATAAGGATTCTTGGAAAAGAAGATTGATTATCTCTTTAACCTGCCATATGAGTGCACCCAACATGACAAAGGCAATGATGACAAAGTATCAAGCATCTGATTATTTTTAAGTCAGGGGAAATTCTTGACATCTAACCTTACCACTTTATTTCGGTGTAGATGAGTTCAAAGTTAAAATGGCCACATGCTCAGAAATTTAGACTTCATCCTTTTGCTCAAGGATATAATCTTTCCATCCCTTTTATTTTCTTTCTTTCTATCTTTTATCAACATTCCAATAACATTTCAATTCTTTGTAAAATGTTACATTTAGCATTTTTTTCGAGATACAAGATTTGCTAAGATTCATTTTCATTCATTTTTTCTTTTTATTTGGGCTTGATAGGATCATCTAAGAGCATTAAAGATGTTCCTAAATTCGTAAGATTCTTTTTCAATGTTTGAATTCTCATCTTCAATCAATAAAGTGATTGAGATTAAGTTTTTTTTTAAGCTGAGTTTCCAAGATTAAATTTTTATTAAACTGAAAACTCCTTTCTTTACTTGATTGAATCCATATGGCACCATCTTATTAGAAGTAGATTAAAATTAGCTCTGTGTATATTCACTTTGGTAATTATTTATAATTGATGTTGACCGATGCATCCGTATTAACAAGTATTCTAAAGATTTTTTTTTTAAATTTTCTACATTGACTAAGATGTTGATAAGTTCTTAGTAGTATGTCTTCATCACAGAAGATAATCCTGGAACTTTTTTAGGGGAATGCCACATTAAGAAGTTGCTTATAATTAAATAAGACAAATTAAAAAAATATGTAATACCTTGATTAATTGCCATTTCATTTTTCTTCTTTTTTTATAGAGCATTATGATGCTCAATTTTGCAAGAAATAATTTCAATATGGGCAAAACACCATATTTAAAATTTTGAAGTGAATATATTTTTAAATAATTTTCTTTTATTTTCTTTTTTGAAAACTTATTTTCATTTCTTTTCAATGTCATTTGAAGTGGTATGACTCTACCATTTTGAATTAAATTTCAATAATTTCCCTTTTTGATATGGAGGGAGGGTGGGTTTAACCTATCCTCAATGAGTCAATAGACCTCATGATGTTTGTGCCCCAACTCTCAAAAGAGTCTAAATACAAAAGCTCAAACTAATGATAAGAATACCTTATCATTCTTTTATTTGAGGTTATGAAAATCAATCTAATCTTTGCCTTCCCGGGGATAGATGAATACAATTATTATATTTTTTTTTATTTTTTATTTTATTTTATGATGAAGTATCATAAAGATGTAATTCCCAAGTGGCATTAGGTTCACCTCTTAATGTCATGATCTATTCATTTAGAAGATCATCATCTAAAAGAAGACCCTTAGGTAAAAGATGTCTCATTAAGAAGTCAGCTATGACTTAACCTTTGTAGTATGAAGAAGATTAAAGGTAATCTTAAATTGTAATAAAACCTTTAACCACCGTGCTAAACATCAAGACAACGTCAAGCAAATCATAAGGTATTGCAATGGATTCACCTTAAATTCAACTTTGTATTAAAGCATATAGTGCCTTAGTTTTTCAGCGAAGAAAACTAAGGCTTTCTTCATTAATTTGGACTAGCAAAGTCCCAAGTGATTTATCTATCAAACCACTAGAGATAGAATTTTCATATTTTTCACTCTAAAAGGTAGAAATATCACCCTTAGGACCCAATCCTAAGGTCATGATTTCTTAGGAGGATTGAAATCTTCATTTATTTTTAGAATTTATTCTTAAAATTAATTAAGGTTATTTATGAAACATCAATCATTAAATAGGAGAAGATTCCCATTGAGAAAGTTACTTTAAATTTATTAGGTTTAAATTTCATTCATTTCAACTTTATCAGGAAAATCAAAATTATCTTTTGCTACCCTTTCTTTTCTTCTATTGATAAGGAGCAAAAGGGAGATTATTATCATGTCATTTTTGTTCACAACATCATGTCATTTTCCTCTTTTTACTCTCTCCTAATCTCTTAATGATCCAAGGTTCCTTGAAGGTTATCTCCAAGTCACTCTCTATAATTGGCCAAGCACCTCAAACAATTGATTTTCCAAAGTTCTGGTGGATGTATGGAGATAAATTGTAAAGTGATTAAGATTAAAGCTAATTTGGATGTATGAAAATTGCCTTCTATGAGGATAGAAGGCTCACATTTAGTTCCTTAATTGACCTCTACCTAAGGTCAATAAGTCATTCACATGGGATCATATTTATGCCTCTCTCTTTTTTTTTAGTTGATTCTTATTTAGAATGCAATTCAAGCTTCAATCATGGTGGTAAGGGGCAATAGGTAAGACTATGCCCACTTTCTTTTATTTTTATTTTCTTAAGATTTGAAAGAACTCATTCATTTCAATATACATCCTTAGGTGTTTGCTACTTTTGAATACATTCAAACAAAGGGTATCAATTTAAGGACCCTATAATGATTTTCTTTATCTTTAGTACAAAGAAAAACTAAAAATCAAGGATAAATTTAACTTTGAGATTTACTTTTGAAATTTTGAGGTAATTTTCAAATTTTTCTTAAATATAATATTTTTTTCTCGATGGAATTATATCAAATTTGTCTTGACCAAATGAAGGCCTAATAGAAATGACTTAATTTTATTTGTTTCTTTTTAAAGGGGTTTGGTTCTAGAACCCATTCATTTAATTGTGGGAAATGAAGAGTTCTAGAATCTTAGTTCATAATGTTGGATGAGCTCAACCAAGGATGAAATGGAAAGGCATCCAACAGAAAGAAAAGTAGTCTTGATCCATGAGTGGTACAAGTACACTTCTGATATATGTTTGACTTCATGAGCCCCATCTCATATGATATTGATTTTGATGATAATAAACACATATTTAAATGTTACTAATCAAGTTAAATTTAAGTGTGCAAAAAAAATTCCTCAGCTCCTGGTTCTTCAATCATATAAGAATGCTAAAGCTATTGGACATGAACTATGTGGGAATTTTTTTAAGAATAATTATGTTAAGGAAAATGAAATGCTCACTAAAATAAATATATCAGCCATTCATTTATTTTAATTATTCATAACCACTATATTTTACATTTATAATTATTTGTTAAAATTATTCATTTTTTGGATAATGTGAAATAGATGTATAAACCATGTTACATTTATTATGCTTCCATGCAAGTAGATCATCCACATAGATTTTCACATGTCTCCTCTTTTGCTTTTTGATACTCAGTCCCCTAGTCTTTGGTAAGTACCCTTACATTTTTCAGCTCAAAGGGTATAACTCTATAGCAATATAATCCGTCAATAGTAATGAATGTTATTTTTTTGAAAGTATATAAGATGCATTTGAATTTTATAGTATCTTAAGAATGTGTCTAGGAAACTCATCATCGAGAATCTAGCCGCCAAGTCTAGAGCTCATCCATTAGCAGGAGAGGATACCCATGCATTAGAAATACTGAGTTTAGATTAGTGAAGTTGCACACATTCTCTATTTATTGCTCAACTTCTACACCATCACCATATTGAACACCCATTTCAGGTATTAAAACTCTCCAATAAAGTTAGCCTTAAGAAGCTTGGCGACTTCCTCCTTGATGGGTTCGATGAGTATAGATGTTATTTTCCTCAATTTTTTGCTTAATAGCTTGCATGTCCATGTAAACATTCAAGTGATGACAAGTAATGTTGATTTTTATGCCCAGCATCTCCATTGGTATCCAAGTGAATATGTCTAAATTATCTTGGATAAGGGTGTGTTTATGCTCAAGGCAGAAAATTGAGCTAACCTTTAATACATGGCCCATTGTCTTGGGTAGTTAGAATTTCTTCTATCTCCTCATCCTTTGATTTGTAGTATATCCAATTGACCTTAAATAGTCAACCTTTAATAATCTTTATTTGTAGTATATCCAGCTATAGTATTTCATCTTTCTTATTAACCAGCCAATTATTTCAAGTAGCACATGCGAGGTTGGTTGAGCTTCCTTCTAACAACAATCTCTTCTCCTCTAGTAAGGAACTTGATAGATACATGTTACATCAACACCACCACTTTGAATGTTTTGGGTAAATATTGACCAATGATAACATTGTAAGTAGCCGAGGCCTCTACTATGATGAATTTGTCCATAGTCATGAACTATTTCTTGCCTTCTCCCTTGATGGGGAGAGTAATCATTCCTTTAGTTTCTCTAGGAACTTTGGAGAACCATATAATGGTCCTTCTATTAGTTGAAGCTTGGGATTTGCTAGACCCAATTTATTGAAGATTGATCTAAAAATGATATTGACTGAGCTCCCCATATCAATTAAAATGTTTCCTACTTGGTAGTTGGCAATAAATTATAGGGATTCTTATTAGTGAGTCCACCCCTTTATTAAAACCTCATTGGTACGATCATTATAGATGGTGCTTGCATCTGGCAGCTACGTTTACTTCTCTAGATTGCAACATTTTTATACTCTCTTTTTAGAAGACTCTCTGTCACCTTCAAAGATAGTGAGTTTGAATCCAACGATATGAACAGTGTGTGCGGATATAGGTTCATTGCTAGTTTGATGATTTCTTTATTTTTCCTATTGATAAACACTTTTAGCTTCCCCACCTTTATTAACTGGCCCAGTGAGCTCTTTAAATGATGACACTTCTACCTGTCGTTGCCATGATAACGATGATAAGCACAATGCCTTGATCAATCATGCACTCTATTAACTACATTGGTAGTGGAGATTTATAATAATCTTTATTATGAATTGCCTCTACTAGCTCATCCATTGACATTAAGAGGAGTCACTAAAGTAGGTTATGCACATGATCAACACCTAGATAGTGAGTAGCCAAATTTTTGAAAAGTTTACTTGGGTACTTCTAGTCAACTTCTCTTATCCGTTCTCCACCTATGATACCCTTGCCTAGGTAATCACTCTAAAGCCCTCTTTACTAAGTCTTTAGTCTTAGATGGTAATACTAGTTGAACCACTTTATTATATTCTTCAGTATTAACATGATTGTTGTTCGTTAGGTCTAGTAACCCAATGAGTGTCTTAGGTTATTGGTGCACCAAGGAGTATATCTAAAGGGCCTCTTCTTCAAGGCTTCAGTGAGTGCTATTTGGCATAGGTTCTAGATCTTTGACTTCCAACTTCTCTCTCTAGAAGTGAGTAATGAACTTTCTTAAGAGTTCGTCAGGTTCTTACCCCATTTATGAGCTTGAGAACCTTCAGTGGCTTATGAGCACTAGAAAATTATGTGGTAAATATCCCTTTGAAGCTAGTGAATGATGTTATGACCCCCAAAGGAAGATGAAAAAACCAGCTGAGGGCTTACACATTAAAAATAGTAAAGAAAAGTCAGCCTTCACATGTCATATAAGTCTAACAGTGGTGTGGTTCACTCAAAATATGCTCTATGATTTGTTGGATCTATTTGACCTTTGTATGATTTAAGATATGGGATCTTGAACCTATAAGGGGGTGAGTCTTAGCAATTTTTATAGATAAAGCATTAGTTAGCTATGGTTGCTTCTTTGACACACTCTCTTCTTCACTTGTGTCATAAGATTCATCATCAAAGTTAGAGATATTGGATGGATGAGAGCTGGAGACCTTGGATGGGTGTTTACTTTCTCGCCAATCTCTACAAGTAGCCGATCCCATGGATCCTTCATTTTCCTTTGTTGGTGTGGTTTCTCGTTGGCCACTTGTATGACATGATTAATCTATCCTCTATGTCTCTCAAATCTTGTTGAGTTGCAAATTGCTAAAAATTCTACTCTATGTTTGTCGAGCTATCTTGAGTTGAGAGTTTTTCTTTACTTTGTATCTAGCATTTAGATTTTATCTTCATCCATGCATGTCACACTTAGAAAGATGTTGAATCCAAATTTATTTGTGGATAAAAGAAGAACCTTACAAGATACTTAGAAAATAAGGTTAGATAGAAAGATTGCAAGTAGGAAGACTAAAAAGTAGAAAATTTGAGGAGAAATAATAATCTTTATTGCTCAGGTCATATAAAAGGAGTTCCCTTACTATAATGACAAGGGGTGACCATACATAGAAAGTACACATAAGTAAAATCTATCACAAGTGGATACTCGCCTAAGTTGGTGGCTGGTATACATGTGAGCGAGTATAGATTTTTCAATTGGTGGGGGTGAGTAGCCCATCATTGAATGAGTATGCGAGTAAGGATGGGGCTGAGAAGAGTAGTTGCCTATTTCTTATGAGTTGGTTCATGTTTTATTCTCTAAAACATTATTATCTAATTTCTTAGCTCACGAGATCAAGTTGATCTTCCCTTACTAAACACCTTTTGGCAAGCGTGCTTAATTCTTGGTTGTGAGTTCCCTTTATTCGAGTACACTTGTCTAGATAAATAAACTTTTTAGGCTGCTTAGGCCTTCCTACTAATTTGGGTATACAACAAGTATATAGTCTGGACACCCAACATTATAGGGATATTGGTCCAAAAGAGGTTATACATTTAATGATTTAAGGTTTAAGATTAAATTCAATTTTTGATTATTTTATATTAAACCCTAAGTACATTATTAATCAAATTCTTCAACTTCAAAGGATTTAGATATTTTTCTTAAGTGTTCTAATATTAATGAAATAAATTAAATATTTGTATACATTTTTTGTAAATTTTATAAATTTCTAAATTAAAAATTTTGCTTAAACTAAACTATGGATTAGGAATTTAACAATTCTTAATCCAATGGTCTTTTGTCCCAAAAATTTTTATGGCAAGTGGGGTTCCTTGCCAATTTAAGTTCCATAAAATTTTAGTCTAATCAGATATATAATTTAAGTATATTGGGGAATGATGACATGCCCAATCAAGATCCTATAGTTTCATCATCCTAGGCTACATGGTCCCTAGTCTACTTAGCTAGGGGAACTAGTTCTTGACCGAAGAATCTTTATCAACAGCATGGGTTGCATCATCCAAGGTGTTCTTGTAGACCTGAGTGATATTTATCTAAGGTGATAAATTTAAGTCAACATTAGCTAATAGAATGCTTTTTATTTGTTAAATATATTCAATAATTTATGCCTCAAAGAACAAAGCCATTAGAGAATATATGGGCTACTATAGTAACTGAAATATGGTGGAGCTATGTAGAAGCCAAATCATCTGGTTAGAGGATTCTGGTCGTATCTGCATTTCATGTGGTGTTATTTAATAATAAAATCATGAAAATAGAGGATACTGGTCATGTCCTTACTAGTACGAGATTGAGTAAGAACATAGTTATATATTTAATTTGGCATTAACTATTTATGAACAAAGGTTTTCTTAGTTTATTATCTTTGAAAAATTATGATGGATAGATGGATGATTATTTACTTTAAGTTACAAAGAATTTCATTCAATTTAAATATATCCTCACTAAATGAATTTTAAAATCAACATGACTATCATTGTGAAATGATTAGTTTTTGTTGAGTTGAACCTAGTTATAACACCCAACTGAAAATATTAACCCGCGCAACATCCTCAGACATGAAACTTAGGCAATTATTACTATGTTGGGGCATATGAGGGTAATTTTTGTAATTTTTTACTGAAATTAAAAGATTTATTTTTGTAGGTAATTCAAATTTATTTTAGGTTGACCCACGAAGCATCCTCAAACACTGAACTTAGGAAATTTTCACTGTGCTAGGGAGCCATGTGGAATTTAGATCTATTTTTTTTAAATGCCACAATGTTAAAAAAATGTTATTTAGGGTGGCACCTTGACCTCAAAAACATAGTCCCTTGGTGCTTAATAATATTATGGCACTGATCATATGCCACTACAGCTCTAGTCCAAGGTTAGTTTAGAAAAGCAATAGATGGACAAGAACTTTAAATGGAAAGGACAAACATTTTGGCTAGCACTACGGTGTTATGTCAGAGCACTTCAGTGTTACATAAATGCCTGACACAATTTTGGTTACAAAATTAATGGTAATGAATGCTCTTTTTTACTAGCACAATAATCAACCTGACTAGATGACTAGCTCCATGGTGTCGCAAGTGAACACTATAGCGCTATGTTACTATTTTAGAACCAAAGAGGTTGTCACCTCGATGCTGACATTATAGTGCCACAACACTAGGCTGAGTTTGTAAATAGACCCCTTGGGCTGCTCTTTTTTTTTATGAACTTTCTATTCCCTAATGCTCTATCTCTTTCATTTTATCAGCTTTCTCTTCTTCTAAGAAAGTGATCATGCCACTGAAGAAGCTTGTTAATAAGAGGAGGGTGACTTCAAGAGAATCTAGCGTATTTATTAGCATAGAAGCTGAAGAGAGGTATTAATACGCTCTCACTCACATGTATCTCATCCTAGAAAGGGGCTTCTACAACTTAGGTGGGAGAGCAGAAGGTTTAATTATTGAACACGGCTAGGCTAAGTTGGCCTACAAAAATAGCTCTTGTGTTGTCCACGTGATGTGAGAGTTTTTTGGCAATGTGAAGGAGCACTAAAATAACAAAGTTTTATTCTGAGGAAATTGGTAAGTTTTGATAGCACTGTCATAAATGCATATTATGAATTTCCAAATGCGACTTATGATCAATATCTTTCCTATTATAATGAGCACCCTGATTTTGATGAAAATCTTGATTTTCTCACTGGTAAAAAAGCCAATATCCAGTGGAAACAACGGGAGGAAAGAATTATTAACATCCTAGCCACCGGCCTAATGGCAGAATCAAAAGCTTAGAATTATTTCATTTCTACTAAGCTGATGCCCATTGGTAACATTAGTGAGGTAACCAAGGATATGGTTGTTTTGAATTTTGCAATTCAAAAAGGCTTTACAATTGATACTACGATAGGGTATGGTCATTTCCCTCTTATTTATGATTTGTGCACTACTGTGGGTGCGATAGCAGAGTTCTATGAAGACGTTCTTATTCAGAAGACTCCTCGAATAAAAAGGCTTATTAAGGGCTTTAGCATGAGGTTCAAAGTGGGGGAGAGCTCACATGCCCCATGACCTCGATCCTTATCTTTTCAATCCTTAAATGAGCAAGTCTCAAATTTAAAAAGAAATGTAGATGAGAGTAGCTGCAAGTAGTGGACTTTATAAAATAAATTGATTATCATATGGATCAACATTGAAAGTAGTTTTTTTATATGACCCAGTTGGATACGACACCAATCCATATGTTCAAAAATTATGGTTTGGGGATCCAGGTAAGGCATTTTTTTTCTACAATGCCTCAATATCCCCCTTATGTAGCTACCTTGCTGGAGCCAAATGAAAAGGAGGAGGAGGAGGATTATGATTATTAGTTTCCCCCTCTCTCTCTCTTTTTAATTTTTTGTATTTTCTTTTTTTTTATTATATAATTTCTTGTAATATTTTTTTATCAATAAAGATACTTTTATTTGAATACTTTTCTATATTTATGTGTATATGCCTTTCTATATGGGGTTTAAAAGCTCTAGGATAAAAAATTTCTAATTTCAAAATGACATTATAGTTGTGCACCTCAATGTTGAGAATGCAGCGCCTAGATGGTACTAGATTATAAGACATAAGCTTAAAATCCGAGAGCTTAGCACTTCGGTGCTATATTTATATCATTGTAGTGTTGTGGTGTATAGTTTGGATTATGCCATGAATGTTCTAACATTATTATTTTTAAGTGTAGAAACTAATGCCTATCGGATGTCTTGCTAGCTTTAAGATGGCCTCCAAAAGTTTAATTTTTGACGACATAGCCCCTTGGTGTTGGGCCTACTTCATCGTGGCAATGCTTTACAAACATATAAAATTCAAACATTTTGATTGCATAATATTTTTACATTGCTAATTTTTATGGATTTAATGCCAAGCACTATTCTCCATTGTTCTGGATCCAATATCTATAAAAGAAGGGGTTTATTTCACACTAGAACCAAGTTCAATGATGGAGGGTATAACACCTCGGTACTATAGCATCGTATTAGAGATAAAGGGATTCAGAGACTTTAGTGTAGCGGCGCTAAATGATAGTGCCTCGGTGTTAATAGAGTTGCTATATGCTTAAGAGCTTCACATTTTAGCACTCGATTCTTGGTGCCTAAATGCTCTAGACAGAGCGTCGAAGGTTTTAATCTCATAAGCTTGGCACTTAGCACTAGACCTTGCAGCCACACCACTACGATATGGAGATGTCTATATTGAACTGAATTCTTGATGATTTTAATGGTTTTTTTATAAAAATTTGACAACGTAACACCTTAACAGTGCTATGTTTTTCATATATTTTAGTGCAAATGCACTCTTCTCCCTTATTTCAAATCTAAGATCGATGAAAGGAGGGTATCGTTCTCATGCTAGAAGCAACTTCATTGGTAGAGGACTTAGACATTCAACTTTCAATATTCTAGAATATTTTAAGTCTATAGAGCTTTCCTTTTTGCTTCAGATCCAAGATTAATGGAGATATATTTTATTTCTCACCAAATCTAAGATTGATGCTGAAAAGTTGATTAAACTTTATTTTAAAAATAAATAAATAAAGCATTTTAGAAGTTTTTTACTTGAAATTAATAAGAGTAAGCCTTAAACTAGTTTCTTACATAAGGATATTGCTCTCGTAGTAGAGGAAAGTATGCTGTTGAGAGTACAGATAATCGGGAGCAAGAACAGTGAAAGGGATTAGAATGAGGAAGGGAGGAGAGAATAGAGAGGGGCTGCTCTCCCCTTTTTATAGTGAATTTTCCCATGTTGGTGGAATTTTTATGCTTTATAATTATTCCCCCCACTCCCCCTAGGCAGTTATTTCTGCTAGAGAAGGAACAGTGACTTTCTTGATTTTAAAATCTGAAGATACTGATAGTGCCTCGACTCTGGTGAAGGACATAGGATAATATGATAGTGGGATGACTTAAACTAGTCCAATTTGGACTAACTTACATTGATTTAAAATGTAGCTATAAGAAATGAAATTTAAGAGAGATAAATGGCTAAAAATATATATGGAGGTTTAGGTTAGGATATGTATTTATGATCTGGAGTAGCTGATTGAACATTATAGGGTTTTAGTGGGTATTTTGGGATAAGGATGAGGACTAGGTCACAATTAATGAAGTAGAGGTATTATTGAGTGGAAGGAAGGTGTAGGCTTTTGGAGTAGTGTAGAAAGCTTATTGTATGGTTAAAGATGATATTAAGAGGTATAAAAAAAATAAAACAAATAAACTTGGGTATTAGAGGTGAGAAAAGAAAATTATGTTGGATAACAAGAGCTCCCACCAAGGATTGCTAAGGTTTGGCCACTAAGTTCTCAAACCACAAGAACAACTCAAGTAATTTGTAATTGCCAAAAGATCACCTTTCATTCTAGCAAGGGGGCTATTTATAGATATTACAATCATCTTTCAAAAGAAAAAGAATTCAAAACATGGAGGAAATGGTGGGTGGCAACATTAACGTGAAGCATTAAGTTGCCTTATTATTTTATGCCATCCACCTATTTTACATTATTTTATGTGGATTCAACCACCTCACATGTCATATTTTAAATTTTTAATTTTCAAATTTCAAATTTGGAGTTTCTAGAAAAAAATTAAAATTTACATAACTAAATGAAATCATAAAATGGGCCTTACTAAGCTAATGAGCTAAGTCATCTTCTTTCTTGAATTTTCTTAGGCTTTAGCTTGAGATCCTACAAATGGACCTTAAGCTCTAATTTTTGGTCCACATGATGTCCTACATCAACTCCCATGGGCTCAATTGAACTCTGCTCTATAAAGTTGAAATCTAAGAAGTCTTTTACTAATTATGAGAGTAGAGTCTCCAAATCAGGATGGGTCAACCATGTGTCTTCAACTAATGGCTTATTCTTCCAATGAACTAGAAAATAATGTCTAAAATCTAGATTAATGGGTGCTTCCTCAATGATAAAATAATCATCTTAAAGAAAGAGGGCATCTGTAAATATGGTGCTATATCTCTTGCTAAAGAGTTAGGCTGAACAAGTGGAGGTTTCCTAATTCCTTCATATGATAGAATATCTTCAATATTAATAACTATATGAATGAGCATATCAGCAAATAAATTAAGGTGATAAGTATTAGTTTTAGAATTTTGAAAGGATCACAAGCCTGTGCATGTAATTTTTTATAGTTAGTGGTTTGATAATGCTCAGGATGAATGTGAATCAATACTTATTCACCTTCTTTATATTCTTTCATTCAACAATTATGATTTGCCTTAGAATCATAACTTTCATTACTTATAGTAATTTTCTTTCTTATATCTTCATGGAGACTTTGAAAGTCTTTAGAAAATGAGAATGCTACATCAAAAAATACATGAGATGGTAGGTTTGCTACATCTATTGGTCATCTTGGGTTTTAACCATAGATAATTTCAAATGATGATTTATTTGTAGTTCTAGAGAAAATACTATTATTAAAAAAATTCTAAAGTTGGTGTGGTGAATATATCTATATATATATAATGCCTTTGTTGGGAAACCACGTAGATCTACAGATGTTCTTATTAGGGTGATCGTATACAATATTGAGGAGAGGTGTACTATATCGAAAGATAGAAGTCACCACCCTACAATGGACCTAATCACCTGAATAAGGACTCCTAAGGACTATAGGTCTTCAAATGTACCAAAGATTCTTCCCCTACTTTACATAGTAAAGTAAAGCAGAGTTTATTTTAAATCTAGTACATTCAATTCCTTATGGAGGCAAGCCCCAATAGTTAATTACATCATAAGGAATGAGATTCCTTAGGAATACTCATGATTAAGGTAAATGATTATTGCCTCTAAAGATTTTGAAGGTAGGGTTATCAATCGATTAGTTAATTTTTAGAAGATAAAGTGGGATCAATCAAGAGGAGGGAGTTCTTATTGAAGATAAATGAAGATAAGTATGGGGATGCTTAGGATAGTAGGAAGCCTAGTAAGCATCTCAAACTATCCTATGGTTGGCCTTTATATTTTTGAAGTTGAAGTGATTTATTTGTTTGAATTAATTTTTTGTTAGAAATCTAGGACTTATAATTTTGTGACACAAGATCATGGAAATACCTAAGTGGTGACGATTTATGCTTGTAGCCTACAAAGGGGAGAAGCAACCTCAGAACCTAAATCTAGTGAGCTTTGGCGAAGGCCAAAGCATGACCTAAATCTAAGGCAAAAATGGGCATTTGGTTTACCTCCATAAGAGAGGATAAACCACCGACTGTTGGACTTACAACCGCCTGGGGGTGGCTGCCAACTAACTCCTCCTATGGTTTTAAATACATGCAAGCAAGTCATATGCTTTTGCAAGATAGCTAAGATGTTGTTTATTTAGAAAGAGACTAAGTCCTTAAGCACACTCTCTAAGAGACTAGATCATGTAGGGCATGATTAATGACTTAAATCTAATGCAAATTTTGTTACATTTTATTTTTATTTTTGGACTATCAATTTGACATAGGCTTATAGGATTCATATGCCTAATGCATGAGAAATATGATTATGGACCAAAATCAGCAAGAAAGGAGGTGTGTTTCTGCCATGGCTCTCAAAGGTCAAGCCAAGTTCCCTGGCACCGGTGGAAGCCCTCCAAATCAAGAGTAAAATAATATGCTTTTTATGCATGATGTGAGAAAGAAAATACAACATCCAGCTAATGGGTTGCTAAATTCTTTATCTTGCTTTATAGCCTAAGCTTTAGGTGAGATTATGAGTTATTTAATTTTTAATTTTTATTTGATTAGTTTGATAGAAAATTTATTTTCCTAAGAACCTAATCATCATCCAGGCTATACATCAAAGCAAGAAAGAAATTAAGAAAAGATGTCACCTTAGTGTACAAGCTAAACAAACATCAATCAATTTATAAAGCTAGCACAAAAGAATAAGAGGCCATTTGTGGTCAGGCTCCACCGCACAAACCCAAAAACAATTAGGTAGCCGAGCTCTACCCTTATATAACCTGAATTATAAATGAATTAAATATAATCAAGAAGGAATTCATTATTATGGCGGGGTCTTCATTCTTCATTTCTCCTTTCTTCTTTCTTCTTTTTTCTTTCTTCTTTTGGTTGGTTGGGATGTGATTACTCAAAAGGCTTCACATGGTACATAAGGCATAGTCTTATAATCAATATTCATCCTAATCCCCCATAACAAATCATTCTGAATCCTAACTAGTAAAATTACATGAAAATAGGAAAAATAAAATCTAACTAAAACCTACAAAATAGAGATTAGCTAAACAAACCACATAATCCCAAGCATGTATATGAATAAATTGGACTTAGCACCCCACACATGGGTAACCAAACCCACTTGGCCTACTTTGGATTATTCTTAGAGGTATAAGCAACCTGCACAGTAAAAGTATTTTATATTTTTATTACAGCGCCCCTTAAGCACAATCCACTACAAAAGACAATGGCTAGACTAAGATCGCCCTACCATTTAGTCTACACACATACACCTTAGCATCCAGACTAAAATATTACATCATAAAATAAAAGAAAACATCAAACCATGCACGCCTCTAACCAAAAACTAGAAGTGGTGACTTAAGTGTGCTTTTAAGGTTTGTGTGGTAGCGTTAGCTAGGCTTTAAGGTTGAATTTTTCTAAGTATGAAAATGTTCAACTTAGAGGGTGATTTCATTTAAGTGATTTAGTTGATTTGGTTGATTTTATTTTGTGATTTGATTAGGATAGAATGAACCTACAATTAATTACTAAGTGTTGTAAAGTGAATTTATAAGGTAGATTCATTAAAGATTTTTATTTAGTGAATATTTTATTATGTGTTTTAATTAACCCTAAGTTTATATTTTTCCTAAACAAACTTATTCAAAAATAAAAGCATTTTAAGATTAAGTAATGTGAATTACTATCACAAAATACACAACACTTCATTTCTTTCCCAACATGTGTAACATGCATATGGATGGACCCTAAGCATATCTATACATGAATGCTAAGGGATGTTACTTAAGAAAATTTGGATGCTTCATGATGCATGATTTGGTTAAGTAGAAAAAAGAGAGATTCTCTTATCCATTTTTATATGTACATTTACAAGTATGAAAGACATAAGTGAGTACGGCGCCATTGTTTACATCAGGGGTGTAAGGTACAAGACCAACTTGGGGCTACTTAAATCCTCGCAACCTCAAGGTGTCTAGACTAATATACAACTTTTCTTAGATACATGTGCATGTACAAAAAGAAATACATGAAAAGAGAATCATGCAAAAGTTTATGTTTATTTGATTAATTTGGTTATGCAATTTACATGTGTAAGTGTGAATATCCTTCTTAATTGATAACATAGGGATGAATAGGAATAGATTTAAGTACGTGTTGTGTTCTTTACAAATGAACTATACACTTTGCAAGTTTATTCACATGCAAGTTTATAAGTTTATAAGTACTTATAAATAGCATACATTTCATATTATTCACTTGCAAGTTTATAAGTACTTATAAATAGCATACATTTCATTTATAATGTTTGACATATAAATTTTGAAAATAATTTTGGGTTTATTAGTGATAATAGCCATTCATATTCTTACTTTAGCCAAAAAATGCAATTTGACATAAAGGAAACATTTCATTTTAATTTGATTTGTTAAAAGACATGAATGCATGATTTTCATATGACATACACACTTAGCATGCTAGGAAAGAAATAAAGTAATGAAAGCATGTAAATTCATTTACCCTAATTAATTCCTAAATACAATCCTATGGAATAAGATTATTTAAAGTGAATCAAAGTTAGTTTAAGGAAATTTAGATTTGGTTTTGAGTTTGATTTGAATTTTAGGAAATGTGAGAAGGTTTACTGGTCCTAACCCATCTCCCACATGTGTATGTTATTTTATTTAATTTTTAGAACCCTTAAGTCGATTTTATGTTTTACTTAGGTTAAGGTGTTCATTAAGTTTATTAATTACCCCTTATCTACACCACTTTAACATATTTAACCAAATAATTATGAGCCAATGTATGACATAAAATCACAAGGAATTTAAATCAGCAATGCACCTAAGAAAGAAAGGGACCTAATGCATTTGGCTCACAATTAATGATTAATTAAGCTAAAGGTTTTAATTTAAGTACTTTCATAACCCTTCCCACACATATGGGTTAGATATTATTTCCTTAAGCTACTAAGATTATTGAACACCTAAGCATCTACCCATGAAGGAAATGATTGAGTTCTGGAATGTTTTAAGAATTTTATCAAGTTGATTAAGTAGGTCATTAGTAGATTATCCCTTAATTAAATTTAGATTAAGGAAGGAAAGTGGTTTAGGGAATGACTTGGGGAAAATACCTCAATCCCATTCCATAAACCTCCTCTTCACTTAAACAAAGTTGAATTAACTTAATCAAGATTTTAAACCACTGTTCACATGCTTAATTAAGCTAAATTACAGTAAGAGAGCGATTAAGGATTAATTAATTGATTTCCTTAATTAACTAATCAACAAATTCCAAGAAAATTAGGGGAGGCAGAGGTCATCCCACTAAATAAATCTAAGAAACTTGGAATCAATTAATGGAGTAATTAGGGAGTAATTAGGGTTATTATGTTTTTAATAATACACTAATTAAGGAAAATTTATTGTTCAAAATGAATTGAAAATAATTTTAATGAATTCCCCTCTGAATTATCTTCAAAATGTATTATATTTTGCATTTTTTTTATTTTTCTACATTTAGTTATGTAATTTTGAAGTTTCTATCATTAAGGATTAATTAAAATGCTAATTATATAACTAATCTCATCGGCGCCACATGGCCGCTGATGTGGCGTGCGCTTTCCACATGGCATGATGGGATTCTTATTTAAGTTATCACAACCAATGCCACGTCAGCTGGTGGCACTACGCACTTTCTTCTTGACCATCCAATCAAAGATCAGACTCTCAGGATTAAGCCCATGATTCTTAAGGAATAAATCGAAGGATCCTACGTGGATTAATTCGGACCGTCCATCCAAAATTCATGTATGGACAGTCCATGATCCATCCCTGAGCTCACCTACGGGAGAGGGCAACCGTCCACCCTTTAGGACTTGATTCGAGCTCGATTGAGCTCGGATTGAGCTCAAACTTAACCCACACCATCATCATGCAAGGAGAAAGATATCCAACAGTCAAAATACAATGGGGTGAAAGTTTCTTTCACAAAGGACCAAGAACTCCTACACCTAAGCTCAGTTTTGATCCATACCTCACCGGAGGCTATCATCGGTGCTTCCAACTGTGGAGGTAGCGTCGTCTAGTGGAGATGAAGCTCTATTAAATATTTGAGGGCTTGAGGTTGAGTGGATCTTCCTATTGACCAAAGTGGGCTTCAATTGCTTGTGTCCTTGATCAAACTCCCCTCTCCCATGCCTTGATAACTTGGATGAAGACTTGGGTGAGCTCGATTGGGTCCCCTCAAGGTGCTTGAAGGAGGAATTGAGCTCTAGTGGAGAATTGAATGAGATGGAAATTGCCTTGAGCTCCCCTATTTTTGGCTTAACAAAATCGAGAATGGGGAAATTCAAATGGCTCTAGGATGCTTGGAGGAGCTTTGGAATGCTTACTCTGGCATCCTATCACTCAATCAAATGCAAGTTAATGCAAATGAAATGAAAATAGGGGGAGTATATCTCCCCACAAAAGGATTGGACGGCCAAGCATGGCTTTGCCATTTTTATCAAATTGATCCTATGGGTTGAGTTGGTTATGCCATTTTGGACACCATGTGGTTTTTTTTTTGGCTAGAGGGAGGTAGTGCAGAAGTTTCCATGTGGCAAATAAGGTGGAGGAGTGATTCCCATGTGCTCATTTTGAGTGAGGTAGTAGATTTTGGCCTTGGGTTGGGTTAGGCTGACCCAAACCCATTCTATCATGTGCACCACACTCACTAGTGTCCACTTGGTCCACTAAGAGGGTGCCAAGTGGCCATGAATAGGATATAACCAAATTCCAAATGGAATTGGCCATGGGTTACCCCTTGACCTTGGGGTAAAATGGCCATTTGGCTTTAATTTCACTTTGGGAAGATTTAGAAGTTTGAAATTGGGTTGGTACAAATTTCAAAGAATTTAAAGTTGATTTGATGTCATTTCACTCGTGTTGACCCATTTAGGTCAAAATTGGTCAACTTGGGTCAAGTTCACCAATTGGTCATATTAGGTCCCAAGGGTCGGGTCAAGTTCATATAACTATTTGAAATATGTTGGCATCATTGGTTTGGTTCAATTTGGTTTTGGTTCATTTGATTTCATGTAGGTAAGATAGGTCAAGTTGACCGATTTGACCCATTTTACCTAATTGGGTTAGGTCATGGGTTGGTTTAGGTTTGGTTGGTCATTTGAAATATGTTGCAAGCTTTGGCTTCAATCAATTTTGGTTTGGTTTGATTTTGGCTCAATTTGACCTTTTAGGTAAAGTTGGGTTCATGGTTAATTGGGCTAGGTTGGGTCTAGTTGGCCAATTTAGGCTTTGGTAAAGTTCAATAAGTGATTTAGAATGAATTTGACCCATTAGTTGCAATCAATTTGGCTTAGATCAAGATTTGACACATTTTGACTTTTTAAGTCAAGTTGGGTCAACTTAGGTCAAGTGGCCAATTGCACTAGGTTAGGCTCAAAAGATGACTTAGTCAAGTCCAAACATTGATCATGAATTAGTTTTGATCAATGGTTTCAATCAATTTGGCCTATGGTGGATTTTGGCTAGTGTAAGTTTCATTTTCACTAAGTGCTGACTTGGTCAACCCTTAGGTTTGACTTGGTTTGACTTGGTTTGACTCAATTTGAGTGATTGATCATCTCATGATGATTGTTGTTCATAATGTGAGGCTTAGGTGGGCTTAGTTCAATCTAATTTGGGTAGGACTAGAATTTGGCTCATATGGGGTACTTGAGGTCACTTTGGGTCAAATGAGCCTAAGTGAGTCAATTGACTTGGTTAAGGCTTGAATCAAGTTTGGTTGAACTCACATATGGACTTATGATTGAAATATAAATCCATTTGCAAGTGATTTGGAGTCAAATGGGTTTTGATTCATTTGGCAATTTAAAGTTCAAATGGTAAACATGAGTTTGCCTTGGGTAAGTTTTGAATTTAGTTTTGGTTAGATGATTAAATTTTGTGATTATATTTAGTTTCATGATTGAAGGATTGATTTAATCATGAATAAAAATCAAGGGTTTGGCTTGATTTGAGTTTGATTTGGCTAAGTTCAAAAATTTGACTTGAAAAGCCTAGGTTGAATTTGGGTTAAATTTGGATTTGAGTTTTGAATTGAGTTTTGGTTTGATGATTGAAGTTTATGTTCATATTTTCTTTCATTATTTAATTATTGAATTATTGATTTAATCATGAAGAAAAATAAAGGGTTTGGCTTTATTTGAATTTTATTTGGCTAAGTTCAAGAATTTGACTTGAAAAGCCTGGGTTGAATTTGGGTTAAATTTGGATTTGAGTTTTGAATTGAGTTTTAGTTTGATGATTGAAGTTTATGTTCATATTTGCTTTCATTATTGAATTATTAAATTATTGATTTAATCATGAAGAAAAATAAAGGGTTTGGCTTTATTTGAATTTGATTTGGCTAAGTTCAAGAATTTGACTTGAAAGGCTTAGGTTGAATTTTGGTTAAATTTGAATTTAATTTTTGGATTTAGTTTAATAATTGAATTTATATTTCATTTATATTTGTGAATATAAATGAGAACATAAATGGGTTATGAGAAATTTTCTTAAATTTAAATTGATTTGGATTTGATTTAGGTTAAGTCGATAGGATATAATTAAAGTGACTTCAGAGAGATTTTTGAACTTGGAATTTATATTTTGGATTTAGATTAATCATTTGAATTTATATTTCATTTATATTTATGAATATAAATGAAAATATAAATGGGTTATAAAAAATTTCTTGAATTTGAATTGATTTGGATTTGATTTGAGCTAAGTCCAAAAGATAGAATCAAAGTGACTTAGGAAAGATTTTGGATTTAGATTTCAATCATGGGCTTCAATCATTTGGAATTGATCCATGATTTGAGAAAATCCATTGGAATTGATTTAAGGTTTGTTTTGGAATTGATTTGAGTTTAAGGTTGATTTTAATTTGGAGTTTGACTTGAAAGAAGGAAGTGAGGATTTGGTTCAAGCTATAGGATAGGCAAATTTTTCTAACATCCCTAAGGCATAACCTATTCCTATGGCTAATTCTTCTAAGTCTCTAGGGTTAGGTTGATTGTCCACCTAATCACTAGAAGTGTCTTAATACTAAGGAAACTCTTAGTGTCTAAGAGGAGCCTTATGTTTAAGATAGAGGGATTGAGAGCTCATTCTAAAAATGAGGTCAACTGTTGGTAAATGCAAATCCCATTTTCCTAAATGTTTACCTACCAAGCATCTAAGTTGGTTTCCCAAGGTATAATTGACCACATCAGTTTGTCCATCAACATGTGGGTGAAAGGCATAAGAAGATTTTAATTTAGTACCTAATAATTTCCATAATATTTTCCAAAAATATGAGACAAACTTAACATCTCTATCAGAAACAATGGTTAAAGGGAGACCATGGAGCCACACTATTTCTTTTGAAAATAATTTGGCTATATAAGAAGCATCATTTTTTTTTTTTGAACAAGGCAAAAAATGATCCATTTTTGAAAACCTATCAACTACAACAAAAATTCCATCATATCTTCAAGCTATCCTAGGTAATCCTAGAATAAAATCTATCGATAGGTCTTCCCAAAGCCTATAAGGAATAGGTAAGGTAGTGTATTGTCTAGACCTTTGTTTGGTAGTTTAAACCTATTTACAAATTAAGCATTGGGCCACTAATTTTTTAACATTTTTTAATGAAGGTTAGTAAAAAATTATTTTCTAATAAACATATGGTCTTATCATTTCCAAAATGGCCAGCTACACCTCCAACATGTAGCTCGATGATAACGAATTCTCTAAGGGAAGATCGAGGAATACCTTGCTTTCCTTTATATAAATATCCATTTGTTATCAAGATTTTTCCTTTTAAAGTTATTGGTTAATCTAGATATTCAAGATAAATTAGGTGAAAGTCAGGGCACACTATGTAATCATCTTTAATTCGATCAATTCTTGGGTTTCTCAATTCTAAAGAGGAAATCATTAAGTTCACCCTAGATAAAGCATCAACATGTTTATTCTCAATTCTAGGCTTATGCTTTAGAAGAAAAGAGTAGTCTAGTTAAAATTCAACCCATTTTGCATGACTATGACTTAATTTTTGTTAAGTATTAATGAATTTTAAGGCATGATGATCAAAATTAAGTGTAAATTTTTTATGTAAGCGATAGTGTCACCAATGCCATAAGGATTGAATTAAAGCATAAAACTCCCTATCATAAGTGGAATATCGTTGTTTGGCTTCATTTAACTTTTCATTAAAGAATGTTATAGGATCATTCTCTTGACTTAAAATTTCACCTATCCCAATTCTTGAAGCTTTGCATGTCACTTCAAAGGTTTTAGAAAAATCAAGAAGCCTAAGGATTTGTGTAGAAGAAATAAGAATTTTAATTTACTCTAAGACCCTTTGTTCATTAGGAGTCTAATAAAATTTATGTAATTTTGGTATATCAGTTATCTGAGCAATAATGGTACTAAAATTTTTTGATGAATCTCCTATAAAAGGTGGCTAAATCTTGGAAGCTTCTAACTTCAGTAAAAATTTTAGGTGATGGATAATCTAAGATTACTTTCACTTTGGTAGGTTTAATTCTAACAATGGATATAATAAAGCCTAAAAAGATTACCATAGTTTGCAAAAAAGAAACACTTTTTTTAAATTAACATATAGTTTCTTTTGTCTAAGTATATCCAAAACCTTTTGTATGTGCTATAGCTGCTCATTCTCACTTGGACTAAAAATCAAAATACACCACCAAAAATTTACCTAAATATGATTTAAGAGTAGTATTCATTAATCTCATAAATGTGTTAGGAGCATTTAAAAGTCCAAAGGGCATGACAAGCCATTCATAAAGTCCATCAGGGGTTTTAAAAGCCATCTTCCACTCATCTCTTGATGTAATCCAAATTTAATGATATCCACTTTTTAGATCAGTCTTTGAAAATAAAATTTTCTCCTGGGATTAAATCTAACATATCATCTAATCGAGGAATAAGAAACATATATTTGATAGTAATTTTATTTATTTCCCGACGATCAACACACATTCATCATGTTTCATCTTTCTTTAGAGTTAATAAAGTTGGGACTGCATAAGATCTAAAACTCTCCTGAATAAAACCATTTTTTAGTAATTCCTCAACTTATCTTTTAAGCTCAACATGCTCGGTAAGGTTCATCCTATAATGTGGAGGGTTAGAATGTTGAGAATCGGGTAGGAACTCAAAAGCATATTGAATGTCTCTTAGAGGAGGTAGCTCATCAAGAAGCTCATCGATGTAATATCTTTAAAATTAGAAAGAAGAGAAGAGACCACAACAAGTATATGAGTCTCATTAGAGTCAGATATGACATCTTCTACATATAAAAGGCGAAGGAGAAATGGATCAAAAAATTCTTTTCGTAAGGCTTAAAAACCTATTATTTATATCATTCGGGTCAAAGAAGGAAGAATATATATTTTGAAGCAAGAATCAAAAATGCTAGTATTAACCTTAATAGTATGAGTTTTCATGACAATTAATTGAAGTTTGATAATTCTCTTTAGTAGAGGCTTAGGTTGCAAGTCAGAAGTTGTTTTGTGTGGTGCTATGGAGGGTGTCCTTTATGCTGGCTTTATTGGCTTTATTATTATGTTTGAAAACATAAGTATTTTCCTTACCATAATGAAAACAATTTATATCATACAATAAATGTCATCATAAGAGAATATGAGAAATGTCCATAGGGAAAACATCACACCATATTTGATTCTCATAGCTTTCTATTTTAATTATAACTAAACATTGATGGGTGAAGGGAAGAGATGTATGACTTACCCAGCTAACATGAAATGGTTTAGAGTGAGGTTCAGATTTTAGGTTAGCTCGAGTTAAGGTGTGTGTTGAAATGACATTCATAGCACTTCCTCCATCTATAACTAACCTACATCTCTTTTCATTATATAGAACATACATGATAAAAATGTTCTTTCTCCTCCAATCTTCTGCCTCATTTTTAATTATAATAAAACATCTCATCACATTAACTTGATGGTCATCAATTAATTCTAATTCTTCATCAAATAATGGAGAGTCATCATAAACTTTTTTTAGAATATCATCTATGGGGTTTTCAATTTTTCTAAAAATAAGATTAGGCTTTACATTGATTTTCATATGACCTTTTTATGGCATTTAAAACGTATTACTTCTCTAGTGCTATTAGAGCTCCCTTTAATATAAGTTTTAATCTTAGGAGTCATGTCAATTGGGTGGGTGGGTCTAATAACAGACCTATGGGATGAAGTGGAAGGTACTTGACTTTTAATTTTAGAGATGGAAGTAGACTTCTTTTGTTTTTCAACCAATAAGGCACAGTGAAATGCTTCCTCTAGAGATTATGGGTCAAATAATTTAACTTTTTTTAATGTGAGTCCTAAGTATAATAACAAATTTATTGGCTAATTGCCAATCATTATCAACACAATCAAATTTAGAAATTGGATCTTTAAAAATATTCAAATATTTAGTTATAAGATGATTACCTTATCTCAAAGTTAATAATTGACCATGTAGCTTCTTATCATGATGCCTATGCAATACTTCAGTCTTAACGTTTCTTTCATTTCTACCTAAGTGAGGTTTGTCCTTCTTATTCTTTATTCTTTAGCTAAAGCATTTGTCCAATAGATTTTAGCATGTTCTATCAATTTAATTTTAACAAAAGTAACCCTTTGATAGTCATCTATTTTATAAAAATCAAAGAAGTTATCCATTTGAACTAACCAATCAAAACATTTATTTGGGTCATGTACAAAATCATAAGTTAGGGCTTCTACTTTAACTATTTGAGATGGGTCATTAGAGTCTTCTATAGTCTTGAAATAATTTTCTCCCCTTCCACCAATTCTAATAATTGGTGGTCTTCTAAGTGATTGGTTTTCTCTATAGTTTCGATATGCATCTTCTTCATCTATCCCTATAAGCACAATCTTAGCAGGTATTGGAGGAGAAGTTGGCACTCTATTATTTTATAGATGAGATATAAAAGTTTGCATTTATTCATTAAGTTAAATTATTTTATTCTTACTTATTTCTAATATTTGTTGAGTTTTTAATTTATTTTCATGGATCCTAAGATCTAAGGTATCAACTAGTCTAGTCAATTTTTTTACTTGATCTTGAGAGATAAATTTTGGTGTTATTAGATTTTTTTTTTTAAAAAAAAAAGATATATGAAAAGGGATCAAAGAAAAAAAAATGAAATGAAATAAACAAATATAATATATTTTTGCAATCAAAGTGAAATTTTAGGGTAAGAGAACTTCTAGATGAGGAGGGGGGTACAAGGCCACTTACATCCTAAGCTCTCCTTAGACAGTTTAGGTCTTTTTGACAAAGTTTTATTTAGCCTCCAAAATCACCAAGTTTAACAAATTTATACTATTATACATGCAATTTTTTATTATTATTTTAATGCAATGAAAAAATGCTCAAAATTATCAAGCCTCTTTTTTTAAGAAAGCAAGTTATCATAAGTTAATCAAAGAAACTTCTAAAATTAATCATAAATATTAACAAAGATAATAAAGCAAGAAATTAGATTTGATTTTCATAATGGATAGGTTATTATTTGGGTGAAGCACTACCTCACTAAGGTGTTCTCTTAAATGTTTTTTTGAGAAAGTTCACACAATCAAAAAATGACTAAATTATATAATGGAGCTTACTAATTGGAATTTTATGCTATCACCATAAATATGCAAGTAATATATATCTTTCCAAGCTACTAATATAAATTTAAACTATAATAAAAATGAAAATTAATTAACCTCATAAGTCCAAAAAAACTCACAAGTTTGAAGACAAGTCCACCACTTGAGATGCTCCCATTGTTGAAGTAAACTTTTTACCAAATTTGCTCATTCCAAGCTTTGCTTTGATACAAAATTTGATGGAGGTGAATTTTCTTTCTTTTGGTGAGATTGAGAGAATTAAATATCCATGGATCTTTAGATTAATATATAAAGATATATTTTTGAAGTTTTGGTGGGATAATGAACGACGTAGAATAATTTGATAGTGGGATGACTTAAATTAGTCTGATTTGGACTAACTTTGGCTGATTTAAAATGTAGCTATAAGGAATGAGATTTAAATAAGATAAATGGATAAAAATACTTGTGGAGGTTTAATTTAGGATATGTATTTATGATCTGGAGTAGTTTATTGGAATTGTAGGGTTTAAATGGTTATCTTGGTGTAAGGACAAGGACAAAGTCATAATTAATGAAGTATAGATATTATTGAGTGGAAATAAGGTGTAGGCTTATGGAGGAGAGTAGAAAGCTTAGTGTATGGTTGGAGATGATAATAAGAGGTATAATAAAAATAAAAAAAATTATTTTTAGTATTCGAGGTGAGGAAAAAAAGATATGTTGGATAACTAGTGCTCCCACTAAGATTGCCAAGGTTTGGCCACCAAACTCTCAAACTACAAGAACAACTAAAGTAATTTCTAATTGCCAAAAGATCTCCTTTAATTCTAGCAAGGGGGCTATTTATAGTTATTAAAATCATCTTTCAAAAGAAAAAGAATTCAAAATATGGAGGGAAAGGTGGCTGGCAACATTAATGTGAAGCATTAAGTTGCCTTATTATTTTATGTCAACCACCCATTTCACAAGATGTTATTTTACATGGAATCACCACCTTACATGTCATGCTTTGAGTTTTTAAATTTAAAATTTTAAACCTAGAGTTTCTAGAAGAAAATTTAAAATTACATAATTAAATGAAATAATAAAATGGGCCTTAGCAGGCTAATGGGCTAAGCCTTCTTCTTTTCTTAAATTTTATTGGGCTTTAGCTTGAGATCTTGTGAATGGGCCTTGAGCTCTAATTTTATATCTTTGTGATATTCTACATCAACCATTAAGGGTAGTTTGATTTTCTAGATTTTTGTAAGGTAGCAATAGTGCATAGATGCTACGATTGTAGCGTCACAATGCCCTAAAGCCGGGATGTGTAAATTTTATCATTTTTATTCATTTTATTTCATGATTTTTTAGATGCAAACCAAATTTCCCCCAAATGAATGTTTCATGTCCATTGGACATGATGCATTCATTGCTTATTTATTTATTTATCAATGATTTTATGCGGCATAATAAATAGAGAGAAAACATAATCTTTAATCATTTTTGTTTGTCATGTAAGACAATGACATGGTAGAGGTTATAGCTATAGGTGATTGGCTTGAATTTATCTAATATAGATAGAGGTTGTATAATCTCTATAAGCCATAATAGACTACCTCTCTCTAGCTTCTTGTAAATGCTAAACCATAGCCTCCTGGTCATGGACCAATAAGGAAAGGACCCACTCAAGTTCAGTTTCTTGGGCATTTATCTGTGAGCAGTCTTCTTCTATAATTATGACAACCTGTCTGATCATTGTTCTTCTTTCTAATATATACTATCTCTACATCTATCACTCTCTTAATTCAGTTGATATGTCAAGGAGTTTAATATCTGCTCTAGATAGCTCTGTCTAATAAGATCTCAAAGCTCTGAGACTGTGCTCAGGGTCTTAGCAAACCAAAAATACTTGATGTGAAATGGTGCTATGTGAGGTCTTCATAATAATGATAGTGTCAGACAAGACCTCATAATAAGTACTGTGTAATGAGAATATCCCAAACTCAACATCTCTGCATAGAGATACCCAAAGTTGTAGCTCTCCTGCTTCAAGACCCAAAGAAGCAGCATAATCTAATAGAGATTTTACTTCCACACAAAAGCTAGAAAGCTCAGTTAAGACTTCCAGATCAACACTCAAAAGCATATGGTGTAATGCTATCACTATGCGACATATGCTCTTTGAAGAACCATAATGCAATGAGTATGAAGGCTTATGGTGTATTCTGGAGATAAAACATGAGATCTCTAAACTAGGTAGACTCTAAGCTATACTTTTCAAGATAGAAATATGATGACTCTCTGCACAAGAATCAAATATATGAGGAATCATCCTGAGTGGTGCTCATGTCACCCAAGCTGAATATGATAAGAGTGGCTCATAACTAAGCATCAAAGTGCCAGATTCTTCTGTGTGTGGATCTTCATCAATATGCATATGCTTGCTGCTAATAGGCTAAGTTGATGTTAGGGATGCAGTACTAGTGTCTGTTGATAATACCAGCATTATATTACTACCCTTCTATCCTGTGGGTGGCTCAACTGCTACTAGTGAAACAAAAATATAAGTAAGCTCGCCTATCCCTACTACTCCCATATCATGACCAGATATTATGGGGATAAAAGTATCTCTATTATCTCTCTTCAAAGCTGATGAAGCATTTCATCATTGCTTTCTACTATTGCTTAGATCATCTAATGATCTTTTAGGAGCATGAGTTACATGTTGGGAGGGAATGTAAATGTCATATTGGTCTAGATCTCCCAAATTTATGATTGTATATATGAAAGCCTAGCTCCAAAAAGGAAGAGTATGTATGACGAATCCATAGTAGCCATAGGTGACTAACTCCTATGTGTAAGTCTCCTATGAAGCTATACAGAAACCCAAATCGATTCCTAGGTGAAGTAAGAAAGTCCATGATGTGGAAGCTGTTGCTAATTGAACAAATAGTGGGAGCATCCCTAGAGAATGAGTATTTACTATGTCTACTATCTATGGTAGTTTGTATATGGGTGTAGCCTATGTGAAGCCATACTGTCTAACCACTCTATTGGGATTGTATCCTATTAATATGACAGACTCATGATGTTTATAACAAAGCCAAATAGGTCTTAACCCGATAAGATATTCTATTATGCATGACTATCTATAAGAGAGTCTACGAATCTCCATCCTAAGCTTTGATCAAGTAGGCTATGAAAAACTAATCTATGGATCTGAAGCGATTCATCATGCATGATGGAACAAACATGAAGATCCAACAACTATAGCCCTACTTAACTGCATGATCATGGGGAAATGCTTTATGAATTCATAGCCAAGGAACATCTAAATCATTATTCCATGAGGCAGTCTTCACGCTCACACTACCCAATCCATGATATAGGTAAGCTAATGATGCTGGCACCAGTGCTATCCTCACTCGACCAAGCAAGCTGGCCATCAAGAGAGTGGAAGGATAGAAAAGTTTGTTGTGTCCTAAAAATACAAAATAGCATAATTAGGTGGCAATAAATGCCACTAATGGTTACTCCTCGTCAATATCTCATGCTAAGATTTATTGAAAATTGACTCTTCCTTCCAGCTCGAATGTAGCACTGAATGATTCTTTAGTTGAATGATATCCCATATTAAGTGGATCCTCTAATCGTGTAAAGTGTGGTGAACATGCTGCTTCATTAAGAAAGCTCTCAAACCATGTGTCTAAGTAATTGTGCCTCGTTGCTTATGACTTGATCTCCACTCTCTGAAAAATTTATAGTAATGATTTAGAGCACAATAGAGACTTGAGGAATATACATAACGGACTCTCTTGCACTGACCATGTAGCTAATGCTGAAAGAGCTCATGATCAGGAGGTACACACTCCTCATAGGGAATGTTTATGATAGGGAGAGCTGTTATATCTTGCATACCTACCAAATTAATCGTCATCTCATATGGACCAATTCAGTAGCTATTGGTGATCCTGTCCCAATGCTTTGTTATACTCCAGATCCAAGTAAATAAGTGGCTATTATAATTAAAAAGTAATGCATATATTGCATGATATATACTATCCCTTCTAAGGATATCATAATGCATCTATAAGTGATGATGTGCCTAGTACATATACCCACTAACATATGACAATGGTGTGCCAAATACTGACCATGGGTCCCAATCTTTTATCTTATGGTGTAATATGTGATAACCCAAAAGTATAACTATGGCTACAAAGGGAGTTGTATCTGTGACTTGCTGAAGCATATCCTAATCTCCAAAGCTGAGGCGGTCTATAATTCTCTCTAATACATCATCATGATTGTGTCTCAACTTTAGATTAACTACCCAATCATCAATAGCATGGCCTGATGAAATCTCTGAATTGATAGATAGGATGCATGATGATTAAACAAATGAATCCTCAAAAATATCTTTGCCCATCAATATATCTTGATGCCATGGGAGACGCTCCTACAACCTGATTATACCATGCAGATCATGTGCTTCAATAGTGGCCCAAAATTGCTCCTTACTAGGTTCTATAAAAGGCATAACATCTAGCCTTCTCCATGTAAACATCATAGTCAATCTGTAACAAATATGGACAAGAGAAACATTTAAATTTCACAGACATTATGAAAAGCATTTATATCTAAATTTGTAAATATGCTATGCTTATAGGCTTTTGAGCTAGTCTTCTTTAGTTTCACATAATTTGAATTAAATTTGTTGAATCTAGATTTATTTTGATACCTTCCCCTTTGGTTATATTTTGACTTATATCTTATGTTAAATTAAAGCTTAGATTTAGATCTGGCCCATTTTGATATGATGAAATCTAAATTTGGGTTAAGATCTAGCCCTTTTAGACATGATAGATTTGATTTAACCCCTTTGGGCATGACATATTTTTTATTTAAATTTAGATCCAGCCCCTTTGGGCATGATGAATCTAATCCAGCCTCTTTGGGCATGATGAATTTGATTTAAAATTAGATCTGGACATTTTTGGCATGATGGATCTAATTCAACCCGTTTGAGCATGATGGATCTGATTTGACTCCTTTGGGCAAGATTGATTTGATTTAAATTTAGATCTCGCCCCTTTGGACATGATGGATTTGAGTTAACCCCTTTGGGAATAATGGATTTGATCTGGATCCTTTGGGCATAATGGATCAGATCCAGTCCCTTTGAGCATAAGGGATCTGATCTAGCTACTTTGAGCATAATGGATCTTTTATTTAGATTTAGATTCAGCCCCTTTGGGAATGATATATCTAATTTAACCCTTTTTTATTAAGGAGAGTTTATTTTTTATGGAGTATTTTCCTTGTATTACAAGGCTTATAAAATTGTACCATGTTGTTAAGGGAGTTTTTCTTTGGGATGAGACCTTTCTTCTCATACTTTCAATGAGGATTATCTCTTTGGTTGATCATTTTAGAGTTTCTTTCAACTCTTGCATTTGTAAACAATAACACTTTTAATAGTTATGCATAATATGTTTTAAGATAATGTCCATTTATTGGGTGCATAAGTCTTATCCATTTTGCATCAATGAGCTGATAAGATCCTCCTTCGTATACTATTTCAACAATATATGGCCCTTCCTAGTTTGGGTCAAATTTTTTACTTGTTCATTACTAGGCCTTATATGTACCAACATGAGTTCACCTGCTTTGAGACTTCTTGGACAAACCATACAATGGTGAGCCTGGGTCATTCTTACTCTATATATTTTTAAATTTTATTAGGCTTATAATCGTACTTCGAAGAGAGCTTCGAGTTCTTCGAGGCATATTCAAACATTTTTCTCCATTGTAAGTTTGTTTTGAATTTCTATATAGAGTGAAGGTAGTTCTACTTCAAGAGAAAGTATTTATTCTGCTCCAAAGACCAAGGAGTATGGTGTTGCTTACGTAATCATTTTATATGTGATACAATATGACCATAAGGCTTCTATTAATTTATCAAGCTATTCTCTTTTATTTTTAGAGAGGATTTTTTTGAGTTTAGCCAATATTTTGTTAGATGCTTCTGCAAGACCATTGGCTCTTTGATTATATATTAAATAATATCATCAATCTATCTTATATTTTTCAACAAAATATTAGACTTTAATATTCTTGAAGGTGGACCATTATTAGATATAATTCTTTGTGATACTCCAAATCGATAGACAATATGGCTCAAAAAAATTTCACTACATTGTCTTCTTTAAATTCTTTCAATAGGATTACTTCTCCCCATTTGAAGAAGTAATTAGTGGCAACTAATATAAAATAATGTCCCCAAATGATGGAGGATCTAGTGGGCCTATTATATCGGTTCCCCAACTTTTAGATAGCTAAGACGCCACAGTTGGATGTAAATTATTAGCTGGTCGGTGCAATGTGTATGTGTGTAGTTGACACTGATGACATTTTTTGGCATGTTCAATGCACTCTTAAATCATATTAGGCTAATATGATCCCATATACTTGATTTTAATTTTCATTTTAAGATCGGATTAGGTTTTATAGGTGAAGCCACTTTTTTCTTCTTCTTTTTTTTTTTTGAGTTTTTGACTTCCTCTACCTCTTAGACATACAGTACTTGGAGTCATCATAGATTTTGATCTCATGCATCAAGAATGAATTCATATCATCATCAATTCAATGTTCTTTACCATTCTGAATATACTTCTTACATTAATGAAGAGTTGAAGGCATAATGCCATATTCATGAATCCACAACCCTACCCAGGAGTGCTTCATAAGAAACTTGGGCTTCAATTACATGGAATTCAGCTTTTGTGTATAATTTTTTGAAGCATATGGGTAGAACAAGAGATCCCAAGATTTCTATCTTTGTTCATTAAATCCTTGTAGGGATATTGTACTTTAATCTGAGTAGTGAACATCTAAAGCTAGTGCTCGTAACATTTTAACTATTATAAGATTGACTTAAGCACCTAGATCAATCAATATCCTTTTTACTCGAACAACGTTACTTTCAACTATAACATAAATGGGATAATTATGTTTGGTCATCTCTAATAATTGGTCACTCTTACTAAATTTGATGAATGCTAATTTTTAAGAGGTTAAGTCATCTTTCATTTTTTCTTTAGTGAAAAATACTTCATATTGTTCTGAATTTTGCAAAGATTTGATTAATGTCTCACATTTATGTTTGGACAACATGAGAGCATCATAGATACTTAGCAAAGTTTAAAGTTTGTGTAAAAGTGCCAAAACATTATAGTCTACTTATATATTGGTAGACTTTTGAGGTTTAATTGATGATGAGGGTAAGGCATTTTCATTGACTTAAATTTTTTATCTTTATCACTAACTTTTCATTTTAGAGGTGGCGAGATTCATTTTCCACTCCTTAACTAGACGTAGGTCACTTTTTCTACTAGATCTCCTCTATCAGAAGAAGTCTCTGAATTCTGTGTTTCTTCGATAGTACTCTCAAAATTACTGCCTAGATTACGATATAATTTCTTTGATCCTGACTTGAACTTTCCTTTAGTAGATATTTCTCTAAAAAAAAATGGTTCTTCCTCAGAGTCAGTTAAAGTTGCAACCACATTTATTAAACTACACATTTTTGTCAGAAATTTTACTTCAAAATTTTTCATGTTAAGTTTCAAATGGGCCATTTATTCTTCTAGCTTAACTAGCCTTCAAGGAGGTTTTTCATACTCTTCTAAAGAGTTAATCATTTTCTATATTTTAAATTTTAGTTTTTTAGATTTCTTGCTTTTCTTTTATTTATGGGGCTTCAATGAAGAAGTCTAATTATTTATTATCTGCTTCTTTACATTATATTAAAGTTTCCCCTTATTATGGAAGAATTTTTAAGGACTATTTTGAGTTTTAAGGAATTCTTCCACCAGATATATTCTATGATTTGAAGAATATTAACAATCCTTTTAGTCTTTTTTAATATGAAGGTCTCATATCCACCATCTTGTTCTTGTGTTTGTCTGGCTTTTCCCTTATCCTCATTTATACTCTATGTTTCAGCTAGCGCAGCATTTTTTATCTTTTGCATCCTAGAATGGGTGTGTTGTAATATCTTTTAGCTTTTCCTTCTTAGGGTTTATTGATATAGTGTCTAATAAGGTGAGTTCTCTATTTTGATATTTCTTTTCTACCTAATCCTTGAAGACAAAACTATCTTCAATTGGATGACTTATGAGCATATGGAATGGACAATAATTGGGATTATCAATCTCGTCTATTTGGTCTGGCCATCATGGCTCTAGCAATTGTAATCCCAATTTCAAGGCATGTCTAAAGATTTTAGCAGTAGATTCTCTTTTTAATGAGTATTGCTTAGACATCTTCTCTTAGTGGGTTGACCATTTTTTCTTATCTTCTATCGACTTTGCCATCAGACAAGAAGTTGTTGTTAGTCGTGGGTTGCTATACCTCCATTTCCCTTTTTTTTAATCAACCATGAAGGTGAATGTTGTATTCACATCATTTTTTCCACTTCATGCAATTTTGGTTACTTTCCTTTTCCAAAGGGATTATTATTATAGTTTCTACTTTGGCTACCTTTCAAATTTATCTACACGATCTAATAATTTTAGCCATGGCTTGATATGGAGCCATTTGATCATCGATATTCCCCATGAGGAGTTCTACTGCATGCTTTTTTGTGAGCTATCGATCACTCTTCATGCATAAATTTCACCATCTAGTGATGTATTTTGTAACACTCTCGTCTTTCTTTTTTTATTCTAAAGTGAGATCTACTATCATTACTTTCTTGGTTTCTCCTACATATCTCTTAACAATGAGTGTTTCCAATTCAGTGAAAGTTTTTACTGAGTCATTGGGTAGCTCAGCATACCATTTGAAAGCCATGTTGGTCAGACCGCTAATGAATTATCGTAACAGCAAAGCATCATTCCCTTCAGTATTTTACATGTGGCTTTGAACTAGGCTAAATGTTGTTGTGGATTTTTTCTGCCTAAAAATGTGTTGAATTTTGACATAACTTATCCTTTAGCATACTGTAGTTGGTCATATTCAGCCAAGTATGGTTGGCCTTTTTTGACAAACTGTTCTGCTATTTCTGAAGCAATAACTACTTTGACTTTATAGCTTATGTGATCTTCTACTTGAGATTTAGAGATAATGTCAGCCTTTTGATAGGTATTTTGCATAGCTTCTCCCCGAGCTTCTTGCCTTTGTGTTGAAGTTGTTGGCAAGTTGGGTGTAGTATTTTGCATATCCCCAATTTTACCCATTGGATTGACTATCTCAAGAGCATATCTCAGAGGTATTTATTGTGTTGCAATTGTTTTCAAATTAAGCTAACCAAGCAGCTCTTTCCTACTCATTTCATTAAGGCAATTATTGAACTAGCTAATTTCTTAGTCTCTTTGTTGGAGCTGATAACTTATTTATCATTGTAAATTTATTACAACATTAGCTAGATCTTCAGTTACCTAAACTTTTACTTGAGTTTCATTAAGCAATAGACTTCCTCAGTTGATTTCTAGCTTTTAATGTTTTTGAAAACACCAATATCATTCCTGAAATTTTAATCCCAACCAACTAGCCAATCAACATATGGTTCATTTTAGACTTGCAAGAAATTAAAGTAGCTATCTTCTCTATGGATAAGAATAAGATTGCTAGACCTGATGGGTTTTTAGCTAGCTTTTATCAAGATACTTTGGAAATCATTAAGCATGCTCTAGTTGCTCCTATCCAAGACTTATTCAAAGGTCAACATATAGCTAATTACTCTAGCTTGCTACGCCATCTTCATGGAAGGATTTTAGACCAATCAATTTATCCACTACTGCATGTAACATTGTGAGCAAAATCATTAACTCAAGGATCCAAATTTACTCCTAAACTTAATCTCTCAAAACAAAAGTGCTTTTGTCAAAGGCAAAGATATTTGTGATAATATGTTATTCGCCCAAGAAATTCCTAAGGATATTAACACCAAATGCAAGGGTAATAACATTGTTATTAAGCTTGATCTTAATAAAACTTTTGACACATTAAACCAAAACTTTATAAATCAAGTGCTAGTGACCAAAAATTTTAGCTCAAGATTCTATAGCCTAGTTTAAAATGTATTCATAAATAATCACTACTATATCCTTGTGAATAGAGAGAAAGTTGGATTTTTTTTAAATCTACAAGATGTCCTAAATAAGGTGACCCTTTCTTCTATAACATTTCATAACAAACCATGAATGGATCACCCTTCCATCAATTTTTACACACTAGGTGTCATTCCTATCTCACATTTTCTTTTTGCTAATGATGTAAGATTGCAATCAAATCAAAGATGGAAGTGATTCATAACTTTGTGTCAACAACGAACATAAAATTTAACAAAGATAAATCAAATATTTTCTTTAGTTACCTAGTCACCTTAAATTACTCAAGATGGCTCTAAAGGATCCCTAAAATTGAGATTGCAAACCTCTCTACCAAATATCTAGGAAACACACTTTCATTGGTAGGTTAAAAAAGCCTACTTTATAGATACCATTACCAAAATACCAAATAAGATCATAACATGGGATAATACATTGCTATCTTATAGGGTACTCTTACATTAATTAAAAGCATTTTAAATTCAACACCCTTGCACTCACTTAAGATTGTTAGCATGCTAATCAACTCACAAAGGATGATTGAATCTTTATTTAACAAATTCCTATGAAATGGAAATAATAAGAGTTATCATTTGTGATCATGAAGAAAACTTTGTAAACCTAAGGAGGATAGGGGCTTTGATTTCAAATGTCTTCAAGATAGCTTTGATTTCCATGAAGCTTTAGGTAAAGTTTAGACAACAAAACTCACTTTGAGCTCTTTTTTCAAAGGAGAAATATTGTAAGAATAACCATCCCACACAAGTCCAACATAGTCATGGTGCCTTCATCCATTAGAAATAAATATTGCATTTTAAGGAGGAAGCTAAAAGCATCATCAAATGGTAAGTTGGGGAAGATATTATCAATTTTTGGCATGATATTTAGCTTAATGATGATAAAAAAAATTTTATCTAGGGGCACAATGGTCAAGAATAACTTCAATTCAAGCACCTTTTCCTACACTAGCATTAACACAATCAAAATCTACAACCTTTACTTAAAGTGCCCATTGATTGCAACTACCCAAATAAGCAAACTAGTGCATTGTATTAGAAGTGTTCTATAATATTAGAAGAATTATTGTACATTGTAATGGGTGCAATCTTATATGGCACAAGTGTCTTAAACCATTAATATCATTTTTTTTTGTTAGCATTTGTTTCGAAAACTTGTCCTAATTGATGGTAGAATTTGTAAGAAGGAGACCTCATTAGAATCAAAATGCTAATGATGTAATAATATGGAAACAATATCTTGCATCATTATTTTTTTATTTTGATGCATAATAAGTTATGGTATTTCACCCAACAACATTCATCTTTTAATTCCTCGCCTTTTTTTGGTTTATTTACCATGATAAAAATATGTATAAGCATGAGAATTTAATGACTTCTATTGCATCTTTCTACTTCCTTTCATAGATAAGTGTGGTGTTTATTTTTGATTTGTGTATGGAGGACACCATGTAGACCTGAGGGTGTACTTATTGAGGTGATTGGGTATCACATCAAGGAATGGTTCACTATCTCAAAAGATAGGAATCACCACCCTATAAAGGACCTAATCATCTGATAAGGACTCCTAAGGCATGATGGGTCTTTAAATATACCAGAGATTTTTCCCCTACTTTACATGGATGAATAAAGTAGGGTTTATTTAAATTAGGTTCTAAGTTTTCTATGGGGGCAAGCCTGCATAGTTAATTACATCATAAGCAAAGTGAATTCCTTAGGAATACTCTCAAATAAAGTAGGAAATTGTTGTATCTAAAGATTTCAGCAATAAGACTATCAATAAATTGGTTGTGCTAGAAAATCAAGTAGGATAGATCAAAAAGGAGAGACTTATTATTGAAGCCAGAAGAAGATGAGTAGGGAGTGCTCAAGATACTAGGAAACCTAGTGAGCGTTTCAATCTATCTTATGGTTGGGCTTTTGTTGACCTTATTTTTAGAATGAGCTCTTAACCACTCCATCTTAGATAGTGACTTCATACTAAAGAGACTTAGAATGTTTAGCCATACTGGAATTAGTTGCCTGTTAGGAAATTTACCATGAATAGCTCACTTCCTTCCTACCTGCTCCAAATCAATTTCCAATGGATTTTCTCATATCATGAATCAATTCCAAATAATCAAAACCCATGATTGAAATCCAAATTCAAATTCCAAAATTTTTGATTCTATCTTATTGACTTAGTTCAAATCAAATCCAAATCCAAATTCAAGAAACTTTAACTCATACTTATATTCTCATTTATATTCACATGTATAAATGAAATATATCAAATTCAATCAATCAAAACTCAAATTCAAATTCAAAAATCTTTCCTAAGCCCTTTTGATTCTATCTTATGGACTTAGCTCAAATCAAATCCAAATCAATTCAAATTCAAGAAATTTTCTCATAAACCATTTATATTTTCATTTATATTCACAAATATAAATTAATTATAAATTCAAATATCCAAAACCAAATTCAAAACTCAAACTCAAATTACACCAAAATCTAACCTAAGCCTTTCAAGTCAAATTCTTGAACTTAGCCAAATCAAACTCAAATCAAGCCAAACCCTTTATTTTTCTTCATGATTCAATCAATCCTTCAATCATGAAGCCAAATATAAACACAAATTTCAATCATCAAAATAAAATCAATCTAACCCAAGTCAAACTCATATTCACCCTTTTGACTTGAAATTGTCAAATGAATCAAAACCTATTTGACTTCAAATCTCTTGCAAATGGATTTATATTTCAATCATAAATCCATATGTGACTTCAACCAAACTTGAATCAAGCCTTGATCAAGCCAACTAAACACAATTGGCTCACTTGACCCAAAGTGGCCAATTTGACCTACATGAATCAAAATTCAATTCAATCCAAATCAAAGTAAATTAAGCAAATTCAAACTTCATGTCAAGTTTGTTGATCAACATAGGTTAATTAATTATCATCAATTGGGTCAAACCAAGTAAACCTAGCCCATTGACCAAGTCAACACTTTAACCCACATGAATTCAAACTAGCCAAATTGTAACCTAAACCAAATTGATAGCAACCAATGGCTCAAGTTCACTCCAAATTATTTATTAAACTTGACCAAAGCCTCAATTAAACCAAATTTGACTAATTGGCCAACTAGACCCAACCTAGCCCAATTAACCATGAACCCAACTTGACCTAAAAGGTCAAATCAAGCCAAAATTAATTGAAACCAAAGCCTACAATATATTCCAAATGATCAACCAAACCCAAACCAAGCCATGATTCAAGCCAATTTGGTCAATTGAGTCAAATTGGTCAACTTAGCCCAAATTGACCTAAAGGATCAAAGTGGCCAAAATCCAAATTAAATTTGAATTAAAACAAATTAATTGAAACCAATTGAACCAATGCAATCAAAATGATCATTTGAATTTGACCCAACTCTTGGTTTGACCCAATTTGACCAATTGGTCAACCTAACCCATTTTGATTCGATTTGACCCAAATGGGTCAAATTAACCCAAATTAAACTAAATGAACTACAAATGATATGAAATTTGGTCCAACTTACTTTTGACTCATTTCAAATCTGCTCAAATCAAATTCAATGCTAAATGACCACTTTTCCCTTGGTTCAATGGCATCCCATGAGAAAATACAATTTTTCAAGTGGTCATTTCTCTTCCTTGGCCACTTGGCACTCATCCATTTGTCCACATAGGCACCAAGGACACTAATTTTTTGACCCAAGGAGTGGTTGGGGAAGCCATGACTCATGGGGAGGTGAAATCACCTCACCTCTCCTATTAGAAAACTTGGCATGAAAGACTCTCACCTCCCCTTGGCTAGGACACCTATTTGTCCTTCATGACAGCCACTTTCCATGCCTTAGCCAACCAAAATGAGCCACCTAGGATGATTCTCTTCCATTCCAAACCAGCCAAATAACATGAGTTTGGAACCAAAATTTTAAACCAAAGGTTCATTTTCGTTCACTTTTCATTCCAAGGGATTAGAGGCTAAAGCATTCACCCATTCCTCTCATTCTCCCTCTCCTAGAGCTCCCAAAGCCATTGGCAATCACCCCCACTTCATTTTGGAGAGAAATACTTCAAAACTAAGTGGATTCTAGTGAGGAAATGAAAATCACCGGAGGAAACTTCTTTTCAACATGAAGGAGAATATCCAAGCTCATTCCAAGGCCTCTTCCCTCACTCAATAGCGTGTTCGAGTCATCATCGCCACCAAAAATCATTCCCGGTGAGGTAACTTTCAAAAACTATAGCCGACCTTAGGATCCTTCATTTATGATGGTTTTTCATGTGATTTTTAGGAATTTACCATAGAAAATCCTGCATTTTTGCTTTAAATCATCCAGATTACAAAATAGAATTTTTTTTTTGGTGCAAATTGATGTGAAAAAGAGTCCATTTAGACAAGTTTTCACTTAGAACCTCCTCTCATTTTTCCCAAAATGCCCTTGATTTCACTATTCACCATCGGAGGGTAGCAGCAACCGTCGGATCTCACGGTTCACGCGATAGGATGGCTCAAATCACACGCCAATCACGTGATCCTAGCCTCTGGATCGCTCGATCTGATCTAGACCGTCCGATCTATGATTGGACTATCTAAATCAAATCGTGCATGCGTCCTTATCTTGGTTTGGTTCCCAATCTTGTTGATGTGGCACATGGTCAATAACGATGTTGCATGGAGCACATGTGCCACGTGACACCGTGAATCCAATCGCATGGCATTGCATTGCTACGTCAATGCTGTGCGCAGTGCTCACTGTGCTAACTAGGAAAATCGAATTTTTTTCTCATTTAAAAAATTACTTTAAATCATCTAAAATTATTAAAATTTATGGAAAATAAAATACTTAACGAACAATTGCAAACAAGGGTTCATTGGATTTGTCCTTCCAAGAGGAATCCAATAAACCCAAAATTCCCAAATTTCACTAAATATTTTGAGCTTCATTTGAGTTTTAGTAAACATCAAATTTCATTAATTAAACCAAAATTACATGTCAGATTAAGTTAAAATTTTCAGAGATTAAGATTGAAGTTAAAATACACCTATCATAAAAATTTCAAGTCAAAAAGGCCTTTGGATTAAGAGGTATTGAATTTTGAGTGTCGAATGATTTATTTTAATAAAATAAATTAACAAACTTCAAAAAAATCACTTAAATCAATTGAAAGTTCCTAAATTCATAACTAGTAGTAGAAAAATCTAAAAAATGCAAACTCAACTTCATTTTAGAGATAATTTAGAGGAAAATCCAATAAAATTATTTCTAATTGAATTTGGCAGTAGATTTTTCTTAATTATGATTTATTTGACAACTTAATAACCCTAATTACTCCCTAATTACTTCATTAATTAATTCTAAACTTCTCAAGAATATTTAATGTGATGACTTCTACCTCCCCTAATTTTCTTGGAATTTAATAATAAGTTAATCAATGAAATTAATTAATAAACCCCTAATCACTCTCTTAATGTAATTAAGCTTAATTAAGCATGTGAATGGAAGTTTAATTCCTTTATTAAGTTAATTAAACTTTGTTTAAGTGAAGAGGAGGTTTATGGAATGGGTTTGGGGTATTTTCTCCAAGTCATTCCCTAAACCCCTTTCCTTCCTTAATCTAAATTTAATTAAGGGCAAATCCACTAATGACCTACTTAATTAACTTGATAAAATTCTCAAAACCAAAATTAATCTAGAAACTTAATCAATCCTTCTTGGGTAGATACTTAGGTGTTCAATAACCTAAGTAACCTTGAGAAAATCATACCTAACCCACATGTGTGGGAAGGGTACTTAAATTAAACCATTTAGCTTAATTAATCATTAATTATGAGCCAATTGCATTAGGTACCTTTCTTTCCTAGGATGCATTGCTAATTTAAATTCCTTGTATTTTATGTCATACATTGGCTCATAATTATTTGATTAAATATGTTAAAGTGGTATAGGTAAGAATTAATGAACTTAATCTACACCTAACCAAAGCATAAAATTGATCTAATCACCTAAAAACTAAACTAAAATAATACACATATGTGGGAATGGGTTGGGACCAGCAAACCTTTTCACACTTTTCTAATTCAAGTCAAACTCAAAACAAAATGAAAGTCTCTTTAAACAACTTTTGATTTTCTTTAAATGATCTTAATTCATAAGATTATCTTTAGGAAATAATTAGGGTGAGTGAAGTTACATGCTTACATCACTTTATTTCTTTCTAGCATGCTAAATGTGTATGTCATATGAAAATCATGCATTCATGTCTTTTGAAAATAAAATTAAAATGAAAATTTTCCTTTATGTCAAATTGCATGTTTTGGCTAAAGTAAAATATGAATGGCTATTATCACTACTAAATCCAAAACTATTTTCAAAACTTATAAACCAAACATTACAAATGAAAAGTATGATATCTATATGTACTTATGAGCTTACATGTGAATGGTATAAAATGTGTTATGTGGAATTTCTTCTCTTTCTTAACATAGGTTTGTGTAGGATTTGCAAAGTGTATAGTCCATTTGAAAAGCACATAACACTTGTTTGAAATATATTCCTATACACTCCTATGTCATGACTCAAGAAAGAATTCTACATCACATGTATAAATTAAACAACCAAAATCAAACAAACAAAGTTAAACTTTTTGCATGATTCTCTTTCCATGCATTTCTTTTTGTGCATGCACATGTATTTAAGAAAAGTGGTATACTAGTCTGGACAACCCTGGGGTTGCGAGGATTTAAGTAGTCCTAACTAGGTCTTGTACCTTACACCCCTAGTGTTAGTAATGGCGTCGTACTCACATATGTCATTTATACTTGTAAATGTACATATGCAAAATGGATAAAAAAATCACTCTCTTCTACTTAACAAAATCATGCATACATGAAACATAAGCAACCTCTCTTAGAATTCATTGGTAAGGTGTGCTAAATACTTGCATCGCATGTATAGATATGCTTAGGATTCATTTGTGTGCATGATACACATGTGGGAAAGAAATAAAATGTTGTATGTTTTGTGATAGTAATTCGCTTTACTAAATCTTAAAATGCCTTTCTTTTTTAATAGGTTTGTTTAGAGAAAGTATAAATAAATGATTAATTAAAATACATAATAAAATATTCTCTAAACAAAAATCATTAATGAATCTACCTTAGAAATCACTTAGGGTGGGGAGGAAAGAGAAGTTCTCTCTCTTTTCCTCTCTTTACAACCTTTAGTAATTAAGTAGGTTCATTCAAAACAAATCAAATAATTAAATAAAATTAACCCATATCAACTAAAAAACTTAAATGAGACCACCCTTCTAAGCTGAACCTTTTCACACTTAAAAAATCCTAACCTTAAATCCTAGCTAAGCATACCACACAAACCTTACAGGCGACACATATTAGGCTAAGTCACCACTTCTAGTCCTATGTTAGGGAGCTGCATGATTTGATATTTTCTTTTATTTTGTGATGTGATGTTTTGGTTTAGATGTTAGGGTGTATGTGCGTAGAATGAATGGTTGGACAATTTAGTGTAATCATTGCCTTCTGCAGGGGATTATGCTTAAGGGGCACTTTAATAAAAATGTAACTACTTTTATTGTGCAGGTTGCTTATACCCTTAAGCATAATCCAAAAGAGGCCAGGTGGACTTGGTTACCCATGTGTGGGATGCTAAGTCTAACTTGTTTATATACATGCTTGGGAATGTGTGGTTTGTTTAGCTAATCTCTATTTTATAGGTTTTAGTTAGATTTACTTTTCTCTCTTTTCATGTATTTTTACAATTAAGATTTTGGAATGATTGTTATGGGGGATTAGGATGAGCATTGGTTATAAGATCACATCTTATGTACCATGTAAAGCCTTTGGAGTATCCACATTCTAACCTTCCAAAAGAAGGAACCAAAAGAACAAAGAAGAAAGAAGAAAAGAAGAATGAAGTAATGAAGAATGAAGACCCCCATAATATGAATTTCTTGCTTAATTGTAATTAATTCATTTATAATTCAGGCTATATAAGGGTAGAGCTTGGCTACCCAATTTATTTTCAGGTTTGTGCGATAGTGCCTGACCACACTTGGCCTTTTATTATTTTGTGTTAACTTTATAAAATGTTTGATGTTGTGTTTAGCTTGTGCATTATAAATGTCATGTTTTCCTAGTTTCTTCCTTGCTTTGGTGTATGGCCTGGATAGCGATTCGACTCTTACAAAAAAATAATCATTCTGCCAAATTAATCAACTCAAAATTAAAATAAATGAATAACTTATAACCTCATTTAAAGCTTAAGTTAAAATCAAGATAAAAGAATTAGCAACCCCTTAGCTGGATGAGCATTTCTTTTCTGACATCATGCATAAAAACATATTTTTTCACTCTTGATTAGAGGGCTTCCACCTTTGCTAGAGAACTTGGCTTGACCTTTGAGAGCCATGGTGGAAACTCACCCCCCCCCCTTCTCGTTGATTTTGGACCATAATCTCATTTCTTATGCATTAGTGATATGAATCCTATAAGCCTGAGTCAAATGATTGTCCAAAAATGAAAGTAAAATGTAATATATTTCGCATTAATCTTAGTCATTTTTTGTGCCCTTACATGATCTAGTCTCTTAGGGAGTGAGTTTAAGGACTTAGTCTCTTTCTAAAATAAATAACAGCTAGCTATCTTGCATAAACATATGACTTGTCTACTTGAATTTAAAATTGTAGGAGGACTTAGTTAGTGGCCACCCCTAGGCGGTTGTAAGTCCAAGCAGACGGGTGGTTTGTCCTCTCTTATGGAGGCAAACTGAATACCCATTTTTTGCCTTAGATTTAGGTCATGATTTTGGTCCTCGCCAAAGCTCCCTAAATTTAGGTTCTGAGGTTGCTATTTCCCTTCGGGGCTGTAAGCATAAATCTTCACCTCTTAGGTATTTCTATAACCTTGTATTATGGAATTATAAGCCCTAAACTTCTAATAAAAATTTAACTCAAATAAGTAATTCAATTTCAAAAATTAAAGCCCAACCATAGGATAGTTTGGAATGTTTACTAGGCTTCCTAGTAGCCTAAACACCCCTGCTCACCTCCATTTGGCTTCGATAAGAACTCCCTCCTCTTGATCGATCCCACTTGATTTGCCAAAAATAAACTAATCGATTGATAGTCCTACCTATTTAAATATTTAGAGACAACGATCATATACCTTAATCAAGAGTATTCCTAAGGAATCCCCTTCCATAGAATGCAATAAACTATGGGGGCTTGCCCTGTAGGGAACTTAATGAACACAGTTTAAAATAAATATTACTTTACTTTTTCATGTAAAGTAGGGGAAGAATCTCTGGTACATATGCAGACTCATTGTCCTTAGGAGTCCTTATTGAGGTGATTAGGTCCATTGTAAGGTGGTGACTTCTATCTTTCAAGATAGTACACTTCTCCTCAATGTCATACCCGATCACCCTAATAAGAACATCTGCGGATCTATATGGTGTCCCAACTAAAGGCATATATTTCTTTTTTCAATTATCCTCTTCAAAAGGATAGATGAAGGTGGAAATAATTCATGATAGCTTTATATGTTTGAAAGTGAGGAGGATTATTTGTTTGAGTTGAATTTTATTAGATTGTTAGGGCTTATAATCCCATAATACAAGACTGTGGAAATGCCTAAAAGGTGAGAATTTATGCTTATAGCCCAAAGGAAATAGCTATATCATATCTTAAATCTAGGGAGCTTTGGCAAGAACCAAAGCATGACTTAAATCTAAGCAGAAATGAGTATATGGTTTAGCTCCACAAGAAGGGATAAACCACCTGACTGCTGGACTTACAACTGCCTAAAGTGGCAGCCAGCTAACTCCTTCTATGCTTTAAAATCATGTGGTCAAGTCATATATTTTGCAAGATAGTTAGGTTGTTATTATTAGGAAGAAAACTAAGGTCCTTAAAACCACTCCCTAAGAGATTAGAGCATGAGTGGTATAAATAATGACTTAGTCTAATGTAAATCTTTTCAAATTTTATTTGTATTTGACACTTCATTTTGACAAAGGCTTTGGGATTTTTGTATGACTAAATGCATGTTAAAATGAGTTATGGGCTAAATCAAGAGAGAAGAGGGTGAAGCTCCATCAATAAGAGTTTCTCTCATAGGTCAAGTGGTTCTCATATGTGCAAGAATGGAGGCCCTCATTTTTATAAGAGTGGTAGAAGATGTATGCATGATATTAAACATATAACCATACAGCTAAGGGATTGCTAAATCTTTTAATTATCTTGGCTTTATGGCGAGGTTATAAGTTATTTATAAATTTAATTATGAGTTGTAGTTGGGTAAAAGATTTATTTTTTTTCCTATAAGCCTAATCACATCCAGGCCATACAACAAATACCAATCATAAAAAAACTATGAAAAGGCATGTCATTTTTAATGCACAAGCTAAACATAACATCAAACATTTTATAAAAATCATAAAAGAATAAAAGGTTGGTGTAGTCAGGTACTATTGTACAACCCAAAAAAAGAAAGATGGGTAGCTGAGCTCTACCCTTATACAACATGGATTACAAAAAAATAATTATAATTAAGGATGAATACATGCTATGATGGTCTTCATCTTCATTCTTCATTCTTCACTTCTTTTCTCCTTTGACTTGATTTGGATGTGCTTGCTTTAAAGGCATCACAGGGCCTCCTAGGGAAAGACCTTCTAGCCACTACTCATCCTAATCCCTCATAACACTAATCCTAATTCCTAATTGAAAATTTACATTTAAATGGAAAGAGTGAATCTAACAACACCTTCAAAATAGAGATTAGCTAAACATACATTCCACCCAACTAATTATATTTATAATTTGGACTTAGCACCCTGCACATGGGTAACTAAGCCCACCTATCCTAACTTGGATTATGCTTAGGGATTTAAGCAAACTGCAAAAGAAAGTATTTATATTTATTTTTGAGAGGCCCCTTGAGCACAATCCCTTGCAAAATACATAATTCGATTAATAGTGGCCTAACATCTAGTCTATGAAATATACACCTTAATATCTAGTCTAAAATAATACATCATAAAATAAAACATACATCAAACCATGCAACATCCTAATATAAAGCTAGAAGCAGTGACTTAATTCTAATGTGTGTGTTAAGGTATGTATGCTAAACTTTAGAGTTAATATTTTCTAAGTGTAGAAAGAATCAATTTAAAGGGTGGTTTTTCTTCAAGTGCTTTAATTGATTTGCAAGTTTTAATTTGTGTTTTCTTTTGTTTCATATGATCTACACTTAATTCCTAAGTGTTATAAAGAGAAGAAAAGAGAGGATCACTCTCTTTTATCCTTACCGTAAGTCACATCTAAAACAAATTAATTAAATGAATTCTCTTTAGTGAATGACTTCTTACATATTTTAATTAATAATAAGTTTAAGTTCACTTTAAATAATCTCATTCAATAAGAAAGACATCGTAAGATTAATTGGAGTTAATTACTATAACGAAACACATGTTTGTTCATTTCTTTCCATCATATGTAGCATGCATATGATTAAATCCTAAATATATCTATGCATACAATATATTTTTGGCACACTTAACTGTAAGATGCATGAATGATTTTTATAGAAAAAGAGGACTCTCATTCATTAGCTAAACACACATGCAATTGTATGAACATTCTAAGCAAGTACTTCACCATTATTTTGCATCGGGGGAGTGAGGTAGGAACCTCCTTGGGGCGACTTAAATCTATGCATCCCAAAAATGTCCAGACCAGATATACCTGCTATTCTTAAATACGTATGAGTGTACAAATAACTATAAGAATGAAAATCATGCAAAAATTATACTTAATTTATTGATTTATTTGTGTGAATGAATTAAAGCACTATCCAAATTCTAATGTCAAGATGCATAAGAATGAAATCAAATGGGTACGTCGCCATTATTTTGCACCAGGGGAGTAAGGTAGGAACCTCCTTGGGTCTACTTAAAATCGTGCGTCCCCAAAATGTCCAGATGAATATACCCACTAACATTCGTACTTATGCAAACCAATGTATGAATGAAAGAAAGGAACTACACTTCATACATTAATCTTATATTCACATGAACCTCCTATGTATGTATAACTAATGTCACAATAAGTATTATTATTCATTAATAAGCTTTTGAAAATACATTTGAGATTTAAGAGTGATAATAAGCACACATATTTTTTTAACTTAAGCCAACACATGCAACTTGACATAAAGGAAATTGTTTATTTTTAATTGATTTTTTGAAACTTGACATAAAGGAAATCGTTTATTTTTAATTGATTTTTTGAAAGAAATGAATTCATGAATCATGTGGCATGCAATATTTTAATATGATTGGAAAGAAATAATGAGACACAATCATGTAATATCATTCAATCCAACTAATTCCTAAGGGAAATCATATTAAATAAGCTTATTTAAAATAAACCAAAGCATCTTATTAAGTTATTTTTAGATGTTTGATTAGATTTAGAGAACAAAGGAGATTCAATCATTTGCTACTCCTAACCCATTCCCATATTAGTTAACTAATTTGATTCAATGAAAAGATAATTAGGTAAATTTTATAGATTAATTAAGTTATGATATGAATTAAATAAATTAATTAAACCTTACCTATGTTACCTTAAAGTAATTAACCAATTAATTATGAGCCAACATGATATGCACATGAATTGGAATTTAAACTAGCAATGACCCTAAGAAATAAAAGGCCTAATGCAATTGGCTCTCAATTAGTGTTAATTAGATTAAAGAACTTAATTAAGTACTCTTATGGTTTCCCCACACATGTAGGTTAGCCATAATTTCCTTAAATAGCTTTAGGTTTTTAAACACCTAAAGATTTACCCAAGAAATTTAATTAGATGAGATCTGGAATGATTATGATTTTAATTGAACCAAGGGAAAGGTGGTCATTTGGTATTGGATTTTATTTGAGCATATTTGAAATGAGTCAAAAAGTGAGTTGGACAAAATTTCATGTCATTTGGAGTCCATTTGGTTTAATTTGGGTCAATTTGACCCATTTGTGCCAAATTGGGTCAAATTAGGTTGAAATTAAATTGGTCAAATTAAGGGTGGGGTAAAATTCAAATTAAATGATCATTTAGTATATTGGTTTAATTTCATTTCAATTTGGTTTAATTTGATTTATTTGGATTTTGGTTGATCCTTTATTTAATTAAATTGGCTAAATTTGGTGATTAGGTTGATTTGACCCTTAAGGTCAATTTGGGCTAAGTTGGGTTAAGTTGACCAATTGGTCAAATTGGGCTCAATTAAGGCTTTGGTCAAGTCCAATAATAAATTTGGAATGAACTTGATCCATTTGTTACAATCAATTTGGTTTAGGTTGCAATTTGGTTAGTTTGGGTTCATATGGGTTAAAGGGTTGACTTGGTCAATAGGCTCGGTTGACTTTGTTTGATCCAATTCATGATAATTGATTAACCTAGGATGATTAACAATCATGACATGAAGTTTGGATTAGCTATATTCACTTTGAATTGAATTGAATTGGATTTTGATTCATGTAGGTTAAATTGGCCACTTTGGTTCAAGTGAGCCAATTGGGTTTAGTTGGCTTGATTTTGAGTTGAGTTTGATTTAGTTGAGTTTATATATGGATTTGAGATTGACATATAAATTCAAGTAAAACTAGTTTCGATTCAAATGAGTTTTGGTTTGAGAAGGAAAGTATGGATGGGGTTTAGGCTATAGGGTAGGCAAGTCTTCCTAAGTCCCTCAAGCAAAACATATTCCAGTAACTAACTCTTCTAAGTCCCTAGGCTCAGGTTAAGTATTCATTTAATCAGTAGAAGTGTCTTAAGACTAAGGAGCTCTTAGTATCTATATGAGTCCTAGACTTGTGATGGGGAAGTTGAGAACTCACTCCAAACATGAGGTCAACAAAAGGACCCCCAATATGTGTGGTGTAACTAACAAGGCATACCGCACATATTGACATTGATTAAGATGATTAACAATGTCTGAAGGATTGCAAGAATTAATAGAAATGATCTATCCCTAAACCCGAGGTGTAGACAGAATCAAGATCTTAGTGCAAGGTAACTCAACTTATACTAAGGGCATAAGATAGGAGGAAAGGATCCACTGAGGGATCAAGTATGTGAACCTTCCACTAAGGAAGTAGGTTCAGATTATCCATAGAGAGGATAAGAGTTTAAGTTTGATCATGAAGATGATTTGGTTGAAAAAGATCCACAGGGGATTAGGAATTATATCCCACCAAGGATGAGTGTGTGAACCTTCTACTAGGGAAGCGGGTTCAGATTATCCGCTAGGGATAGGGATTTGATTTAGTTTGATTTTATGGGGGTTCCACGTGGGAGAGGATATGATTTGCACCTCGCTGGGGAAAATTTTGATTTGATTTAATTGGTGGGCATCCACTGGGGATGAGAATTTGATTTGATTTTGAGGGCACATAGAATATGAGCTCGTTGAGATAGGTGGATTTAATTTATAGTTTTACTTATTTTGAAGCATCCAGGGATAAGAGTGGATGGATTTAAATTAGACTTCACTGGGAAAGGATGGTGGATTTAATAAAATGGACCCTATCGATGTGTGATGAATCCACTAAGAAGAGGCTATATCAGCCCTGTCCTATATCAGATTTATAAATCCAAAGGGATAGTCTACCGGCCACGAGGTAAGATTGACCAACCTAAGGGTTGTCTTTTGGTGTCCAATGGCCAAGTTAGGAAGAAAGCTTGTAGATTTACATCCTCCTAAATAAGAAATCACTAGGGTGATCAGTTGGTAGCACAACAAATCAAACTCAACCTAGGGCGACTATTGAGCGAATGCTGCTATTCATATCAACTCAAAATTAGTCAAGGTTAATTTCATTTTAGATGGACCCTATCGGTGTGTAATGGATCCACTAAGAATGCGATAATATTAGCTTAGTCTTATCTTAGATTTATAAATCTAATGGAAAATTCTACCAACCATGGTAGGGAGCTAACCAAGGGTTTCCTTTGGTGTCAAGTTAGGAAGCAAGCTAACAGACTTACATCCTACTAAATAAGAAACCCCTGGGGTGATCTACTGGTAGCACTATAAATCAAACCTGGCCTAGGGAGACTATTGAGTGAATGTCATTGTGGACTCATATCAACTCAAAAATAGTCAAGGTTAATTTCATTTTAGATGGACCCTTTCAGTTTATGATGGATCCACTAAGAAGGGGCTATATAAGCCTTATCCTATCTTAGATTTACAAATCCAAAGGGAAAGTCTACTAGCCACGAGGTAGGACTAACCAACCTAAGGGTTGCCTTTCGGTGTGCAATGGTCAAGTGTGGAAGAAAGCTTCTAGACTTACATCCTTCTAAACAAGGAACCATTATGGCGATCTATTAGTAGCAAACAAATTGAACCTGGCCTAAGGCGGCTATTGAGTGAATGCCAATGTGGACTCATATCGACTCAAAAATATTCAAAATTAATTTCATTTTAGATGGACCCTGTTGGTGTGCGATGGATCTACTAGCAAGGGGCTAATATTAGCTAAGTCCTATCTTAGATTTATAAATCCAAAGGGATAGTCTACCGGCTATGGGGTAGAGCTAACCAACCTAAGGGGTGCTTTTCAGTGTGCAATGGTCAAGTCAGGCAAAAAGCTTGTAAACTTACATTTTCCTAAACAAGTAACCACTAGGGTGTTCGGTTCATGGCACAACAAATCAAACCCAAGCTAAGGCTATATGTTAGTGTGCAACGGTCATGCTGGAAAGAATGTGTGATAGGCTTATATCTTCCAAAGCAAGGACGACCGCTAGGGTGACCTGTTGGTGGCATAAAAAGTCAAACCCAACCTAAGGGTGACTACTGAGAGAGTGTTGAACCAAGGACTTATCTCAACTCAAAAGTAGTCAGGCGATTCCTATAGGGAGTTTTGCTAACACTGACCTAAAGGTAAGATGCATGCTTGGGAAAACATATCATTGGGGGTTTCCTCCTTATCCTCAAGCAAATATATATATTTGTTTTGTTTATATATTTGCATGGACCCCGTAGGTTTGTGAAGGACCACATTGAGAAGGAGTTTATATTAGCCTATCCTTATCTCAGACTTACTGGACCAATGAAGAATTTGCATTTCCGCAAGACGGATTCTCAAACCATAGGGGTGGATACTAGGAAAGAGGGACTGTCTAATCAATAAGTAACTCAGGTAGTGTTTAAATGAAGTCGCTAAGGATGTGATCCAAATAGAGTGCCCACAGGGGAGGTGTTGCTAGGGACTTTATCCAGACCACGAAAAGCTTATAAGTATCGGTGACAAATTGAGAAAGCTTGTAGACTTGCATCATCATGAGTGTGTATCCCGGGTGGGTCCTTTGTTAGCATAGCGATAACCAACCAACCAAAGGTGCCCATCAGTTTGAGATGATTACTTTAAGAAGAAGGCTTGTAGACTTACATCCTCATAAACAAAAATGATCATCAAGATAGTTACATCGGTGGACGGATGCGATTTGACTGGGGGACTACTAGCGAGTCTGTAAGGACTAGACCCAGACTTAAAGTAGTCAAGAGGAAAGGAGCCACTGGGGGACTTATCGTAAGCCTCAAATATACTCAACCCAGTCATTGCATGATGACTAGTCCAAGAAGAAAGCGTGTAGGCTTACATCTTCTTAAATAAAGTCAATATGGGGTAGCTTATCGGCTGTGCAGTAAGGCCTACCAAAATAATAAGGTGCTCATCAGTTTGCAATGGTCAAGTTAAGAAGAAAGCTTGTAGACTTACATCCTCCAGATAAGTAACCACTGGGGTGACACACTATCAAGGTAGCATGTCAGCCTGACCTAGAGAAGCTAATGAGTGAGTGCTCAAAATAGCCCGAGACAAAAGATATGTGTTTATTTTATATGTGGTTGTGTGTAGTTTGAGTTGGTGTTGTGATAACACAGGATAGGACACTGCTTGGGTTTCTTACACCTACCCTAAACACATCATGGTGGATTCACAAGCAAAGATTTTTCTAAACACATGAAGAGATGGGATTTGAAATGAAAAGATGTTTTATCAATAATTATTCTCAAAAAGATTTATGGATAGTATTTCTTTAGTAGAGCTCATTGATTGGAAGAATTGGGAACTCTCCCTTACAATTTATAAGTTGATAAGATCCTCTTTGGTAAGCCTTCTCCATGGAAAAAGGGCCTTCCAGGTGGGTTCAAACTTCCATCACATCTTTTGACAGGCAATAATTTAGTCTCCTTAGAACAAAAATAAGCTATCCTACTTGAAAAGCTCTAAAACAGACCAACTTGTTATGAGCTTGAATCATTTTGGCTTTGTACAACTCGAGATTTTGGCATGCTCAGAGGCATCTCTCCTCCAAACCTTTGAGGTCTTCTAACCACAGCTTGATGTTCTTCTCCATGGTGATCCTACTACTCAGAGTTATCCTTAATGATGGGGATTGGACTTCTAATGGTAGAACTGCTTCAGACTTATGCACTAAAGAAAAAGAGGTATATTGAGTTGGAGTTCTGTAAGTGGTGCGGTAAACCCACAAGGCTTCAACTAACTGTTCATGCCACTATCGACTATCGTTATCGAGTCTATTGTTTAATATTTGGATGTGAGTTTTTTTGAAGACTTCTGCCATGTCATTTGACCTAGGGTGATATATGGTATAATATCTCTAATCTCTGATGTGTCTCTCAGCAAAGCTTTTAATTTTAGTGCTCTTAAATGCAGTGTCATTATCTGATATAATTCATCGAGGCACCCAAAACCTATATACGATATGGTTCCTAAAAAACTAGAGCCCATGCTGAGTTATGACCTCTATGAGTGGGATTGCCTCCGTCTATTTGGAAAAGTAGTTGGTGGCAGCTAGAATGAACCGATGACCCTTAGAAGAAGGAGGATTGATCAGACCCACTATGTCGGTACCCCAACACTCAAACAGCCATGAGGCTAATATAGGGTGTAGAATATTGGGTGGTTAATGTAACACCACACCATGCACCTAACATTGGTGGCATCCCCTAGCTACATCCATGCAGTCTATGATCATCAGTGTAGTATCCTAGTCTCTTGATCTTGGCTTTCATCTTGAACCGGAATGCACTCCATAAACACGATACCTCGATTACGATCTTATGGGCTTCGTGTTTGTCCAGATAACATAACCACATATGATCAAAGGATGGTCGGTGCAAGGTGCCATCTACGAGAGTGTATGAAAGGGCTTTCTACTTCACCTGATGTGCTAGTGACTTCTCTTGAAGTAGTTTTCCTATATTTAGATAACCCATGATTAATTACCTCTAATCTAACTCCTCATCCTTTTTGGTAATGGAAACCTCCCCTTCAAGAGAAAGTCTCTCGATGAGTTTAGCATCAACAAGGGATAAGACTTGTCTATTTCATACCCTTATTGGTAAGGACTCATCTTCCGAACATGCCAACTCTTTGGCAAGTTTTGCTAATGCATCTGCTACTACGTTCTCTCCTTGAAGAATCTTGTAGATGGTAACCTCTAGGATTTGGGACAACAACTCCATAGTATACTTGTAATAATGATGGAGCTTAGGCTTTAGAACTTTGTAAAACCCATCAATTTGGTTGATGACTAACTAAGAGTCCTCGAAGATGTTGATACTTTAGATGCATAGCTTAATGGTTAACTCTAGACTGATAATCAGAGCCTTATATTTGGCTTCATCGTTGGTGCATGGATTGGACAGATGATATGAGAATCTTATCACATCATGATCCAGAGTTAGGAGAACTATTCTTACCCTTGTCTTTCCTGAAAGAGTAGATCATGGTTCTTCTCCCTTTTGAAAGAAAGCCACACCATCAAAATACATCTCCTAGTGATGAATGCTAGTTTCCCCTAAGTTCATGATTTGTTCATCGAGGAAGTCATCAATAAGAGAATCGAAAAGTGGTGTGTTGCTAAGAAATCCACTAGTGTCTATCCTTTCACCACACAAAGGGGTATGAAAGTGATGTCAAACATTGACAAAATCATGGATGATTGTGCCAACCGTCTGGATAGCATTGGTCATGTCATGAGATATTATAGTGCATTGATCTTAAAGATCAAGTTCACCTTATGAGAAAGCATATGATGTCATAGCTTTTGAGATGCAAAGAATAAAGCTAGGCAATGCTTTTGAATAGGTGGATAATTTATCTCAGTATGGATTAGACTATGGCTAAATAGTAAAGTGCATTCTCTTTCCCTTCGTAGTTGGTTTGGGCCAATAAAATGCTAAGGGAGTCATCTAATGCGGTAGTATATAATATGAGCAGCTTGCCCAGGATAGGGGCTACTAAAATTAGTGACATCATCAAGTAGTGTTTGATGTCTTCGAAGGCATGTTGGCACTTATCATCCCACTTGAACTTGGCATCCTTTTTGACAAGTTCTAAAAATGGTTGGCATCTCTCTGATAGGTTGGAAATGAAGCATCTTAAATATGCCAACTTCCCTTGAAATGATCTGAGTTGAGTTAGACTTTTAGGGGGTGGCATTTCTAATATCGCCTTGGTCTTCTCTGGATCAATTTCTATTCCACGATATCAGACAATAAACTGAATAAATTTCCCTGAAGCTACTCCGAATGCACACTTCAGGGGATTCATTTTAAGTTTAAATTATCTTAATTGTTCAAAAACTACTCTCAAGTCAAAGAGATGGTCTTCTTTTTCTTTACTTTTGACTATGAGATCATCGACATAACATTCAACTTGATGATGAATGAGTTCATCGAAGATCCGAGTCATGGCGGTATGTAGCTTGCAGACATTTTAAGGCCAAAAGGCATGACCCTATAACAAAAGATTTCGATCGGCGATCGAAATACATTATTTCTTTCATCTTCCGTGGCCATCAATGAAAGAGAATACTGCATGAGATGATGCAATGTTCACCATCAGTTCGAGGATTGGTAGTGGAAATTTGTCTCTTGGGCATGCCTTATTTAGATCCCTAAAATCAATGCATATATGAATTTAGTTATTCTTTTTCTTAACTGGAATGACACTGGCCAATTAGGTAGGATATTTTTCTTCCCTGATAAAGCCAGCATCGATCAGTTTTTTAACTTCAAAAATGACCTGTTGTTCGATGTCTAATCGCATGCGTCTAGGAGCTTTCTTCATAGGGTTAGCATTAAGTTCTATCGTGAGTTTGTGGACTGCCATGTCAGGAGATAAATCAAGAATTTATTTATAACTCCATGTGAAGAAGTCCTTAAACTTAGTCAATAGCCTAACTAATCATTGGTTTTAGTACCACTCAACAAAGAACTGATGTATATCGGATGTGGATTGTCTTCAGTCACTAAGTTGATTTCTTTGAGCTCGTTGATGGTTGGCCTGATCTCCTCTTCGAACTCTGGCAGTGCATCTTTGACTTCAAAATCATTTGGATCATCTGAAATTTCTAAACACACCTCATCATATGAGTTAGCATGATTTGAAAAGAACCTATCAGACTCCAAATGATTTTTGATGACTAGGCAATGATTATCATCATTAACTGGACCCATTGTGTTGAATCCTAGTCCTAGTCTTTATTAAGGATGTCTATTTTGGTTATCCCATAACCTTTCAAAGTAATCTGACCTATGTTTAGACCAAGTATGTGGGATTAATCCCTTCTTTTCTAAATTAAGAACACATGGCAAATACCAATCGAAAGATAATTATATTAAATCTTTATATGAATCATCCTCAAGTTAGATCTAAAGTTTACAACTGACTCCTGACTGTCTCATATGCAGACTTGGATACATTTATGCTTTTCTTTGGAGCTTGGTCTTCATAACTATCATGCTCAAACATCACCTCAAAAGAGATTCACTATTGAGAAGAGCTAGCTTGTGTGCTAACCACATCAGACTCATCCTCTGAACTAGATTGTAAGTCTATGTGGATAGCAGGTGTACTCCTAGTGGCTGGGAAATATCTCCTATTGGGTGGCCAATAAGGAGGCTTTCCACCTTGCGGGCTACCTCTGAACTATCCTCTGCCTCTCACTGGTGGAGGTCGAGTCATCCTACCCATATGTTTGAATGGAGTAATGAACTATGGATGGAATCTAATGTTAGGCTCTATATCTTCCCTTGAATCTATGTCTCACTCTCTTTTATTTTCTTTTTCTTTCTCTTTTTATTTTCATTTTCTATTTTTTTCTTTTCATTTCCTTCTTTTTGTCCCTCATGGGAATCTTGACTAGATTCGTTAGAATGAACTTTTTGGTTTTGGGGAAGAAAATAGGTTGCATCCTCATATATGCCGACCTCATAAACTGTGAATGGTTTGAGATCTCCTTTGACGCAGTGCTCAATTCCACCTCTCATGAACTTCATGCACTGATGTAGAGAGGATGGAACTATGCTATTCTCATGTATCCATAATCTCTAAAGCAAAGTATTGAAAAATGTATCCGAGTCTATGATATGAAATTTGGCTTCAGTCTTCCAATCATCTATCTCTAATGACAACACTATGGAGCCTAAGGCCCTCTCACCTTGTTCATTGAATCCTCTCAACATCATCTTCTCTTTTTAGAGTTTTGTTATGTCAATCCTCAAGTAGGAAAGGGTTCTTAAACTAATAATGTTGGCTGATGCACCTTGGTCAACCAGAACTCTTGATAACCTGTATCTTCTAACGTCCACTGTGATGTAAAGGGGGCGATTATGCTTGGTTGCTCTTAGAAGCAAGTCTTCTTCACTGAATGTAACTCTTAAGATATCCTTTGAGTAGTGTGCCTCCTCTTCAGTAGCAGTTAGCTAAGGTAACTTTCTAAAATGTGCTAGGACATTGTAATCAACTATGGATCATCCTCTTGAGGGGTTATCTGCTCACTGGAACCAATGATTTGTTTACCCTTATCCTGACGAGCTACCCTAGGAGGTAGAACTTTGCCACTGCACAGGTTGACTTCATTGACTTCATAGAATGATGAAATTGTGGAAAGTTCTACCATCTCATCAAGTATACCTACATCTTCTCCTATGGGATCCTCGGAGTCAGTTGACTCCAAGTCAATCTTAAGAGGTGAATCCGGTTGATTCAAAAAAAGAAAGTTTGATTCTAAATCAGAAGAGAGTGGATCAGAATGACTAGAGCTATCATTATTATTTTCTAGACTTGGAGAGTTTTCAACATGAATAAAATCTAGAGTATCGGAAGTGGACAAGATGTAAGTGAAAGATTTCTTCATTGATTTCTTTTTGGGTGGAGGTACATGATAGAAATCCAACAAAGTAAATGGGGAAAGGGATTTAATGTCTTTGTCTGCTGATACAACACTCCTACTTGTAGAAGAGGAGCTATTGGAGGAAGAAATAATAGCTACAACTGTGGATGGAGTGCTAGACTCGAACGATAGTTGTGCTATTGAACTATCCCAGGCAAGTAAGGTGAACTGCTGCTGCTGCTAGGCTGTCACCTTCTTCAAGTTTCCTTTGGAAACTTGTAAACCTTCCTAGGTATTGGAGGTTTGAGCTGCCTTAGGCACTTGTGAAGAGAATTTCTTGATTTTGGAAACTACATTTTTAGAGGTTCACGATAAGGCAAAATTCAAACCTTCTTTTATCTTAAGAGGATCGCAGGTTACCCTAAGAATTACTTGTGGTGTTTATTTTTGGTATGTGTCATATCTGTGTGTGTATGTGGGCATGGTAGATCTGAGATGTACTCAATGAGGTGATCGGGTACGATATCAAGGAATAGTGTACTATCCTGAAAGATAGAAATCACTACCCTATGATGGACCTAATCACCTAATAAGGACTCCTAAGATATGACGGGTCATCGAATGTACTAGAGATTTCTTCCCTACTTTACATGAATAAATAAAGTAGCATTTATTTAAATCGAGTTCTAAAGTTTCCTATGGGGGCAAGTCCTCATAGTTAATTACATCCTAAGGAAGGTGAATTCCCTAGGAATACTCTCGATTAAATTAGGCAATTATTATATCCAAAGAATTCAAAGATAGGACTATCAATAAACTTGATATGTTTGGAAGATCAAATGTGATAGATCGAAAGGAAAGACTTATTATCGAAGCCAATGAGAGATGAGTAGGGGATGCTCTTGATACTAGGAAACCTAGTGAGCATATGGTTGGGATTTATATATTTGAAATTAAGGAGAATTATATATATTTGAATTAAAATTTTATTACAAATCTAGGACTTATAATTTCACAATACAAGATTGTGGAAATACCTAAGAGGTGGGGATTTATGCTTGTAGCCCCAAAAGAAAATAGCAACCTCAGATCTTAAATCTATGGAGCTTTAACGGGGGCCAAAGCACAACATAAATCTAAGATAAAAAGTAGGTAGTTTATTTACCTCCATAAGAGAGAGTAAATCACCTTATTGTTGGACTTATAACCATCTAGAGTGGCAGCCAGCTAACTCCTCCTATGATTTAAAAATATGTGATAAAGTTATATGTTTTGCAAGAGGGATAGGTTATTATTATTCAGAAAAAAAAATTAAGTCATTAAACCCACTCCCTAAGAGACCAAAGTATGACTACAAGGAGTGAGGTCCTAAAATCTAGAGGATGTTAGCTAGCTTTGCTTAAGAATAAAATAAGCTAAAAGTGTCAATGAAAGGAAAGATAGTCTTGGACTCATATGGAATACAAATTCACTATCGATGCTTGGAGATAATAATTATCTACTACAGATGGAGAGAGGAACCATCCCGATTGGAGTCACCAAAAAATCTATGGTGTTTATTTTTTGTAAGTATTATATGTGTGTGTATGTGGGGGGGAACACCACACAGATCTAAGGATGTACTTATTGAGGTGATCAGGTACGATATCAAGGAATACTATACTATCTCAAAAGATAAAAATCACTACCCTACAATAGACCAAATCACCTAATAAGGACTCCTAAGGCATGATAGGTCTTCGAATGTACCATGGATAAAGTAGGGTTCATTTAGGGTTCTAAAGTTTTCTATGGGGGCAAGCCCCCATAGTTAATTAGATCCTAAGGAAGGTGAATTCCTTAGGAATACTCTCTATTAAACTAGGCAATTATTATCTCCAAAGAATTCAAAGATAGGACTATCAATAAATTAAATATATTTGGAAGATCAAATGGGATAGATCAAAAGGAAAGACTTATTATTGAAGCCAAGGAGAGATGAGTAAGGGATGCTCATGATACTAAGAAACCTAGTGAGAATTCCAAATTATCATATGGTTGGGCTTTATATGTTTAAAATTATGGAGAATTATATATATTTGAGTTGAAATTTTATTAAAAATCTAGTACTTATAAATCCATAATATAAGATTGTAGATATACCTAAGAGGTGAGGATTTATGCTTGTATCCATAGTAACCTTGGATCTTAAATCTAGGGAGCTTTAGCAAGGGTTAAAGCATGACCTAAGTCTAAGCCGAAAAGTGGGTATATTATTTATCTCCATAAGAGAGAGTAAACCACTTGACTGTTGGACTTATAATCGCCTAGAGTGGCAGCCAGCTAACTCCTCCTATGCTTTAAAACCATGTGGACAAGTATTATGTTTTGCAAGATGGCTAGGTTATTATTATTTTAAAAAAAACCAAAGTCCTTAAACCCACTTCTTAAGAGACTAGAGCATTAGTAGTATGAATAATGACTTAGTCAAATGCAAATTTTATCAAATTTTATTTGATTTTGGACTCTTTATTTTGACACAAGATATAGGATTTTACATGCCTAAATGTATGATGAAGTTAATTATGGGCTAAATCAAAAGAGAAAGAGGTGTTTTCCATCATAGGCTATCAAAGGTCAAGCATTTTTTCTATCTGGCAAAGATGGAAACCCTCTCTTAGCAAGAGTGAAACAAAATGACATGCATGATATTAAGCATACAACATCCACCTAAGGGGTTGCTAAATATTTTCTTATCTTGATTTAAAACTTAGGATTTATATGAGGTTATGAGTTGTTTTAGAAAATTTAGTTATGAGTTGTTAATTGGAATAGAAAAATTAATTTTATCCTAAGATCCTAAATGGATCCAGGCCACACAGCAATCATCAATCATAAATAAACTATAAAAATATGTCATTTCTATTGCACAATATAAACAAATCGTCAAATAATTTGTATATCTATCGTGAAAGAATAAGAGGCCATTGTGGTCGGGTACCCCAGTACAACCTGAAAAGAAATATGGGTAGCTGAGCTCTACCCTTATACAACCCGGTATATGAAAGAATAATTTATAATTTACAAAATATTAATTATTATGGGGGATCTTCAAGTCTGCGTGCTCCCTCCATTCCTTCTTTTGATTTGCTCCATTTGATTTGGTAGGCTTCTAGGCATCACATGGCACCCAAGGATTCAAGCTTCTAGCCAATGTTCATCATTAGCCCCCATAACAGTTAACCAAATTCCTAATGCACAATTATATTAAAAGAATGGAAAAGTAAATCTAACTACACGTACAAAATAGATATTAGATAAACAAGACATACAACCCAAGCAGTTATATAAATACTTTAGACCTAGCACCCTGCACATGGGTAACTAAGTCCACCTGTCCTAATATAGATTATGCTTAGGAGTTAAGCAACCTGCACAGCAAAATATTTATATTTATTTTTAAGTAACCCTTAAGCACAATCTCCTATAGAAAATATGATTAGTCTAATTAAAGCCTAACATTTAGTCTACGAGGTGTACACCCTAACATCCAGTCTACAACAGTACATCACAAAATAAGCATACATGAAATCATATACCACCCTAACATAAAGCTAGAAGTAGTGACATAATCTAATGTGTATTTGTTAAGGCTTGTGTGGTATGTCCTAACTAGGATTTAGGGTTATCATTCTCTAAGTATGAAGAGATTTAATTATAAAGGGTGGTTTCACTTTAAATGATTTATTTATTTTGCAAATTTTACTTGTTGTTTTCTTTTATTTTATTTGACCAACATTTAACAACTAAGTGTTATGAAGAGAAAGAAAGAGAGGATCACTCTCTTTTGTCCCTACCTTAAGTCACATCTAAATCAAATTAATTAATCAATTCCCTTTAATGAATGGCTTATTACATGTTTTAATTAATCTTAAGTTTAAGTCCACTTTAAATAAACTCATTCAATAAGAAAGGCATCTTAAGATTAGTCGGAATGAATTACTATCATATAACACATGTTTATTCATTTCTTTCTATCATGTATATCATGCATATGATTAGATCCTAAGCATAATTATACATACAATTTATATCTTAGCACACTTAAATGATGAATGTGAGTAAATGTATTTGGAATTAATGTTCCATTTGGTTGAATGATTTTGTTAGATTAATTTAAAGCTCTATCAAAATTCTAATGCAAAGAACCTTAAATCATATGACTAATCAACTCAACCAATTAAACAAAGCATGAATGGATGTCTTTTTAATAAAAAAGAGGGTTTTCATTCATTAGCTAAGTACACATTCAATTGTATAAAAGTTTTAAACAAGTACGTCGCCATTATTTTGCACCAATGGAATGAGATAGGAACCTCCTTGGGGCTATTTAAAGTCGTGCATCCCTGGAATGTCCAGGCTAATATACCAACTATCCTTAGATACATATGGATGTATAAACAACTACAATAATAGAAAGCCATGCAAAAACTGTATTTTGATTTGATTGATTTATTTTATGTAAATGAAATGAAGCTCTATCTAAATTCTAATATCTAAATGCATAATAATGAAATCAAGTAGGTACGTCACCATTATTCCGCACCAAGGGAATGAGGTAGGAACCTCCTTAGGGCTACTTAAAGTCGTGAGTCCCTGGGATGTCCAGACTAATATACTGCTAACATTCTTACTTATGCAAATCAACACATGAATGTAAGGAAGAGACTTTATTTCATACACAAATGTAAGGAAGAGACTTGAGCATGAAAGCAACCAGGCCATGGATGTTCTTCAATAGAATCTCTATGGTGTGTTGTTCAAACAGTTATGGTTCGCATTTCACACTCAGGTTTCTCCACCTAAGAATGTAATCAATTTAGGGACTCCTTGGGGACTTGTGTCACTACAATAAGATCTCCTATAGTAACCCTTTGATGAGCTCCAGCAAACCTCTTGATGAAGAGGTGCTCCAACTAAATGTCTCAACTGCTGGGAAATTCAAGATACCAAACGCAACACCCGCTAAGCTGCTAACAAATAATTTGAAAAGGAGGACATCACTACCTCCGGCATTGCAATATCCGGCCCTAAAATATGTAATGTATTGGTGAGGGTTCCCACTGCCATCAAAGATTTTGAAAGAAGGAGGTACAAGCCCTTAGGATATTGGACTGCATCAAATTTTTTTGGGTAGGTTCTACCCTTTAGAACAGATGAGCCACCTCAGGCTTGTGCTAGTGCTTCTCTCACCTATTGCTCCACCATGTATATATTATCCTTCTCATGCATGGAGGTGCTATCCACCACCTTCCTATACAAGATACCACTGTCTTCCTCTGTGGGCACGCATCTAGGATGATCTAAGGTATACCAACTCTACTCTGTCGGCTAGTATAGGAGAAGGTCAACTGAGTTATCGTAAGTAAAAACCACTACCATCAACTCCTTAATTTTCATCCCCATTTTATCAATATGATCATCTCTCTATCTAAGCTGGTGGAGGAGGTGTTGAGTTGAATGGATGGCATCATCCTCTTTAACTATAATACCTTCCTAACTCTATGGGTCTCTATGGAGGGAGCTCCTAGTACCGACCATATAGACTTCGGCCAAATCCTCAAGAAGGTCATCCTCATCAAAAACAAATGCTACCCTCTCATCCTCTGAATTTGTGTAATCACTGCCTAAGAGTTCCTTCTTCTCGGCAAATTAGGAAGCTACATTCTCATCCAAGGAATGATCTCCTACCATACTGGGTTACTCCGGAACAACGACTCACCGACACGTAATAGACTGTGGTCACCGCGTAAATACATCTAACACTGCCTGCCATTGGAGTGCTATCTCTGAGAGGACTATGCTCGTAAGAAGATATATGCTCATGACTGCCCACTATCAGTGGAGTGCTATCTCTAGGTGGGTCCACTACAGAACCTCCCCTCCGCCGCCACTCATCACTTTGATGGTGGTGGTGGTGGTGCGGCCACGATGCTGTGAGGTCACCACTCCTTCTTCACCAAGACTCAAGTAGGAGGTTGAGTAGGGGAACCTACCCTCACATCAATCAATGGAGTAGAAGGAGTGGGATCCTTTGGTTTTAGTCGAATCACCAAAAGGGCTTTCTTATTCCCAGAAGCTGACTACATGACCTTTATGGGAACGGTGGATGGCAGGACCTAAACTGATGATGGTGGACGAGGAGTGGATCGGTGTGGTGGAGATGACACTGCACTCCTCACTTTCTTTCCTGATCGGTGGTACCCATCAATACTATGTTGTCGGTCCTATCAGCCCTGGTGGCCCGATGATCGGGGAAATCAGCTAGAGTGGAGGCCACTGACTACATGGAAAACCTTCATCGCTCCCTATTCTGAGCTGCTACTCTAGCCTCTAATGCTCTATCCCTGCGGATCTACTTGGTAACACTCCTGGGAATGATCGACCTTAAATTAAATAGTGTGCTAGACTTTGAGCATTTGTGGGCTCTACCAACTGTAGTACTGCCCAGATCGCATAGTTCTTCTTCCCTAGCTAAAACTTAAAAGGGCGGTGGAGGTGATGGAGCTATCCTCCTGTAGTCTTCCTCTCCGTCTGATACTGACAAGGGATCAAACTTGTTGCCACTAAGTAATGGGGAAACCTCCCAAGGGGGAACCCTCCTCTGCAATATGGGATGTTACGTCCATGTCTCAGGCTGCATGCTCATGATGCCGCTTAATCTTGTGATTTCTGTTGTGGTGCTATGTGAGGCTGAGTGGGGTAGTGCAAGAACTAGATCCTACCTCAAAGGTAGGGGAGACTATCTCTAAAGCTAAGATAGCCTTCCCCTTAGAGGGGACCAACAAGGAGGTGCTTGTACACACCTGAGGGGCTGTAGGAGCAAAAGACTATGTGGGAACTGAACTGACTGGTGGAACCTCGACCGCCTTCTTCTTCAAAGAAGGATACTCAGTATCAGAAGGCAAGGTCAATGTGGATGATTGGCTTTAGCCCATCCGCCTCATCCCAACTGACAGTAGTGAGGGTCGCCCCCTCACAGGTAATGTGTGCTCCCTCAAATCCTCAGCCAAAGAAAACTATGTGGGCAAAGTCAGTCTCACAGAGGCTGGCCCGATCCATGGACAAATCCATCCCGAATGGAAATCTAAAGATGAACTTCTGGGGGGCCATATATGCTGACTGTGAAAACAAACTGCACTGACTGGTCTACACTGTGTCTCTGCATGTGTTGAAATGTAACTTGAGTCAGGTCTCTACTTTAATACTTATCTCAAGAGAGTAATAGAGATTTGGAGTCTTGTGCCCACACTCAATAATTCAAATATATTAAGTGGGGTTCATTGAAGAGATTTTGATATGTGAGGAGAGTCTGTTCCATTTGACCTTGATTTAGAGCCCATAATCAACCAATTTAAGCAGGTTGGGTGAGGTTCATATATTTGAAGATGTTTGTATTGTTATCTTATTTGAAATTTTTTTATTTTGAAGAACTTTACTTAGAAAATTTAGGTATACTAAGGAAAGGTTTTGATTGCATATTTTGAAAATTTTGTTGAAAAATCTTTTCTTGTGGTGATTGATTATGTGTGTGATATATGTTGATATGATTTGAAAGTCGGGCTTCTTACTTAAAAATTTTAGTATGCTAAGTAAGAACCGAATGTGATTGATATGAATTTATTTGATTTGAAAATGAGGCTCTTGCTTAACAAATTTGCTATGTTAAGTAAGAACCAAATGTGATTTGATTTGGGTTTTAAAAATGAGACTCTCACTTAACGAATTTGGTATGTTAAGTGGAAGTCAAATGCATGTTTTAAAAATGAGACTATTACTTAACAAATTTGGTATGTTAAGTGAAATTCAAATTTATGCTTTGAAAATGAGGCCCTCACTTAACAAATTTGGTATGTTAAGTGGAGGTCAAATTTGTGTTTTGAAAATGAGGTTCTCACTTAACAAATTGGGTATGTTAAGTGAAAGCCAAATTTATATTTTGAAAATGAGATCCTCACTTAACAATTTGGATATGTTAACTGGAGGTCAAATTTATATTTTGAAAATGAAACTCTCACTTAACAAATTGGGTATGTTAAGCCAAATGCATATTTTGAAAATTAGATCGCCACTTAACAATTTGGTATGTTAAGTGGAGGTCAAATTTGGTATGATTTAAAAATGAGATTCTAACTTAACAAATTTGGTATGTTAAGTGGGAATCAAATATGGCATGATTTTCTCTTGAAAAGATGGAAGCTTCAATTCTAACATATGTGAAATATGTTAAGTGAAGTTTCAATTTTATGCTATGATTTTATTTGAAAAATGGATTCCTCATTCTATAATTTTGACTGCATTAAATGAGTATGGTCATTTTCAAAAATGTGCTTTTAAAAAGATGGAAACTCCAACTTTAACATATATGAAATATGTTAAGTGGAGTTTCAATTCTATGCTTTGGTTTTAATTGAAGATAGACACCCCACTCAAAAATTTTGAGCATGTTGAATGAATATGGTCACTTTGAAAAATGTGCTTTTGAAAAGATGAAAACTCCAATTTTAGCATATATGAATATGTTAAGTGGAGTTTCAATTTTATACTATGATTTTATTTGAAAATAGACTCCTCATTCAACAATTTTGAGTATGTTGAATGAATATGGTCATTTTCAAAAAATGTTCCTTTGAAAAGATAAAATTCCAATTTTAGCATATATGAAATATGTTAAGAGAAGTTTCAATTTTATGCTATAATTTTATTTGAAAATAAACTCCTCATTCAACAATTTTGAGTATGTTGAATGAATATGGTCATTTTCAAAAATGTGCTTTTGAAAAGAACCTCCATGTAATAATCACAGGGATTGTTATGTGGGGCTTGGTCAAATGAATTTTGTGCTTTTTGAAATTTTTGTGCAAATTTATTTGTTATATGAATTTTGAAAAAGGTGCTTTTAGAAAGGGGCACTTTGCAAAAGAGTTCATTTTCTTAATCATTAAGATGAACCTTGCCTCACCAAGTGAGTGGTTAGGAGGTTCTAAAATTTTTTTCATCTCCTTTCATGAGTTAATTTTATTTTTCACCTATTGGGAAACCCAATAGGGGTTCGAGGACTTATAAGGTTGAATGAGGAGCTTATTTTAAAAATATGTGGTGTTTATTTTATTTTCTAAGTGTGTATGTGTGTGTGTGTGTGTGTGTGGGGACACCACCCAAATCGAGAAACTACTTATTATCGAAGGTATGACAACAAGGAATATTGTACTATCTCGAAAGATAGAAATCAATACCCTACGATAGACCTAATCACCTGATAAAAACTCCTACGGGGGAGGGGACACCACCCAGATCTGAGAAAGTACTTATTATCATGATCGGGTATGACATCAAGAAATATTGTACTATCTCAAAAGATAGAAATCACTACCCTACGATGGACCTAATCACCTAATAAGGACTCCTAAAGATTAATGGGTCTTCGAATGTACCAGAGATTTTTTCCCCTAATTTACATGGATAAAAAAGTAGGGTTTAATAAATCGGGTTCTAAAGTTCCCTATGGGGGCAAGCCCACTTATTTAATTACATTCTAAAGAAGGTGAATTCCTTAGGAATACTCTCAATTAAAGTAGGCAATTATTATCTCCAAAGAATTCAAAGATAGGACTATCAATAAATTGGCTATGTTTGGAAGATCAAATAGGATAGATAAAAAAAAGACTTATTATCGAAGCCCAGGAGAGATGAGTAGGGGATGCTCATATACTAGGAAACCTAGTGAGCATCCCAAACTATCATATGGTTGGGCTTTACATGATTGAAATTGAGGAGAATTATATATATTTGAGTTGAAATTTTATTAGAAATCTAGGACTTATAATTCCACAATACAAGATTATGGAAATGCCTAAGAGGTGAAGATTTATGCTTGTAGCTCCAAATAAGAAACATCAATCTTAGATCCTAAATCTAGGAAGCTTTAGCAAGGGATAAAGCATGACCTAAATCTAAGGCGGAAAGTGGGTATATTATTTACCTGCATAAGAGAGAGTAAATCACCCGAATGTTGGACTTATAACCGCCTGGAGTGGCAGCCAGCTAACTCCTACTATGATTTAACATCATGTGGTCAAGTCATATGTTTTTCAAGATGGCTAGGTTGTTATTATTTAGAAAGAAACTAAGCTCTTAAACCCACTCCCTAAGAGATTAGAGCACGACTACAAGTAATGATGTTGTAAAACTTAGAGGATGTTGGCTAGCTTTGCTTAACAAAGAAATAAGCTAAGTGCTAATGGAAGGAAAGATAGTCTCAGAATTCTATGGAATACAAATCCATTATCGATGCTTGGAGAAAACAATTGTCTACTAGAGATGGAAAGAGGAACCATCCCCAGTAGAGTCGCTAGAAAAATTTATGTTTATTTTTGGTATGTGTCATATGTGTGTGTATATGTAGGGGGAACACAACGCAGATATGAGGGGAACTTATTGAGGTGATCGGGTGCGACATCAAAGAATAGTATACTATCTCAAAAGATAGGAATCACTACCCCACACAGAAATCACCTAATGATGGAATGTAGATTTTTTTCCTACTAGATATAATAAAGTAGGTTTTATTTAAACCGGGTTCTAAAGTTCTGTGGAGGGGAAGCCCCATAGTTACATTCTGAGGAAGGTGAATCCCTTAGGAATACTCTCGATTAAAGTAGGCAATTATTGTCTCCAAGAATTCAAAGATAGGACTATCAATAAATTTGTTGTATTTGGAAGATTAAAAGGGATGGATCAAAAGGAAAGACTTATTATCAAAGACAAAATGGAATGAGTAGTGGATTCTCACAATACTAGGAAGCCTAATGAGCATCCCAAACTATCATATAGTTGGGCTTTATATATTTGAAGTTGAGGAGAATTATATATTTGAGTTAAAATTTTATTAAAAATCTAGGACTTATAATTCCATAATACAAGATTATGAAAATGCCTAAGAGGTGAGGATTTATGCTTGTAGCCCTAAAGGGAAATAGCAATCTCAGATCCTAAATCTAGAAACTTTAGCGAGGGTCAAAGCACGACCTAAATCTAAGGCAAAAAGTTGGAATATTATTTACCTGCACAAGAGAGAGTAAACCATCCGACTGTTAGACTTAATCGCCTGGAGTGGCAGCCAGCTAACTCCTCCAGTGATTTAAAACCATGTGATCAAGTCATAAGTTTTGCAAGATGGCTAGGTTATTATTATTTAGAAAAGAACCTAAGTCCTTAAACACACTCCCTAAGAGACTAGAGTATGACTACAAGGAGTGAGGTCCTAAAATCTAGATGATGTTGGCTAGCTTTACTTAAGAATTAAATAAGCTAAAAGTGCTAACAGAAGGAAAGATAGTATTGGACTCATATGGAATACAAATCCACTATCGATACTTGGAGATAATAATTATCTGCTAGAGATGGAGAGAGGAACCATCCCCAGCGGAGTGACCAAAAAAATCTGTGGTATTTATTTTTGGTATGTATTATATGTGTGTGTATGCGGGGGGGGAGACACCACATAGATCTGAGGATATACTTATTGAGGTGATTGGGTACGACATCAAGGAATACTATACTATCTCAAAAGATTAAAATCACTACCCTATGATGGACTAAATCACCTAATAAGGACTCCTAAGGCATGATGGGTCTTCGAATGTACCAGAGATTTTTTCTTTATTTTACATGGATAAATAAAGTAGGGTTTATTTAAACTGGATTCTAAAGTTCCTTATAGGAGAAAGCCCCTATAGTTAATTATATCCTAATGAAGGTGAATTTCTTAGGAATACTCTTGATTAAAGTGGGCAATTATTACCTCCAAAGAATTCAAAGATAAGACTATCAATAAATTGGATATGTTTGAAAGATCAAATGGGATAGATCGAAAGAAAATACTTATTATCAAAGCTAAGGAGAGATAAATAGGGGATGCTCATGTTACTAGGAAACCTAGTGAGCATCCCAAACTATTTTATGTTTGGGCTTTATATGTTTGAAATTGAGGTGAATTATATATATTTGAGTTAAAATTTTATTAGAAATCTATGACTTATAATTCCACAATATAAGATTGTAGAAATGCATAAGAGGTGAGGATTTATGCTTGTAGCCCCAAAGGAAAACATCAACCTCGGATCCTAAATCTAAGAAATTTTAATGAGGGCCAAAGCACGACCTAAATCTAAAGCAAAAAGTGGGTATATTATTTACCTTCACAAGAGAGAGTAAACCACTCAACTGTTGGACTTATAACAGCATGGAGTAAAAGCTAGCTAACTCCTTTTATGATTTAAAACCATGTGGTCAAGTCATATGTTTTGCAAGATAGCTAGGTTGTTATTATTTAGAATAGAAACTAAGTCCTTAAACCCACTCCCTAAGATACTAGAGCATGACTACAAGGAGTAAGGTCCTAAAACCTAGAGGATGTTGGCTAGCTTTGCTTAAGAATGAAATAAGTTAAGTGGCAATGGTGAAAGATAGTCTTGGACTCATATGGAATACAAATCCACTATCGATGCTTGGAGACAATAATTGTTCACTAGAGATGGAGAGAGGAACCATCCCTAGTGGAGTCACTAGAAAAGTCCTGGTGTATGTGTCATATGTGTGTGTACCATGTGATCCGAGGATGTACTTTTTGAGATGATCGGGTATGATATTAAGGAATAGTGTACTATCTTGGAAGATAGAAATCACTACCCTACAATGGACCTAATCACCTAATAAAGACTCCTAAGGCCTGATTGATATTCGAATGTACAGAAGATTTTTTATCTACTTTACATAGATAAATAAAGTAGGGTTTATTTAAACTGGGTTCTAAAGTTCTCGATGGGGGCAAGCCTCCATAGTTAATTACATTTTAAGGAAGGTGAATTTCTCAGGAATACTCTTAATTAAAGTAGGCAATTATTATCTCCAAAGAATTCAAAGATAGGGCTATCAATAAATTAGCAATATTTGGAAGATCAAATGGGATAGATCGAAAGGAATGACTTATTATTGAAACCAAGGAGAGATGAGTAGGGGATGCTCATGATACTAGAAAACCTAGTGAGCATCCCAAACTAACCTATGGTTGGGATTTATATGTTTGAAATTGAGGAGAAATATATATATTTGAGTTGAAATTTTATTAGAAATCTAGGACTTATAATTCGACAATACAAGATTGTGGAAATGCCTAAGAGGTGAGGATTTATGATTGTAGCCCCAAAGGGAAACAACAACCTTAGATCTTAAATCTAGGGAGCTTCAGCTAAGGCCAAAGCACGACCTAAATCTAAGGTGAAAAGTGGGTATATTGTTTATCAATATAAGAGAGAGTAAATCACCCAACTGCTGGACTTATAACTGCGTGGAGTGGCAGCCAGTGAACTCCTCCTATGCTTTAAAATCATGTGATCAACTCTTATGTTTTGCAAGATGGCTAGGTTGTTATTATTTAAAAAAGAAACTAAAGTCCTTAAACCCACTCCCTAAGAAACTAGATCTTGAGTGGTATGAATAATGACTTAGGCTAATGCAAATTTTATCAAATTTATTTGATTTTGGACTCTTTATTTTAATAGAGGCTATAGGATTTTATATGCATAAATGTATGATGAAGTTGATTATGGGCTAAATCAAAAGAGAAAGAGGTGTTTTCCATCATAACCTCTCAAAGGTCAAGCTTTTTTTCTATTTAGCAAAGATGGAAACCCTCTCTTAGCAAGAGTGAAACAAAATGGCATGCATGATATTAAGCATACAACATCCAGCAAAGGGGTTGCTAAATATTTTATTATCCTAATTTAAAGCCTAGGCTTTATGTGAGGTTATGATTTATTTTAGAAATTTTAGTTATGAGTTGTTAATTGGGATAGAAAAATTAATTTTATCCTAAGAGTCTAAATGGATCCAGGCTACACAGCAATCATCAATCAAAAATAAACTATGAAAATACATGCCATTTCTATTACACAATATGAACAAATCATCAAATAATTTGTATATCTATCATGAAAGAATTTGAGGCCATTGCGGTCGAGTACCACTGTACAACCCAAAAAGTAATATGGGTAGTTGAGCTCTACTCTTAAACAACCCGGTATATGAAAGAATAATTTACAATTTACAAAATGTTAATTGTTATGGGCGATCTTCAAGTCTTCATGCTCTCCCATTCCTTCGCTTGATTTGCTCCATTTGATTTGGTAGGCTTCTAGGGATCACATGGCACCCTAGGATTGAACCTTCTGGCTAATGTTCATCCTTAACCCCCATAACACTTAGCCAAATTCCTAATGCATAATTACATTAAAAGATTGGAAAAACAAATGTAACTATACCTGCAAAATAGATATTAGCTAAACATGCCATACAACCCAAGCAGTTATAAAAATATTTTGGACTTAGCACCCTGCACATGGATAACCAAGTGCACCTATCCTAATATAGATTATGCTTAGGGGTTAAGCAATCTGCATAGCAAAACATTTATATTTATTTTTAAGTGACCCTTATGCATAATCTCCTACAAAAAACCTAATTAGGCTAATCACAACCTAACATCCAGTCTACGAGGCAAACACCCTAACATCCAGTCTACAACAGTACATCACAAATAATCATACATCAAACCATACACCACCCTAACATAAAGCTAGAAGTAGTGACATAATCTAATGTGTATATGTTAAGGCTTGTGTGGTATGTCCTAACTAAGCTTTAGGGTTATCATTCTCTAAGTATGAGGAGATTTAATTTTAAAGGGTGGTTTTTCTTAAAATGATTTAAGTATTTTGCAAATTTTACTTAATGGTTTCTTTTGTTTCATTTGACCTGCACTTAACAACCAAGTGTTATGAAGAGAAAGAAAGAGAGGATCACTCTCTTTTATCTCTACCTTAAGTCACATCGAAATCAAATTAATTAATCAATTCCCTTAAGTGAATGACTTATTACATGTTTTAATTAATCCTAAGTTTAGGTCCACTTTAAATAAACTCATTCAATAAGAAAGGCATCTTAAGATTAGTTGGAATGAATTACTATCATATAACACATGTTCGTTCATTTCTTTCCATCATGTATATCATGCATATGATTAGATCCTAAGCATAACTATACATACAATTTATATCTTAGCACACTTAAATGATGATTGTGAGTAAATATATTTGGAATTAATGTTCCATTTGGTTAAATGATTTTGTCTAATTAATTTAAAGCTATATCTAAATTCTTATGCAAAAGTATAAGGAAAGAACCTTAAATCATATGACTAATCAACTCAACCAATTAAACAAAGCATGAATGCATGTCTTTTTAATAGAAAATGAGGGTCTTCATTCATTAGCTAAGTACACATTCACATGTATAAAAGTTTTAAGCAAATATGTTGCCATTGTTCTGCACCATGGGAACGAGGTAGGAACCTCCTTGGGGCTACTTAAAGTTATGCATCCCTGAAATGCCCAGACTAATAAACATGTTATCTTTAGATACATATGGACGTATAAACAACTACAAGAATAGAAATCCATGCAAAAATTATATTTTTCTTTGATTGATTTATTTTGTGTAAATGAATTAAAGCTCTATCTAAATTCTAATGTCCAAATGCATAAGAATGAAATCAAGCAGGTACGTCACCATTTTTCTCGACTAAGGGAATGAGGTAGGAACCTCCTTAGGGCTACTTAAAGTCGTGCATCCATAGGATCTCTAGACTAATATACCGCTAACATTCTTACTTATGCAAATCAACACATGAATGTAAGGAAGAGACTTTATTTCATACACTAAATTTATATTCACTTACATTTCCTATGTATATATATGACTAAATTTGTAATATATATATATATATATATATATATATTCATTAATAAACTTTTTAAAAATATATTTGAGATTTCATAGTAATACTAGCCACACATATTTTTAATTTAAATCAACACATGCAATTTGACATAAAAGAAAATATTTTTATTTGACTAATTTAAAAGACATGAATGCATGAGTACAAGTGGCATACAATATTTAGCATCATTGGAAAGAAATAAAATAACACTAATATGTGATTTCATTCAATTCCAAGTAAGTCCTAAGTACAATCAAACTAAATAAGATTATTTACAAAAAACCAAAGTCTTTAAAGCCATTTCTTTTTCATGTTTGATTAGATATAAGAAATGCGAAAGAGGTTTGCTAATCCTAATCCCATTCCCCATGTGTGATTTAATTTAGTTAAATAGAGAATAATTAAGTTAATTTTATGGTTTAATTAGGTTAGGGTATGAATTAAGTCAATTAATTAACCCTTACCTACATCACCTTAAGTTAATTAACTAATTAATAATTATCCAATATGTTATGCAACCACATAAAAAGTAAATTGACAATGCTCCTAAGAAATAAAAGTGGGCTAATGCAGTTGGCTCATGATTAATAGTTAATTAGTATTTAAGGGATTTAATTAATTACTTTTAGGGTTTTATTACACATGTAAGCTAGCCATAATTTTATTAAATTGCTTTAGACTATTAAACATCTAAAAGACTACCCAAAATTGATTAAAGGTGATTAGATGTGAATTAGATTTTAAATTGAGTTAATTAAGCTCATTAATCCATTTGGTTAAACATTAACCATGTTCAATTATTGAAATGAAATTAACTTAAGAAAAGAGATCAAGAAAGAGGCCTTAATCTCAATCCCTAAGTCCCATATTTGATCACTTAAACTCTAATTTTATCTTGAAGATTAATTAATTAATTAAGCAATTAATTACTTTACTAATCATTAATTACTTTGATTCCAAAAAAGTAAAGAAGACTTAGGAAATGAATTAAAAAAATATCCCAATCACATTTCCTAAGCTCCCTTATTGTTCAAAAGAAGTAATCGCTTAAATAATTAAGTAATCCATTATTCATTCACTACTTATCACTAATTAAATTAAGAAAGTGATTAAGGCTTAATCAATTGACTTTCCTAATTAAGCAACCAATAAAATCCTAAAAAAATAGAGGCATAGGTCATCCCTCTAAACATCCACAGAAAATTTGAGATTATTGGGTGCTTAATTAAGAAGTAATTAAGCTAATTAGATTTCTAATTAAATCTTAATTACGCTAAAATCACTATTCAAAATTAATTAATAATAATTTTCTTAGAATCTATTCTAAAATACCTTTAAAATGAGCTTTAGTTTGTATTTTTTTTTATTTTTCTACAAATAATTATGATTTTTACAATTTTTAGCCTTAAAAATAGATTATTTAAGCCTAATTAAAGCCTTAATGCCGTCAGGCCAAGTGGCGGCTAACACGGTGCGCTGACGCACCATGCTTTCTATGTGGCATGATGGGATTAGCTATTTAAGTTGTCATATCCAGAGGCTGACTCGAATGGTGGCGAACGCGCTTTCCCGTGGACCGTCTGATCCAAGATAGGAAAACCATGATTTGATCCTTGATTTAGGAAGGAAATTAGTGGATCTAACACAAGATCTAATCAGATTCATTCGTTCCAATCACACAGAATGGATGGCTCATAATCTATCACATTCGCGAGCGATGAAAGATGGATGTCATTCATCTTTCCCAATTCGATCTAAGCTCACCCTCGCTCAGATTGCCTCCAAATTCATCTCACACCTTCAGGGGGAGGCGTACACATCCAATGGCTCAAAACTAATGACATTCATATTTGCTCACAAAAGACCAAACAATTTTCCATACAAGGCTCAGTATTGCAAAATTACCTCACCGGAGACTATGACTAGTAGTTCCAATGATTGAGGAAGCTTCATTTGGTGAAAACGAAGCCCTGTTGAGCCGCATCAGGTTTGAATTGAGGTAGACTGGTCCCAAGGGCAAACTCCTCCTATTTAATGATCAGTCTTGGTCGAACTCCTATCTCTGGCAACTTGGAAGTTTGGGAAATGATTCATTCAGCTTCGACTAGGTGTGGTGATGGTGTGGGTAAAAGGCATTAAGGTTCGATTGAGTGGAGAGGGAGTATTGATCGAAGGAAGGATGTCCTATTTTTGGTTTCACACTCAAAGAGAAAATTCATTGAGGGAGGCTTAGAGAAGGCTTGGAATGGCTTTGAGGAGTTTAGAAACCTTTTTTTGAACTCACATAATGTCGAATGTCAAGAATCATGCTCGAATTGAGGGGGTATACCCCTCAATCGGACTTGATTGACGGAGGAGATTGGCTCCTTAATTTCGACCGATTTGCCACTGTTGCCCTGCTGGAGTTGTCTCCCTCGACTCCACATGGCACGCCAAAAGTGAAGGAAGTGGTGGTAGGAGTCTCAAGGAAAGTTATGGGCTGAGGGTGTGGGATAATTAAAGTGAGGGTGTGGGACAATTTCAAGTCAAAAGGGGTCAACATGGGCTTGACTTGGGTTGACTTGAGTTTAGTTTGATAATTATAGTTTGTTTGTATATTTGGAACAATGATTGAAGGAATTATTAAATCATGAAGAAATCCATAGGTCTTGAGTTGATTTGGATATCATTTAGCCAAGTTGAAAAAATTGGCCAAAAGAGCTAAAGTTTGGAATTTGATTTGATTTGGGTTTGGTTTTGGCCATTTTAATTTATATTTCATTCATATTTGTGAATAAAAATGATGATATAAATGATTCATGAGAAAATCACTTGAGTTTGGAGTGATTTGGAAGTAAATTTGACCAAGTTGATAGATGTAGGTCAAAAGGGCTTAAGTATAGAATTAATTTGGTTTGGTTTAGTTTTATTTGATTTGAATGGTTTGAGTTTTGATTTCTTTTATATTTGTGAATATAAATGAAAGAATTATTTATTTATAAAGAAATTAACCAAGTTTTATTTAGTTTGAAGTTTTGAAGGTGGTTCATATGGCTTAGGGATTTTGGAGTTTGAAACCATGGGTTTCAATCATTTGGAGTTGGATTTGATTTGGAATTTGGATTGATTTGAGATTAAGTTTTATAATTGAGAAAATAAATTTAATTTGATTTGAATTTGGTTAAGGCTTCCATAAGATAAAATCAAAGGAAGGAATTTGGAATTTGAATTTAATCATGGGTTTCAATCATTTAGAGTTAGATTTGATTTATGATCTTGGATTTGAATTTGAGATTGACAAAATAAAATTGAATTGAAGTTAAGGCTAAGTCCATAAGATAAAATTTAAAGGGCTTAGGAAGAGATTTAGAATTTGAATTTAATCAAGGGTTTCAACGATTTAGAGTTGGATTTGATTTATGATCTTGGATTTGAATTTGAGATTTGGTTTGGAAGAAGGAAGCAAGGATTTGGTTTTGGGCTATACGGTAGGCAAGTCTTCCTAAATACCTATGGCATAGCCTATTCCTATGGTTAATCCTTTTAAGTCTCTAGGCTTAAGTTAAGTGTTCACCTAATCACTATAAGTGTCTTAAGACTAAGGAGCTCTTAGTGTCTACAAAAGTCCTAAATCTATGATGAGGTAGTTGAGGGCCCACTCCCAAAAGTGTGGTCAACATTACCCTAATAGAACTAGAAGATTATTCTAATAAGTATTCCTTAGGATGACTACATCACCTGATTTGTGGCTACACTCAAGCCAGTTCTTAAAAGTAATATAATCCTCTAAGATATGACTAATCATGCGGTGGTAGGGGCAATAGTTAAGAGAATTACTCTTGCCCACTTCCTCTGGCCTCTTGGGCTATTTTAACTAAAAGTCAAGTTTTTTTAAGAGATTCTTAAAGATCTTCCTAACTACCTCCCTCTTGAATGAATATGGCTTATTCAATCTATCAGCAAGACTATGTGGGTTATAGATACCTGGCAAGGGATAAGAATACCGCCATCTTGGTCAACATGTGGTGGAATGGCCATTATGGTGATTGTGGCGGCTGATATGATGGTCAAGGTGGTGGTAAAGGAGGTGGCAAAGGGGGTTGTTGAGCTCAGGGTCTCTCATACTAGACTCTGGCTGGTTGTTTCCCTCTATCCTCTGAAAAAAATATCCCTGACTTCTTCTCGAACACCTTCTATAGCTTGGGCCAAGATGATTAGTCATGAAAGGGTAACTATTTGGCTTCTTCTTACAGGTTAGCTGATTGTAACTTAGTTTCTCAATTGTCTGGATGGTCAAGCCCTTAAGCAAGAAAGCAACCGGGCCATGAATATTCTTGAGAAGAATCTCAATGGTGTGTTATTCGAAGAGCTACGGCTCACATTTCATGCTCAGATTGTGTCACCTGAGAATATAATCAACAAGGGGCTCATTGGAAACTTATTTCACTACAATAAGGTCGCCTACAATCACTATTTGATAATCTTCAGCAAACCTCTTGATGAAGAGGTGCTCCAACTCAGCAAAAGTACCTATCAAACTGTTTGGCAATTAGACATACCAACCAAATGCAACCCCTGCTAGGATACTGATAAAAATTCTAAACAAAAGAATGTCACTACCACTGGCTTTGCAGCAACTGGCTCTAAAGTGTGCAATATGCTGATGTGAGTTCCTACTACCATCAAAGATCTTGAAGAAAGGTGGTACAAAACCCTTGGGGTATTGAACTACATCAAATTCCTCCGGGTATGGTCTACCCATTAGAATAGATGAGCTCCCCTGGGTTTGCGCCATCGCTTCCCTCACCTACTAGTCTACCATGTTTTTTATATCCTTCTCATGCATGAACTTTCCACCTGTAGCCTTCCTATGCAAGCTAACATCATCATCCTCTGCAAGAATGCACCTAGGCACCTAGGATGCTCTAAGGTATGTTCCAACTCTAGATGGTCGGGTACCATAGGAGAAGGCTATGAAACTAGGTTGAGCTCTTCCAGCATCCTCTATTTGAGCTGCTAGAGGAGGGGTTGGGTCGAGTGAGAAGTGTCACCTTCCTCGAGCATGGCACCTTTCTGACTAAGCTGATCCTGTTGTAGGGATCCCTGTGTATCAACCATGTGGACTTCAACTGTGTCATTCAACATGCCATCCTCATCAAGATCGAAGCTGACTCTATCCTCTTCCTGATCTAAGTGGTCACTCCTGAGAATTATCTTTTTCTTAGTAAACCAGTCTGCTAATATATCATCTATCGATCGATCTACTATATCTGATTAGACTGGTATAAATACTCGCTGATTGCTAGTCGTAGGACTGTGCTTTTTTGCCTCTATGTAATGGACACTCCCACTATCAAGACTTCCTCACCGAGAGGATCAACTATCATGGGGACTATGTCTATGTCCACTCCCCTCTCTATTCTATCCATGCGGAAGGTGGTCGATGATTTGGGTCCTTTCCTAACCACAGGTAGAGGGTCGAGGAGCTCACCTCAACAGTGGAATGGATGGAGCGATCCTTGGACCGTGATCACTGGGATGGTCTCTCCCCGGATGGGGGCTTTTGAACCTTGGTGGGAATGGTAGATGTTGCGAGCTAAACTGGTGATGATGGATGGTGAGGGGAGCGGTCGTGATGGCAACACCGACTACCCCTCAACTAGGGATATCTGTCTGTGGCAGACTGTGTCGGGAAGAACAATCATGTTCTAACGATTGACCAGGCACATCAAAAATCCATCAAAGCAGAGGTCGCCAATTGGGCATACCTCTGTTTCTCTCCTACCGCCTGTGATACTGAGCCTCAGGCTCTCTCTCTCTCTATGGATATGACTCCTAACACTCCTAGGCAAAACAAATCATAAGTCAAACAAGGTACTAGACTCCGAGAGTCCATAAGCTCTCCCCACTGCATAATAGCGCATGGCCTCCTATGCACCCTGATTGGTGTCTCGTGGTATGCTGGTGGTCGAGGAGAAGTAGTGATCCTCCAATAATACTCCTATTTAGAGGGGGTGGAACTTACTACCACTCAGAAGTGGAGAGGTCTCACGGGGAGAACCCTCTTCGCCTATATGAAGTAGTGTCAAGCCCTAGCTCATGCCCGCTTAATCTTTTATTTTTGTGACTGGGTAAGTGAGCAATGCACAGTGAGAACTGGCACCTACCTCAAAAGTGAAGGAGACTATCTCAGAGGCTAAGATAGCCTTCTCCTTTGGGGTGACCAATGAGGAGGTAGCAGCTCTCACTAGAGCTATGGCAGGGAAACCAACGGAAGGTAAAAACAAGGAATGTGGTATGGGAACCACTATGGCCTTCCTCTTTGGTGAGGAAAACTCAGAGTTAGATGGGATATCCAAGTGGATGAGTGGCATCTGTCTTGCCACCTCCTCCCTACTAAAAGTTGTGAGGGTTGCCCCCTCACAAGTAATACAGAGCCCCTCAAAGCCATGTTCAAAATAGATTAGCTTGGCAGCATTAGTAGTCATGAGATTGGTCTGATCTAAGGCCAAATCTACACTAGAAGGGAAAGAGAAGATGAACTTTCTAGGATCCATGATCAGTACACTAATTAGAAGCTAGACAGATTGATTGTACTGAAATCACTGCATTTGTTGAAATATAATTCAATCAGACTCTTTCCTTGATGTTTGCAAGTTAATTTGGAATTTGAACCCACACTTAACAAATTTAGGTAAGCTAAGTGGGGTTCATTGAATTTTGGAGAGATTTTTTATTTTTAGAGGAGAGACTTTGCCATATGATTTTGATTTAGAACCCATAACCAATTTAAGTAGGTTAGCCGGGGTTTAAATATTTGGAGAGACCTTTGAAGATATTTGTATTATGTATCTTGTTTGAAAATTTTGATTTGGAAAACCCTTAAAAATTTAAGTACGTTAAGAAGAGGTTTTGATTATATGTTTGAAGATTTTGTGAAAGTATCTTTGCTTATGATGGTTAGTTATGTGTGTAACATATGTTGATTTGAAAATGGGGTTTCTTAACAAATTTGGTATGTTAAGTAGAGGCCAAATATGTTTGATATGTGTTTGAAAATGGGATTCTCACTTAACAAATTTAGTATGTTAGGTTGGAGTCAAGTGTATTTATGATTTTAAAATGAGATTCTTACTTAACAAATTTGGTATGTTAAGTAGGAGCCAAATGTGATTTGATTTATTTTTGTTTGCATTTTAAAATGAGGTTCTTACTTAACAAATTTGGAATGTTAAGTAGGAAATCAAATGTGTCATGATTTGAAAATGGGGCTCTTACTTAACAAATGTAGTATGTTAAGTAGGAATCAAGTGTGATTATGATTTGAAAATGGGGCTCTTAACAAATTTGGTATGTTAAGAAAGAGTTAAGTGTATTGTGATTTGAAAATGTGTCTTACTTAACAAATTTGATATGTTAAGTTGGATTCAAGTGCATTGTGAGTTAAAACTAGGGCTCTTACTTAACAAATTTTGTATGTTAAGTAGGAGCCAAGTGTATTTATGATTTTTGAAAAAGAGAAATATATTTACTAAATTTAGGTATGTTAAATATAATTCAATTTATTTTTTTTTTATTTTTTTTTATTTTTTTTTATTTTTTTTTTTTTGCAAATGGGACTCTCATTTGACAAATTTGGGTTATGTCAAATGGAGTCCAAATGTGTTTTGAATTTTAAGACTTTAGAAATAAGGATTTATATTTGACAAATGTAAGTGTGTTAAATGGAATTCAACTTGTTTTGATTTTTCCAAAAGAAAGGGGAACTCTTATTTGACAAATTTGCGTATGTCAAATGGAGTTCAAAATATGTCTTGATTTTGTATGTGATTTCTTTCTTTTGAAAAGAGGGAAACTTCAATTCTAGCATATGTAAAATATGTTAATTGGACTTTCAATTTTATGCCATAGTTTTATTTGAAGATAGGATCTTCATTCAACAAGTTTGGGTGTGCTGAATGGAGATAGCTATTTTCAAATATGTGCTTTTCAAAAAAGATATTTTAAAAGAATTTTATTTTTGTTTTTGAAAAGAGCCTCCATGTAACAATTATAGGAATTGTTAAATGAGGTTTGGTTATATGAGGTTTGAGAATTCCTTGGTAAATGTTTTGCTATGTGAATTTTGAAAAAGTGATTTCAGAAAGTGATATTTTGCAAAAGAGTTTATTTTCTTAAATATAAGATGAATCTTTCCTCACTAAGTTAGTGGTAAGAATGTTCTAAATTTTAATCATCTCCTTTTATTAGTTAATTTTACCTTTCACCTATTGGGGGACCCAATAGGGGTTTCAAGACCTACAAGGAGTGAGGTCCTAAAACCTAGAGGATGTTGGCTAGCTTTGCTTAAGAATGAAATAAGCTAAGTTCTGACAAAAAGAAAGATAGTCTTGGACTCATATGAAATACAAGTCCACTATTGATGCCTGAAGATAATAATTGTTTACTAGAGATGGAGAGAGGAACCTCTCCCTAGCGGAGTCACTAGAAAAATCTATGGTGTTTATTTTTGATTTATGTATGGGAGACACCACGTAAATCTAAGGGTGTACTTATTGAAATGATTGGGTATGACATCAAGAAATGGTACACTGTCTTGAAAGATGGAAATCACCACCCTATAATGGACCTAATTACCTAATAAGGACTCCTAAGCAATGATGGGTCTTTGAATATACCAAAGAATTTTCCCCTACTTTACATGGATGAAAAAAGCATGGCTAATTTAAACTGGGTTCTAAAGTTTCCTATGGGGGCAAGCCCCCATAGTTAATTACATCCTAAGAAAAGTAAATTCCATAGGAATACTCTCGATTAAAGTAAGCAATTATTGACTCCAAAGATTTCAAAGATAAGACTATCAATAAATTGATTGTGTTAGAAAAATAAATGGGATAGATCAAAAATGAGAGACCTATTATTGAAGCCAAAAGAAGATGAGTAGGGAGTGCTCATGATACTAGGAAACCTAGTGAGCATTCCAATCTATCTTATGGTTGGACTTTATATGTTTGAAATTGAGGAGGATTATTTATTTGAGTTGAATTTTATTAGATTGTTAGGGCTTATAATCTCATAATACAAGATTATGAAAATGCCTAAGATGTGAGGATTTATGTTTATAGCCTGAAGGAAATAGCTACCTCGGATCTTAAGTCTAGAAAGCTTTAGCAAGAATCAAAGTGTGACCTAAATATAAGCGGAGATGGGTATACGGTTTACCTCCACAAGAGAGGAAAATCACCTGACTGTTGGACTTACAACCGCATGGAGTAACAGCCAGCTAACTCCTTCTATGCTTTAAAACCATGTAGTCAAGTCATATGTTTTGCAAGATGGTTAGGTTATTATTATTAGAAAGAATACTAAGGTCATTAAACCCACTCCCTAAGAGACTAGAGCAAGAGTGGTATGAACAATGACTTGGTCTGAAGCAAATTTTTTCAAATTTTATTTGTATTTGACACTTCATTTTGACAAAGGCTTTGAAATTTTTGTATGCCTAAATGCATGTTAAAATGAGTTATGGGCTAAATCAAGAGAGAAGAGGATGAAGCTCCGTTAGTAGGAATTGCTCTCATAGGTCAAGAGGTTCCCATATGTGCAAGAATGGAGGCTCTCATTTTTACAAGAGTGGTAGAAGATACATGCATGATATTAAACGTACAACCATACAACTAAGGTGTTTATAAATCTTTTAATTATCCTGGTTTAATGCCTAGGCTTTATGGTGAGGTTATGAGCTATTTAGAAATTTAATTATGAGTTGTAGTTGGGTAAAAGATTTATTTTTTCCTAAGAGCCTAATTGCATTCATGCCATATAACAAACACCAATCATAAGAAAACTATGAAAATGCATGTCAAATATTTTATAGCTATCATAAAAAATAAAAGTCAGGGTCGATCGTCAGATAACCCAAAAGAAAAGATGGGTAATCGCGCTCTACCCTTATACAACTTGGATTACAAAAGAATAAATATAATTAAGGATGAATACATGCTATGGGGGTCTTCATCTTCATTCTTCATTCTTCACTTCTTTCCTCCTTTAACTTGATTTGTATGTGCTTGATTCAAAAGCATCACAGGGCCTCCCAGGACAAAGCCTTCTAGCCATTGTTCATCCTAATCCCCCATAACACTAATCCTAAATCCTAATTATAAAATTACATTTAAATGGAGAGAGTAAATCTAACTACACCTGTAAAATAAAGGTTAGCTAAACATACATTCCACCCAAGCAATTATTTTTTTAATTTGGACATAGCACCCTGCACATGTGTAACTAAACCCACCTGTCCTAACTTGGATTATGCTTAGAGGCTTAAGCAACCTACAAAAGAGAGCATTCATATTTATTTTTGAGCAGCTCGATTGACCTTACTTTTGGAGTGATCTCTTACCACATCCATCTTAGGCATAGGACTCCTCTAGACACTAAGATATCCTTAGTCTTAAGACACTTCCAGTGATTAGGTGAATACTTAATCTAACCCTAGAAACTTAGAAGAGTTATCCATTAGAATAGGTTATGCCTTAGGGGTATTAGGAAGACTTGCTTACCCTATAGCTTATACCCAATCCCTGCTACCCTCCTTCAAACCAATTACAAATCAAATCTTAAATCAATTCTAACTTAATTGATTTTCTCAAATCATGAATCAATTCCAAATTAAATCTTAAATCAATTCTAACTCAATTGATTCTTCAAATCATGAATCACCAAATCAAATCTAAATCAATTCCAATTTGATTTTCTCAAATCATACCCAAAATCTAAATCATAAATCAATTCCAAATCAAATGATTAAAACCCATGATTGAATTCAAATCTCAAAATCTTCCCTAAGCCCTTTAATTTCATCTTATGGACTTAGCTCAAACCAAATCCAAATCACCCAAAACTCAGAATATTTCTTCATAACCCATTTATATTCTCATTTATATTCACAAATATAAATGAAGTATAAATTCAAATAACCAAAATTAAACCAAAATTAAATTTACATCTTTCAAGCCAAATTCTTGAACTTAGCCAAATCATTCTCAAATCAATCCAAACCTTTAGATTTTTCTCTTCAAACAATCATTCCTTCAATCACATGCCCAAATATATTCATAAACTACAATCACCAAACAAAAATCAAACTAACCCATGTTCACCCTTTTGACTTGAAATTATCAAATAAACCAAAACCCATTTGACTCCAAATCACTTGCAATTAGATTTATATTTCCATCATAAGTCCATATATTTCAACCAATCCTAAATCAAGCCTTGATCAAGTCAATTGACCCATTTAGGCTCACTTGACCCAAAGTGACCTAAAGTACCTTTTTGAGCCAAATTCTAATCCAACCCAAATTGGATTGAACTAAGCCCATCTAAGCCTCACATTATGATCAACAATCATCCTAGAATGATCAACCACTCAAATTGGGTCAAACCAATTCAAACTAAGCCTTTGACCAAGTCAACACTTAGCCCAAATGAAACCTAAACAAGCCAAAATTCACTATAAGCCAAATTGATTGAAACCACTAATCCAAACCAATCCATAATCAATAATTGAACTTGACCGAGCCATTAATTGAGCCAAACCAAGCCTAATTGGCCACTTGACCTAAGTTGACCCAAATTGACCTAAAAAGTTAAAATTGATTGTAACCAATGGGTCAAATTATTCTAAATTTATTATTGAACTTGACCAAAGCTTCAATTGACCAATTGGACCCAACCTAGCCCAATTGACCACGAATCTAACTTGACCTAAAAGGTCAAATCAACTTGAAATCAAACCAAACCAAAATTGATTGAAACCAAAGCATGCAATGCATTTCAAATGATCAACCAAGCCTAAACCAACCCATGACCTAACCCAATTGGGTCAAATGGGTCAAATTGGTCAACTTGACCAATTTGACCTAAATGAATCTAAATGAAACAAAACCAAATATAAACTAAATTGAACAAAACCGATGATACCCATAGGCTCCAAATGATCCTTTGAACTTGACCTAACCCATGGTTTGACCCAATTTGACCAATTGGTCAACCTAACCCAATTTGACCCAACTTGACCTAAATGGGTCAAATTGAAATAATTCAAACCAAATGAACTCCAAATCACTTGAAATTTGGCCCAACCAATTTTTGAATCATTTCAAATCTGCCCAAATCAAAATCATGGCCAAATGACCACTTCACCCTTAGGTCAAAGGGTATATCCTATGGCCAAATTCACTTGGAATTTGGCCAATTCTTTCTCAAGGCCACTTGACATCCTTTTTGTGGTCCACTTGGACACCAAGGAGGGTGGTGAAGATGACCCAATGAGCTTGGGTTGGCCATGACCCAACGAAAGGCCAAACTAATCCCTCCAATGGAAATTGAGCACTTGGATCACCAAATGCACTCACCTAGCACATGGGTACTCACTCGCCTCCTCCACTACTCTGCCTAAAATGACCCACATAGGGTGTTTTACAACTCAAATCCTGAACCCAATCTCACCCATTGATCAAAAATGGCAAAATTACTCATCAACATTTGATTCAAGGAGGGGAGATATACCACCCCTCATTCCCACTCAAACCATAAGCATTGATTTTGATAGAGCTATGGAGGTTGAAACAAAGCTTATCCAAGCCTTTGCAAGCCATTCCCGAGCTCCCCCATTTCTCCTTCTCGGTTTTGCTCAAAATCAAAATAGGGGAGGTCAATCAAAATCCCAACTCACTCAATTCTCCACCAAAACTAAATTAACCTAGCACACACCATCAGTGGACTTCATCAAGCTCAACCAAGTCATTTCCCAAGTCTCCAAACCACAAGAAGCATCACCTTATTCAAGGTCGATCACCATTGAAGGGGAACTTGGTCAACCTAGCAATCACTCCAAACAAAGATCCAATACCTTCAACAGGGCTTCATCTCTACTAGACAAAGCTACCTCCTCCATTGGAAGCACCGATGATAGCCTCCAGCAAGGTAATTGCTTGAAACTGTTGCCTTAAAAAATTTTGCTTGGTCCTTTTTGAATAAATTTGTCACCCCGTTGGATCTTGATCATTGGAGGTGCATTCCCCCTCCTTCTGAAGGTCTGGGATCATTTTGATCCCAATTCAAGCTCGGGTGAGCTCGAATTAAATGATGAGAGATGATGTCTCTGCCCCTCAAAGGAGAAGAATCATGCCCATGCAGATTGGAATGGATGTGATTAGATCGATATATCCCTCGATAGCTTAAACCACGATTAATCAATCACCGATCTTGAATCGTAGAGAAAGCACGTCACCGACCAAAGTGATGTGACAACTTAAATAACCTATCCCATCATGCCACATTGAAAGCATGTCGCGTCAGCTGCCACGTGGCTCGATGGGATTAGGGAATTAATTAAGCTTAATTAAATTCATTTTAATGCTAAAACTTTCAAAATTTATAACTAATCATAGAAAAATCCAAAAAAAATGTAAACTCGAACTCATTTTAAAGATAATTCAAAGGCGAATAATATAAAATTAAAATCAATTGATTTTGAACAGTAGTTTTTACTAAATTTAGGTTTTATTGAAAATGTAATTAGCCTAATAACTCCTCAATTACTTCAATAATTAATTTCAAACTTCCTAAGGTTGATTAGTGAGATGATCTCTGCCTCCCATGATTTTCTTGGAATTTATTATTGGATTAATTGGGGAATTTTGTTTCACCCTAATCACTTTCGTAATTAACTAAATGATTAATTAACCTATTAAATAGTGATAAATTCATTAATTAAGCTTGTTAATCATCAAGAAATAGTGAATGGACTTAGGGAATTAGATTAGGATTTCTTTTCCAATCTTTTCCCCTATGTTTATTTCATTTAGATAAACACTTAATTAATTTGCAAATTAATTAATGACTTGATCACTTTAATAATTAGTTAAATTAATCAAATTTAGAACCAAATCATTCTATAACTTAATCACTTAATCTTGGGTAGATTCTTAGGTGTTCAATAACCTAAGAGACTTCAAAGGAAATTATAATCACATTACATGTGTAGGATGGTTATGAAAGTACTTAATTAAACTATTTAGTTTAATTAATCAATAATTGTGAGCCAATTGCATTAGACCCCTTTATTTCTTAAGTGTATTTGCTGATTTAAATTCCATGTGGTTGCATATCATTTGCTGGCTCATAATTACTTCAATAATTATGTTAAAGTGGTATAGGTAAGGGGTAATTAATGTATTTAATTTATACCTTAATCTAAACAAAATATAAAATCAACAAAATTGTTCTAAAATTAAACTAAACCGATTCACACATGTGGGAAATGGGTTAGGACCGACAAACCCTTTTCATATTTCTTAAGTAAAATCAAATTCAAAAATAAAAATCTCCTTAAAGAATTTTGATTCATTTTAAATAATTCTATTTTATATGATTATCCTTAGGAAGTAATTAGGGTGAGTGAATTCATGTGCTTACATCCCTTTATTTCTTTCCAACCATGCTAAATTTTGTTTGACATATGAAATCATGCATCCATTTATTTTGAAAAATCAATTAAATAAAATGTTTTCCTTTTATGTCAAATTTCATGTGTTGGTTAAAATTAAGAATATGAGTCGCTATTATCACTATTAAACCAAAAAATATTTAAAAACTTATAAATTAAAGATTATGAATGAAGTGATGCTACTTATAAGTACTTATAAGCTTCCCTGTGATTATAGCATAAGATGTGTTTTACATTATTTTCTTATCTTCCCTTAACATGGATTTGAATAGGATTTGCAAAGTGTATAGTACATTTGAAAAGAACACAACACTTGCTTAAATCTATTCTTATGCATTTTTATGTTATGACTTAAGAAGGATCCTCACATTTACACATGTAAATTATACAAGCAAATAAAACATAATCTTTTGCATGATTCTTCATCCATTTATTTATTTTTGTACATCTACATGTATTTAAGAAAAGTGGTATATTAGGCTAGACATCCCAGGGCTGTGAGACTTTAAGTAGCCTTAAGTAGGTATTGTACCTTATGCCCCTAGTGTAGAAAACAATGGCATCATACTCACTTATAACTTTTATACATGTGAATGTGCATTTTTATTAATGGATGAAAATCCCTCTTCTAATAATAAAGACATGCATCAATGGAATATCCAAATTTTCAAATCATATCTCTTAGCATTCATCATCAAAGTGTGCTAAAGTTTGCATTGTATGTATAGGTATGCTTAGGATTATTCATATGCATGGTATACATAGTGGAAAGAAATAAATGATTGTGTGTCATGTCATAGTAGTCCACCTTAACTAATCCTAATATGCATTTCTTATTAAATAGAGCTATTTAGAGTAAATCTAAACTTAGGGTTAATTAAAACACATAATAACAATATTCACTAAAGGAAATTCATTAAACAATCTACCTTTAAAATGTTTTAAGGAAGGGATGAAAGAGAATTTTTCTTCTCTTTTCTTCTCTTCATAACATTTAGTAAATAAGTGTAGGTTCATTCAAACCAAATCAAATCATCAACTAAAATTGATAAATCAACTAAATCACTTGAAATGAAACCACCCTCTAAATTGAACCTTTCACACCTAGAAAATTGCAACCTTAAAGTCTAGTTAAGACATGTCACACAAGCCTTAAATGGCACACACATTAGGCTATGTCACCATTTCTAGCTCTATGTTTGGATGGTGCACAGTTTGATGCCTGATTTTTTTTTGTGATGTAATATTTTTAGACCAGATGTTAGGGTGCATGTGCGTAGTCTGGATGTTAGGCCGATATTAGCCTAATCATGCTTTTTGCAGGGGGTTGTGCTTAAGGGGTGCTGTAATAAAAAATATATAAATGTTTTTGCTGTGCAGGTTACTTATTCCCCTAAGCATAACTTGAATTAGGACAGGAGGGCTTGGTTACCCATGTGTGGGGTGCTAAGTCCAAATTATTTATATAATTGCTTGGGTTATGTGGTATGTTTAGCTAATCTCTATTTTGCAAGTATAGTTAGATTTATCTTTCCCTTTTATGTAAATTTTGCAAAAATTTGGAATGAATGTTATGGGGAATTATGAACATAAAACCAGCCTTATATACCATGTGAAGCCTTAGAGCAAACTACAACCTAAGTCAAACCAAAAGAAAGAAAGAAATAAAGAAAGAAAGAAATGAAGAATAAAGAATGAAGAATGAAGACCCCCATAACATGAATTCCTTTAATTGTAATCATTCATTTATAATCTTGTATAAGGGTAGAGTCACTACCCACATTTCTTTTCGTTTGTGGAACCCAACCATCTCTTATTCTTTTGTGCTAATTTTATAAATTGATTGATGTTTTATTTATGATTGTGCAATTAGGATGACATGAATTTCCTAGTTTCTTAATTGCTCGATGGTTGTTGAATGGCCTGGATGCGATTAGACTTTTAGGGAAAAATAAATTTTCTATCTAATTAATCAACTCAAAATTAAATTAAATAACTCATAACCTCACATAAAGCTGACATAAATCATGATAATAAAAGATTTAGCAACCCCTGTATGTCTCACATCATGCATAAATCATATTGCTTCACTCTTGCTAATGGAGGGCTTCCACCTTTGCTAGAGAAAATGACTTGACCTTTGAGAGTCATGGTGGAAACACACCTCCTTCTTTCTAATTTTGGTCCATAACCAACCCTCTCATGCATTAAGAATCTAAAATCCTATGGCTTGTGTTTAATAACAATGTCCATAAATTAAAATAAAACTTAACAAAATTTGCATTAGATTTAAGTCATTATTCATGCCCTTCATAATCTAGTCTCTTAAGGAGTGTGTTTAAGGACTTAGTCTCATTTCTAAATAAAGAACAGATCAGCCATCTTGCAAAGCATAAGACTTGCCTACATGTATTCAAAATTACAGGAGGAGTTAGTTAGTAGCCACCCCCATGTGGTTGTAAGTCCAACAGTGGGGTGATTTATCCTCTCTTGTGGAGGTAAGTCATATACCCATTTTTGCCTTAGATTTAGGTCGTGCCTTGACCCTCACCAAAGCTCCCTAGATTTAGGATCTAAGGTTGTTGTTTCCATTTGCGACTACAAGCATAAATCCTCACCTCTTAGGCATTTCCATGATCTCGTGTTGTGGAATTGTAAGCCCTAGATTTCTAATAAAAATTCAACTCAAACATATAATTCAGCTCAAATTTCAAAAATATAAAGCTCAACCATAGGATAGTTTGGGATGCTCACTAGGATTCCTAGTATCATGAGCATCCCCTACTCATCTCCCTTTGGTTTAGATAATAACTCCGTCCTTTTGATCAAACCCACTTAATTTTTATAAAAAAATTAACAAATTTGTTAATAGTCCTATCTTTGAAATCTTTGAAGATAATGATCATTTACCTTAATTGAGAGTATTCTTAAAGAATCTCATTCTTAAGATGTAATTAACTATAAGGGCTTTCCTCTTTAAGGAACTTAACGAACCCAATTTAAATAAACCCTACTTTACTTTTCCATGTAAAGTATGGGAAATATCTCTGGTATATTTGAAGACCCATTGTCCTTAGGAGTCCTTATTAGGTGATTAGGTCCATTATAAGATGGTGACTTCTATCTCTCGAGATAGTACATCATTCCTCAATGTCGCACCCGATCACGCTAATGAGTACATCTGCAGATCTACGTAGTGTCCTAACAACATTTTCAACATTCATTCACAATCAAAAATAAAACACCACAAGCCCCTTAAGCACAATCCCCTGCAAAAGACATAATTAGGCTAATAATGGCTTAACGTTCAGTATACGAAACATACACCCTAATATCTAGTCTAAAATAATACATCACATAACAAAACATACATCAAATCATGCACCACCCTAACATAAAGCTATAATTAGTTACTTAATTCTAATGTGTGTGTTAAGGCTTGCGTGGTATGTCCTAACTAGGCTTTAGAGTTAAGATTTTCTAAGTGTAGAAAGATTTAATTTAAAGGGTGGTTTCATTGTAGGTGCTTTAATTGATTTTCAAGTTTTAATTTGTGTTTTATTTTGTTTCATATGATCTACACTTAATCTCTAAGTGTTATAAAGAGAAGAAAAGAGATGATCACTCTCTTTTATCCCTATCTTAAGTCACATCTAAAGCAAATTAATTAAATGAATTCTCTTTAGTGAATGACTTCTTACATATTTTAATTAATCCTAAGTTTAGGTTCACTTTAAATAATCTCATTCAATAAGAAAGGCATCTTAAGATTAATTGGAGTTAATTAGTATCAACAACACATGTTTGTTTATTTTTTTTCCATCATATCTAGCATGCATATGATTAAGTCCTAAATATATTTATGCATACAATATATTTTTGGCACACTTAAATGCAAGATGCATGAATGATTTTTATGGAAAAAGAGGATTCTCATTCATTAGCTAAATACACATTCAAATGTAAGAAAGTTCTAAGCAAATACTTTGCCATTGTTTTGCACCAAGGGAGTGAGGTAGGAACCTCCTAGGGGCTACTTAAAGTCGTGCGCCCCGGAATGTCCAGACTAGATATACCGGCTATTTTTAAATACATATACGTGTAAAAATAACTATAATAATGGAAATTAAGTGAAAATTATATTTAATTTAATTGATTTATTTATGTGAATGAATTAAAGCTCTATCTAAATTCTAATGTCAAGATGTATAAGAATGAAATAAAATGGGTACGTCGCCATTATTCTACACTAGAAGAGTGAGGTAAGAACTTCCTTGGGGCTACTTAAAGTCATGCATCCCCGGAATATACAGACTAATATACCCAATAACATTCGTACTTATGCAAATCAACATATGAATGAAAGAAAGGAACTTCACTTCATACGCTAAGCTTATATTCACATGCACCTCCTATGTATGTTTAACTAATGTCACAACATGTATTATTATTCATTAATAAGCTTTTTAAAATACATTTGAGATTTAATAGTGATAATAGCCACATATATTTTTTACCAAAACATGCAACTTTACATAAAGGAAATCATTTATTTTTAATTAATTTTTTGAAATAAATGATACATGAATTAAGTGGCATGCAACATTTTAATATGATTGGAAAGAAATAAAGGGACATAGGCATGTAATTTCATTCAATCCAACTAATTTCTAAGGACAACCATATTAAATAAGCTTATTTAAAATAAATAAAAGCTTCTTATTAAGTTATTTTTTTTATGTTTGATTTGATTTATAGAAAAGAGAAAATTCAATCATTTGCTGCTCCTAACCCATTGTCATATTAGTTAATTGATTTGATGCAATGAAATGATAAATAGGTAAATTTTATGGATTAATTAACTTGTGATATGAATTAAATTAATTAATTAACCCTTACCTATATTACCTTAGAGTAATTAACCAATTAATTATGAGCCAACATGATATGCACATAAATTAGAATTTAAATCAGCAATGACCCTAAGAAATGAAAGACCTAATGATATTGGCTCATAATTAGTGGTTAATTATATTAAAGAACTTAATTAAGTACTCTTACAATTTCCCCACATATTTAGGTTAGCCATAATTTTCTTAAATAGCTTTAGATTATTAAACACCTAAATATTTACCCAAGAAACTTAATTGGATGAGATCTGGAATGATTATGATTTTAATTTTATTAATTAAGCCATTTTAATTAATGAATTAAACCATTAATTAGTTTCAAATTAATTAGTTTCCATGTCAAGTGAAATGAACTTAGAGAAAAAAGCGAAAGAGGTCTCAATCTCATTCCCCATGTCCATTCACTATTATACAATGATTAGCAAGTTTAATTAATTATCTTCTTACTATTTAGCATGTTAATTAATCAACTAATTAATTAAGAAAGTAATTAAGGCTAAGACAAGCAATTTCCCTAATTAACCAAGAAATAAATCTCAAAAAATTATGGGAGGCAGAGGTCGTCCCATTAATTAACCTCAAAAAGTTCAAGATTAATTGCTTGGGTAATTAGAGAGTAATTAAGCTAATTAATTTTTCAGTTAAACCCAAATTAATCCTTCATTAATATTCAAAATTAATTAAAATTAATTTTAAATTACTCTCCTATAAAATACCTTCAAAATGAGTGTTTATTTGCATTTTTATGATTTTTCTACATTTAGTTATAATTTTTCAAAGTTTCAGTTAATTATAGCGATTTTCCCCAATTTTTATAAAGTCCATTAATTTATTTTTGTTAAAATAGACCATTTGAGCTTCAAAATATAATATCTTCCAATCCAGAAATCCTTTTGACTTAAAATTTTTATGGTGGGTGAATTCTAACTTCAATTTCAATCCTTAAAATTTTCAACTTAATTTGATGTGTATTTTTAGTTTAATTAATAAAATTTAATTTTTACTAAAACTCAAATTAAGCTCAAAATATTCAGTAAAATTTGGAGATTTTGGGTTTGTTAGATTCCTCTCAAAAAGATGAATACAATGAGTCCTTATTTGAAATTTTTAATTAAGTATTTTATTTTTTTATCAATTTTTGAAGTTTTAAGTGATTTAAATAATTTTTAAAATTGAAAAATCTGAAATTTCCGACTTGACCCAGTCAGCGTTGATGGGGCAACACAGCACCGCACAACTAGGCCGCATGGCGTTGATGCGTCACGCGTGCAAAAAAATACAGGGAGAGGGAAAGCTACACGCGGTTCGATCCGGACCATCTGATTGTAGATCGAATGGTCCAAACCAATCTTTTTGAGATCTGGTGTTCAAAATGCATGGATACGATGCGATCTAGGCCGTCTGATCCCTTGAACGCAGGATCAGACGACTGCTTCTCTCGGACCAGCAAAAATGGTCATGTGAATAGTAATCTAAGAGGTTTTTTGAGATTTTTGCAAAATCTAAGTGAAATTTCATCTGAATGAGCTCATTTTTTTTCATCGATTTACACCGAAAGACTTTTTTATTCATATTAGGACTAAATATAATGAAAAATGTAGGGGTTTCCGAAGAAAATTCCTAGAATTGCACAAAAATCATCATAAAATATGAAATCCTAAGGCCAGCTATGGTTCTTGAAAATTACCTAACCGAGAATGGTTTCTAGCGACGATGATGATTCAAGCATGCTCTTGAGTGGGGGAAGAAGGCTTGAAATGAACCTAGACCTTTGCCTTCACTTTAGAATAATGTATCTATCTGTGGTCGGTGCTTCCTCGTCGAAATCTACTTGATTTTGCTTGCTTTTGCTCAAAAATCAAGTGGGAATGATTGATGATTTGCTTGGAAGCTTTACAGGATGAAAACGAGGGGAATAGGATGAGTTTTGTTGCATCTATTTTTCTTATTATAAATTGTGACTGAAAATCATCTCATTTTATGATTTTTGGCTCCAAAAATGGGTGTCCTTGGCTTGGGGTGGTTGGAAATAAAGGAGAATCATCCTAGGTAAATCATTTTGGTTGGCTAAGGCATGGGAGGTGGCTACCATGAAGGACAAGTGGGTGTCCTAGCAAGAGGAGGTGGTAGTCCTTCATTCCAAGTGTTCCAATGGGAGAGGTGAGGTGAATTCTCCTCCCCATGAGTCATGGCTGCCCCATCTACCTCTTGGGCCAGATGACTAGTGTCCTTGGTGCCTATGTCGACTAATGGATGAGTCTCAAGTGGCTAAGGAAGAGAAATGACCATTTGGGCAAGTGTCTTTTCTCATGGGATGCCCTTGACCCAAGGGTAAAGTGGTCATTTGGTATTGGATTTGATTTGAACAGATTTGAAATGAGTCAAAAGTGACTTGGACCAAATTTTATGTCATTTGGAGTTCATTTAGTTCAGTTTGGGTCAAATCCGATTAGGTTGACTAATTGGTCAAACTGAGTCAAACTGAGGGTTGGGTCAAGTTCAAATGATCATTTAGAGTATATTGGTTCAATTGGTTTCAAACAATTTGGTTTAATTTGGATTTAATTTGGATTTTGACCAATTTGATTCTTTAGGTCAATTTGGGCTAAGTTGACTAATTTGACCCAATTCACCAAATTGGCTTGATTCATGGCTTGGTTTGGGTTTGGCTGATCATTTAGAATATATTGTAGGCTTTGGTTAAGTTAAAATTAGATTTGATTAGATTTTAGGTTGATTTGACCCTTAAGGTCAATTTGGGCTAAGTTGGATTAAGTTGACCAATTAGTCAAATTGGGCTCAATTAAGGCTTTGGTAAAGTCCAATAATCAATTTGGAATGAACTTGAGTCATTGGTTGCAATCAATTTGTTTTAGATTGCAATTTAGCTAGTTTGGGTTTATATGGGTTAAAGGGTTGAATTGGTCAATGGGCTCGATTAGCTTGGTTTGACCCAATTCATGAAAATTGATTAACCTAGGATGATCAACAATCATGACATAAAGTTTGGATTGGCTAAATTCACTTTGATTTGAATTGAATTGGATTTTGGTTCGTGTAGGTTAAATTGGTCACTTTGGGTCAAGTGAGCCAATTGGGTTTAGTTGGCTTGATTTTGAGTTAAGTTTGATTTAGTTGAGTTTATATATGGATTTGAGATTGATAGATAAATTTAATTGAAATTGGTTTGGGTTCAAATGAGTTTTGGTTTGAGATAGAAAGTATGAATTCGGTTTAGGCTATAGGGTAAGCAAGCCTTCCTAAGTCCCTAGGGCACAACCTATTCTAGTAGCTAACTCTTCTAAGTCTTTAGGCTCATGTTAAGTGTTCACTTAATTACTAGAAGTGTCTTAAGACTAAGGAGCTCTTAGTATCTATAAGAGTCCTAGACCTATGATGGGGAAGTTGAGAACTCACTCCAAAAGTGAGGTCAACAATAAGCATAAGTATTTGGTTTACTAAAAGCTACTAAGCTAAAGGGGTGAATCAAATTTGTAGTGGTTGGGCTCCAACATCATAAAAGCAAAGTGCAAATAGAACCTTGTTAACTAGATCAAATTGAAAAGGCCTTCGTTGAAAATTAACATAGATGGATATTTCTCCAACTCAAATAATAGTGCAAGCTTAGGTGGCATCATAAGAGATTAGAATGGAAATATTATTTGCTACTTTAGCAAACCATGTGAGGCAACAAACTCATTGCAAGCTAAAGTTAATTGACTTTACTTTGCACTATAGGTAGTCCAAGCTCTCCTAGTAAAGAAATTTTGGATTGAGTCTAATTCACTCAATTTGATTAGAATCCTTCATGGAGACCTTAATCACCCTTGGTCTACATATTACAAGTTTAGGGGCATTTAGAGATTGAGCTCATCCATGTATCTATACCTCACAAACATCCACAAGGAGGGCAATGGAATAGCTGACAACCTTGCCAACCTAGAACCATGTGATAAAGAAACATTCATCTCTTTTAAAGCATGTACTTTTGTCAAACACTTAGTTAGAAGGGATAATTTTTGCCAGCCCTATATCATAGGCAACTTCTTGTAATTCCCCATCCAGTCAATGAAATTTACATCTTTATGAAATAAAATGCTTGAGGCTAAGATAAGATAACTGATCATATGAGGATCTTGCTAAGGTTAAATAATTTTATTATTAGATGAATGCTTATATAATGATAAAAATTAGTTAACCAAGACTAAAGTCATATTTCGGTTCTAATGGGACAGTCTAACCTATAGTGCTGACTACCATGAAAATGCATTAATAATAGTTAGCATAGCCAATATTATGATAGAAATATAGCATGTAAACATAGCTTTATTGCTAAAGTCTTGAGCAAAGTGATATTGAGGCCATAATATTCAAAGTGCAAAAGGAAAATAAATGGAGATCATCCATCCAATAAAAAAAGAGAAATAAGATTGAGTATGATTGTATACCCAAATCAGTATTGTTATTTAATCACAGTGGCAAACTGAAGTATGAAATGATTTAGCCAAGGTAGAACTAACCAATATTATTTTGTTAGGTTCAGTCTAACTTGATCCTAAAGAATGATCAAATTAATCAACTAAATTGAGAAAGGTTGTAGGAAAACAACCATAATATTAATGAATTAGATCATAATATGTATGACCTTATCATGAAAATTCCTCAATCACACAAGCATGACTAAAATGGAATCAAGGCTGATGAATCAACATATTTCTTATCTTATGTGTGCAAGGACAACACTCAACCCAATGAGTTGGTTAAATGAAACAAAACTTAGCAAATAAACAATACCAAGTTAGTTAAAGAAGATAATCTAAGCCATGATGTAATTATTTATCAAATTGGTTCAAAAATCAATCAAATGCTAAAATTTTGTGTGAGGGGAATACTAGCTTAAGTGTTTCCCCAACAGGTTGACCTACCTCTAGAAGGTCATCATCATATGTGCACATGAAATGATGTGAATAAGATTGATTGATATAATCAATCTTATAATAAGAGAAAAAGTTGAGAGTAAATAAATCAAACATAGAGAACTACAGTGCAAGTGAGTGCATATGAGAGATTTCTAGCCCAATGCAATTACATGCATAAGAGGTCATATGACACACAAGTGGTTTATTATTTTTACTCTAAATTATCTATGATTGTATGGCTTGAGATCATATAGATTTAAGGTTAGTATGTCATCAGGTTCAAAGATATTGTTAACTTGTTGGCACCGCTTAGCTAACTAAACTCCATTGTTAGTCACTCTTGAAATCTATTTTTCAATTTTATTGTGATTTTTGAAAAATTCTCATAACATTTCTAAATATTTTAGTTATTTTCAAGTATTTTTTTTAATAATTGCTAATTTTATCATAATTATTAAATCATCAATCATAATTATCAAATTAAGTTTTTATTACATAAAGATTTACTTTAACTATTATATTAATTAATCAAATCATGATAATTTTATAATAAACATATGTTATTATTATACGTATTATTTGAATTTTCAAAAAAAATCTATTTTTAATTTATTTATTTTAACACATTAAATTAACTTAGTCTCACTATTTAAATACTTTGAAAAAATTATGAAAATTTATGTGAACCTAGCAATACGTAACCGAACGAAGCACAGATTTTTCATATTTTGTTTGAATTTATTTTCATTTTTTTAAATGTTAATGAGATCTAAATCACCTTTGAAACTACATAACATGCTTCTTTTAAATTTTAAAAATTATGATAATATTATAGTAGTGTTAAATTAATGTCATAAATGCTATATTAATTTTTTATAATTTTCTAAAATATATTTTTATTTTTCTTATTTTTGGAAATAATTACTTATTTTTAAATTGATATTTAATTAGCTTCGACTCAAAACATTATGAATTTTTTATGGTGAGTTTGAATAGTCATTTTGAGCATTGCTTAAAGTTTTCATAATACATACACACACACACACACACACACACACACACACACACACACACATATATATATATATATATATAATATTTTCCAAATTTGTAATATTGTTTAGATAGCTAATTTATTTTAAATTAAAAAATTATGAAAATTTTTAAGAGAGTTAAAGTAATATCACTAGCATTCCATTCAAAATTATGAATTTTTATTAATATTTTATTTTTTATATTTTTTTAAATTATAAATAGAAGAATAGAAAATTAACATCCTTTTAATTTCAATTCAAGTTTTCATGGTTAACCTACATCATCTATTTATGTTTCATGTTTTTTTGGATATGTTTAAAATTTTAAAAGTGTAATTAAATATTTTTTAAAATTATAATTAAAATTCTAATTTATGTTTGCCATTTTTTCTTGGACTTTATGTTCCATGTAGTGATTACCCTAAAAACTTTAAGCTAATCCATGCATTCAAAACAAAATAATGAGAAAATAACCTAAAATTGGTGTAATTAGGGTGGTTCATGGTCCAACTCATCAAGGACTATTGGATCTAATTCAAATTAATACCATTGATAGCCGCATTATCTTCTTCCTTTAGACAAGTCATCAAGAAAGACCTTAGGTTGGGTTCGAAGTAGTGCAACTGAAGCTCAACCCAAACAAATTCTTTTATCCAATAATTCTTGAGCAAAATTCATTCATTAAGAAGCATGGTGAGGAAGAGAGAAAGTGATTGCATTGCTCACCAAGCCATTTTATAGCTTAGAGACAAGTTAGTGTGATCCAATTATACCTTTAGAAGTTTAAAATCAATTCAAAGTTGATTGGAAAAGCTTTGGAAGACCGACAGGAGCTCATTGGCACACCCAACTAGGTTGCCTCCCTTGGGTTCACTGAGTCAATAAAAGTCCAAATTGTGGGTTGGTCTCGAGAATGGTTGGGTGGCTAAGGAGATGGGATAACAGCTTGATTTGATTTATGGGATCAAGGGAAACCTTTCAAATCCCTTAGTTTAGCAAATTTGGAGCTTTAATATAAACTTTAAGTAAACTTGTGCCCAACCCATGGCTTAGCAAGGTGCAAGAAGACTTAATACATGGATAAGTATAGTTCAATTATAATCAAGTAACCATTCCTTATTTGATTATCATGCCACCTCCCTTAACCAACTAAGCAATAGGCTAGAGGACTCATGGGCTCCTTAGAACTAGTGGGAAATGGATTTAGAATAGTTTGAGCTAAGGGAAGTAAAGTAATTTTTCTCTTCATTAGAGTTTGAAGGTGGATAATGGAGAATTTGTGTAAGTTATGTGACCTACTAGTTCTAAGGAGTCTATGTCATTTCCCACAAAATGCACATAACTTGACCCATTAAGAATTATCTTTTGCTCTTTGATTTGACACACAAAATCTAGTCATATCAAGTTATCTTAACTCAATAATTGTTAAGAATATTCTCCTTAAGATTCTTGCCAAAATTTATGGAATTATTTGTTTATTTGGTCAGTCAATTTAAATCCCAAAGTCGGTTGTGCCCATTAGGTTTAATTTGGACACATTAAACAATTGGAATTTTTTGGCCCACATGGAGTGGTCAAATTGATTTAAGTTCAACTAGATGTTATCTTTATACATCCCTGGTTATAATGGTGTCTGAAGGTTTAAATTATTTTGAAGGTTAAATTGATATAATTGAAGACTTAAGTGGTTTTTGGCATTCATGGGTTAAAGCCTTTCGTGACTTTTTGGGCGTGGGCCAATAGGTAATTGGGGAAAGTATGATATGAAGATTGTAAGTGATAATAATAAAAAAAACTAATTAATTAAGGCTAATTGATGTTTAGTACTATTCACCAAATTTGGCCAAAGTCAAATAATGTCAATTGGGTTAACCTAATGGAAATGGATCCACCAATAAACTCTAAAGTGTACATTTAAATACAAATAATTTCCTCATATAATATGATGACAATTAAGAGGAGCTATTAAAAGTTGATTCATTTTGAGCTTAAGGTTGTTGACTTAGGTTGACCAAAATTTGACATTATGACCAATGGTAATTTGGAGCTATGATTATGAACTTTATTGATCGAAGAGTTCATAGGGACTAATTTAGGATTGAAATTGAGGATTGATAAGAGGGTACTTACTTACGGGCTTGGGTATGGGATAAACTTATATAGGGTCTTTTGACTCAACTCTAGTAAAATCCCCTAAAATTATTTTGAGGTTTACCAAATCAAATCTCATGATCAGTTTTAATAAATGTTTATAAATGATATTTTTAATTGGCATAATAACCATCTTTACCAGCTGATTGGGCCTAGGAGTTGTATATGGAGCACCACGGTGCTAGTACCATATTTCAGAAACGAAGATGCTAGCACCTCGACGTTAAGTCTAGCCTATAAATAAGACCTTTAGGTTACCAAAATTTTCATTCTAAAGCTTTTGTTCTCTCAGGAGTTCTTATAGCTTTTTTCACCTTAGCTCTTACTCAACTCCCAGGATAGCAAATATGCTACTCAAGATTGTCTAGAAGGGCAATAAGAATGTATCTTTGGGAGACACTAATAGATTTATCAATGTAGATGCAGAGGTGAGCTACCAGCACATCCTTATCAACAAGCACCTCATTCAAGAGAGGATCTTCCATAATTTGGGTGGGAGCATGGAGAGGGTTATTACTGAGCAAGGCTGGGAGCTTCTAGCCTATGATAATATTGCTTGCATCGTCTTTATGGTGTAAGAGTTCTTCACCAATGCAAAGGATCACCATGACAACAAAGTTTATGTATGGGGGAAATGGATATGTTTTGATAGTACTACTATTAATGCGTATTATAATTTATAAAACTATGTATATAATCAATATCTTTCCTATTATAATAAAAATCCCAATTTTGATGAAATTAATTTCCTCACTAATAGAAAATCAAATGTTCAGTGAAAACGATGGGAGAAAAATATTATCAATTTTCTTGTGCCAGCCTAACTGTCGAGGCTAAAGCTTGGCATTATTTTATTTCTTTAAACCGGATGCCCACTATTAAAATTACTGAAGTGCCTAAGGATAGAGCTATTTAAATTGTGCCATTTAAAAGGGCTTAACTATAGATATAAGGAATACTATTTATAATTAAATTTGTAATAAGCTTAAAGGTAATACTATTCTAAGATATGATCATCCTTCTCTTATTTATTCTTTATGTGTTGTTGCTGGTGCATTAAAGGACTGAGATGAAGAATTCCTTATACAAAAGGCTCCCCTTCTTAAAAGAATAATTGAAGGATTTGAATTAAGGATGGAAGTAGAAAAAAGCATACACACTCCTCAGTGTATATCCAAATCCTCTAAGACTTTAAATGAGCAACTCCAAGAAATTTGAGGAGAAGTCTCAAAATTAAAAAATTGATGGTGAAAGTACCCAATAATAGTAGAAACTAGAGAAAAAATTTGATTATCATATGGGCCCATAGCAATAGCAATTTCTTACATTAATGAGTTCAACTCTGCTCTTGTTCAAATGTTTGAAAGTTACAATGCTAGCATGAGTAGAGTTCCTTTTCCTATAGCGCCTCATTATCACTCTTACGTTAGCACCTTATTGGAGCCAGAAGAAGAAGAGGATGAGGATGACTATGATTTCTAGGATAGTCTTTTTCCTCTTTTTTATTTGTATTTATATTCCTTTTCTTTACACCATTGTAATTTTATTTTGCATGTTTTTATAATAAAATTTCATTTTTGTAATAAAATTTTATTTCATATCATTTGTTTATGATCTTATGTATCAGTTGGCTATCACTTGAACTTAATTGTAAGTTAAATATGTATTATAAGGTAGAAATTTAATTGGATAAAATTTATAACTTAACAAAACTAGATTGAAAAGTTAAGGCCTCGATGCTAGAAAGTTAGAGCCTCGGTACTGGAAATTCAACACTGGAAGATTTTTGGGTATTAGCGCTGCGTGTCAGAAGTCTTTATTGTAAGTAATTATCTTATATAATTTGATGATTTCCATAAAACTTTGGTAGCATAATAAATTAACAATGCTAGGTTTTGAAATATTTTAGTGCAAAATTCACTCTTATGCCTTATTTTGGATCCAAGATTGATGGAGGAAGGATTTTCATCTCACACCAGAACCAAGTTTGATAGCGGAGATTTTAATGTTTTAAATTTATATTTTAGTGAATTAAGCCTCAATTTAACTTACTTTTGGTAGCATTTTGTCTTGACAATGTCTAAGATTTTATAATTAACGTAATCACATTCTTCTACCTTGCTTCGGATCCAAGATCGATAGAGGGAGGATCATTATTTCACACTAGATCCAAGATCAATGGTGGAATTCTTCGAGATTTTCTTATGGGGCAATGAATTATATAAAAGAAGTTTTCATTTAGATTTTTACTTGGAATCTTGCCTTGCACAAGAAGGAGAGCATGCAGTAGAGAGGAGAGTGTGTAGTGGAGTCTGCAGCTATGAGAGAGAGAGAGAGAGAGAGAGAGAGAGAGAGAGAGAAGTGTGGCCAAAAAAAGATGGAAGAAGGAGAACTAGGGTCAACCCCTCTCCCCTTCTTAATAGGAAACTGTTACCCATCACCATTCATGCTCTTCTAATTCCTCTTGCTCTCCCCTGTGGGTGGTTCTCACTAATGGGGATTGTTGTTGGCGAGAGTGGTTAGTGTTTTCTGCATTCTTTAAATTTAGGGACAACAGAGCCAACACCTAGGCACTAGGATTACATCACTGTAGCGCCTATGTCATGATGTTTATTTTTTATTATTTATTATTTTAAAATTTACAAACAATCACATATGTAAGTATGATGTTAATGTTGAATTTATTAGTACTGATTTACAAATTATTAATATTTTTACAAAATCATTAGCCAAAGAATATTTTTGTATTTTGAGACTTATTCTTGCAATGCTAAATCCATCTTTTTTAAATAAGATTGATTTTTATTATATTTGAATTATTTACGTCTTTTTGATGCTATCAAAATGGGGAGAAATATGTATGTTGGTTTTCAAATTAGTTTAAATATTCATATATTTAGGGGGAGCTATTTGATGTTTTTACTTAATTTTATTATTTATTATTCATATTGCTACTTGTTTCACTTTGCTATTTGACTTTTCATTGCCATATGTTTTATTTTATAAATTTTTTAACTTTACTAGTTCAAATTCGATATACTAAAATTCATCTTTGCAAAAGGTCACTTTACACCTTCATCTTTAAACACTACTAATATATGTTTGTCACCATTGAAAGGAGGACATTACTGACTCCATGAGTCCCATTGATTATGTAGTTGATTTTGATGATAACAAATATATGTAGGATGAAACTAATATTTTATTTTAAGCATTTCAAGAAGCTCACTAGACTCAATATACTCAATCAAAATTGGAAAGTCAAGATCAACTTAGACTTGGGTAATATGTGAATCTTCCTAAATTTTGCAATAGTAAAATAAAAAAGAGCTCATTAATATAAAGATAATAGCTTAAATGTTTCTATATGATTTATCTTGATTTGTGTTTTTTTTATATTTTACTTGCATTATTTTTTAATTATCCTTTTTGGACAATTTGAATACTTAGATGAAATTAAGAAAATCCAATACTTATTAAAGTGTGTTAAACTTATTATACACTTCATTATGTTATTTCCATGCTTGCATTAATTATGTATTCATTTATTTCAGCATTTGAAATAAATTATTCATTTATTATCAAAATTATCCTTTTTTACCTCCTACTCTTTATTTTTTTTCTCCTTCCAATAATATTCTTTCATTTACATTTTAACCAAATTTTTCATTCATTTTGGCATGAGGAATTTTGTGGGATTTACTCAAATTATTTTCATATTAATTTTCCAATATTTAATGAATATTTAATTTTATATTTTATTGAATTTTGAAATTAAGCATTTTTAATTTCAAATTGTAATTTGCCATCATATGTTTCTATATATGCTTTATTTGCTTTTGACATGTTTTGGCCGACCCCTAATGCATTTTAATTTTTATGCTTTAATTTATTTAAATTATTTTAGGTTTATTCAAATTCAAATTCAATTGGATTTTAAATTAATTTCATTTTCTAAAATTACTTTCTTTCCTTCTAAGGAATTATTTGGCAGACTCTCTCTCTCTCTCTCTCTCTCTCTCTCTAAATTGTTATATTTTCCTTGATTTATTTGATTTGATTTTAATTTTGAATCTTGCCTTCTTCATTCTAATCAATCTAGTTAAATTAATATATCATGATTGAATTTTGTTTTAATAATATTTTTTCCATCCCATGCTTTTGAGAAATTCAAAATTCAATTTATTTTTAATCATTTTGAAATCTTTCCTTGCTTGATTATTTCTCTTAATGGATTTGTTTCATTTATGTTAATTTCATAAATCTCTTTTCCTCCTATCTTGCTTGGATGGCCACTTAAATTAGAAATGAATTTAGATTCAAATTATTGACATGTGATTTATTATTTAAAATTAATTACATGCCTTAATTTAATTTTTCTTTTTTGCTCTAGACTTAGCCAAAACCTGCATGGACTTATTTATCATGAGGTGGCTTAATTAATTTAAGATCTCCATCTCCTCTCTCTCTAACTTGGTTTATCCTATCATTGAAATTTGATTTTTTTTTTAATGTGCTTAAATGTTCGAAATTGAATGCTTTCCAGATAAGTTTCCCTCCTACTTCTTCACTCTTATATTTTTCTTGACTTGGGCAAACCCTCTTGGATTCAAAGTTTATTTAATGAAGTGCTCTCCCAACTCATTTTCCTTTTAATTCTCTCCACCTTAGCTGGACCCTTTCTAGTTGATTTCTGGGATTGTTTCTTAGATTCAAAGTGCTAAAATTATTTTCTCTTGATTGCTCCCACCATGGCTGAGACCTTGCTTGAAGATTGCTTAAAGTTTAAGTGCTTAAGATCATCTCCTCCCTTCTCAATTTCAACTACTTCCAAGTAGAAATCATGTTTCTTAAGCTTCTTTTGATCTTTGGAAAGCTCATATAAAGTCATTTTGATTCATTTCTTATGCATACAAGGACTTGAGTAAGATTATTCATTTCACTTTATTTCTTTCGAATAATTTGTTTTATTGGCTTGAATTGGGTGAAACGATTCTTGTGCTTTATAGTTAAAGTTCTTTTCTCATCTCTTTTCATTCTCTTTCAATTGATTTTAAAGAATTTCTTTTAGGTATGATTGAATTGAAATCATAAGACTTTTACATACATTGGTTTTCATAGCCAAGATCTTAGCCAGGCAGTTTGTGCAAGTGTTTCAAAAGTTATTCTTCATTCTTTCATTTCGTTTTAAATATATTTCAAGTTCATAATATTACATTCTCTTAATTCATAAAACATAAAATATAAGCTTGAACTCTTTTCTTATTTCTCTTAATATTGTTCAGTGGACTTGAGTACAAAATTCTTTTTAAAATTGAGAGTTAGATATTCAAATTACATCTTTTCTTTTTCATTCTCTTGAACTTGTTTTGGGGTTGCACTTTCCTAGTGTAAAAAAGTACAAAGTTGGGGTTGTACTTGCTCGGTGTAAGAAAGTAGAGAGAATTGGTTGTAATCTCATTTTTGTTTAGTGAATTTCTAGTCAAGGTGACTAGGCATGAACATAGGCCAATTTTTGAGTTTGGCCTAACCATATAAAACTTTTTGTGCCTCTTATCTTTACTTTTCTGCATTTTATTTTTTCTTGCTTAGTTGTTTGGTTGCTTTGCTATTTCAATAAAATATATTTTTTCTCTTTTACAACTAAGTTTTCTACAAAGGATAAAATTAAATTATAATTTAAAAATCAATTAAAACATCTAATTCACCACCCAACTGCCCTTGGGTGCCATAACGTCTTAACAAATGTATGTACAGGAGTTGTGACACACCACTATTCTAAAAAATTTTCTCTAAATTATTTAAGATGACCATAAATTGAAATAATAAAAGGTATGATTTTAAACATAAAATTCTAAGCTAACTCATGTTGAAGGGAAATATTAAATTTGTGGGCACCACTTGCCAATTACTCAAGGGTCATTTTTAGTTAATTTCTAATTTTATATTTTTGAAAAGTAGTTAATTTACTTTGGAAAATCATAATTAATTTACTTTAGTTTAAAAAATTATGAAATTTTATTTAGTAAGTTTATAAAATAATTTTAATTATTCTTTAAATTTTTCATAAATTTTTCACTTTATTTATTATTTTTAATTTTTTTGAAGAGTGGTTTGACATAATAAAAATTACATAACTTATTTATCTTTATTTAAAAAATTATAAAAATTTTCATAATCTTATATTGATGTTATAAACATTTTCAAAAAATTTCATATTTTTTCATTGGACATTTTGGTTTATATAAACTTTTGAATAGTTAAATAAAAAAATTGAAAATTTCATAAGTATTTTATTTTAATTCCAATGAAGCAATGTATTTATGAAATGTTTCTATTATTTCTTAACACCTTATGCACAAGTTTCATGATTTTTGTGGTTGTCTAAATGTTTTGAACATTTAAATAATAAAAATTATATTTTTAAAATTATAATTTAGTTATTCTAGGATTGATATTTTTCTTATGGTCTACCTTTATAATGGTGTTTACCATAATAATTTCAAACCATGGTACAATATGGATAATCTAGAGTGAAAATAAAAAAATAATTTTAAATTGATTAGATCCAACAATTGTTGAATCCAATTTTGTCCGTAGAATGAAATAGAACATTCAAAGATACCCGAGAAATATGGTTAAGAAGAACAGAGCGCCAAGTAAATGTCTCAATTTTTATAATTCCACCAAGATATTGTACAAGTAATAAAAGCTCTAGCACCCCATAAAAAAAGAAAATTGAAGGGAAAAAAGGTTCCCCACCTACCCTCCCTTTTAAAATGACCACTTTTAATAATAGCAAGGAGAGGTAATTACATATTAGGCAAGCCGAGTAGATGTGGATACTTGCCTTAACACGAGGTGAGTGCTCTTCGATGAGTAGTCAGCTCTATGGATTGTTAAAGTGAGTGACCTACTCCTTACTCTAATAACTATCTTTATGTAACGAATTAACATGTCCAAGTAGGGTTACTAAACTATGGTCATTTAGACTATCCAATCTTCTTTAGTCACTCACCAGCCATTAGTGAGTATGTATATGTAGCCAGTTTTCATACTTCATCCTTTAAACATCCTTTTTTTACCTACCCTATGTGTGGCAAGTCTCTTTTTATCGAGTAGCTCTCTTCTATATATTTAGTCTAATTTTGATGAAGCCTTGCTGTGAAGGTTAGCTTAGTGTACCAATATATTTGGATATGCATTTAGCTTCTTGATTCTTCTGTTCATTACAGAGGCAACTCATATAAAGAATTAAAGAATAAAAAGGATAATTAGTTTTAAGCATTTAATGAATTCTAAAAAAAATATTACACAATTATGAATAGTCACATCACCTTTGATGTGCCTAGGCTTCTCTAGCTATAAAAGGAACATTTGCTCCCTCTCCATGGATACCTCTCCTGTATTATGTCCATTGTTATATTGAAAATTTATCCTCATTCTCAAGTCATTATTTGTGGGGGTGTTACATTTAATTATCATGAATCATAATAGGCCTAACGGTGATATGTCAACTCTTCTGAGCTCTGGGTGGGCCTCCAAAAGAAGTTAAAAAAACAAAATGCCCATGGAATCCATAGTCTGAGATGAGTTCCTTAAATGCTCTTATTTGTGAGACTATTACTGCTCCAACTAAGGGTGGAATCAAGAACTCGTGGGTGGATCAAAGTACTCACACCATTGAGGCAAAGAATGTGGTTGCTACAACAAAACCATCTTCCATCCAACTCAAGAGTATTTAGGGGGAGGGCAACGACATTCTCTTCATCTAGTGTAGAAAAGTCATGGTAAGTAGGTTGGCAGGAACTACCTCCATGAATATATGATTAAGAAAGAGTGTCTCGTGAGATAGAACTCATTCATATTTTGGTTTACAAGTTCTTCTTATTTAGAACTTTTAATTTTTTATTATTATTGTAGCTAAATGTGATGAGTGTGCATGTGTTGACCAAAGGTGATGATGGACCCTCGCCTACCTCATAGATTATATCCCTTGATACTAAAGGTAGTCCTGAGAAAATGGTTGTTCATCTTTCTATGGGTGAACTGCTAAAGCATCATCGGAGTACGAGGAAGTCCATTCACTCAAGCAGTGATCTTCTTTTTCAAGGATCTAGCTCTTAACTAATCACCTCATCAAAATCTCATTATTTATTTTTGATAATTCACTTCTTGTCATTCAGGGGTGACTTCAATTATATTGTAGGCTAACTTGAAGGAACTGAGTTTGGACTTGGGAGATGGTATAGATATCAATCATTGAGGCAATCACCCTTTCATTCATTGGGGTGACAAGCTTTACTTTGATTGATGTCCAAGAAATATTGGTGAGTATCCCTCCATCTACTTGTCAAGATAGTAGCAAGTCTATTTCATCCAGAGGGGGGAGATCTTGAGAGGGGGTCGCAAACACTCACTATCCATCTGAGATCGTTACTTTACAAATGAGAGTTATACTTTTAGAGGAGGACTTAAACTCATCAAAGCAAGAGTTAAACATGCTTTAATCAATGCTTTAGATGGAGTCCTCATGGAGGGTGGCCATCGACGTAGAGTCCTATAAAAGTTTTGCAACCATAAGGGTCGAGTCGACTTTGCTTCAATGGGGTCTACTCTTTTCCTTTCTAATGCTAATTTCTTATTTGATTATATGTGTTATAATAGTAGGCTTGATGATGAGTGGCACTTAAACCCAACCATAAAGTAACTCAAGAAATGATGTATTGGGGGCATAGTGAATGTGTTGTTATTTTTTTAATAAAAAGGGTGTAATTATCCCTTACACACCATTTCTCTTATTGAGTTTCTTTTTTGTTTAGGATGTGAGTGGAAATTCTTAATTAGTTCTTTCATGACTTGCTTCTCTTAAGATTTTCAGAAGATTGAGTACTGATTTCTCCATTTAATGCTTGATATGGCATTCACGTTGCTAAGCCTTACCTTATGCATCTATAAATTCTTTCTTACAGTGAGTGGTGTAATCTTGATTACCATTTATCTTTGTGTGAGTAAGTATTCTATCTAGCAAGTAGTTTATGCCTCCTCTTATCTTTGAAACTATTTTTCGTTAATTGACATGAATGGCAATTCTAAGGAAGGTGATAATTATGTTCATGGAAGTTGAGGCCAATGAGGTGGTTGGCCTTGATCCATCATTAGCAAGTCACAACTTCCTTAGCTACTACCAGAGTCATCCTGACATCACGGTGTAAATAGCCGACAAAGATGAACATCTTAGCTTGACTCGGCCTCATAGGTTATGCATCCTTTTAGATCACCTCATATGTGGCCTTCGACTCCTTCCCCTCAAGATGGAGGAGATATTGAATTTTTATGCTCTAATTCTTACCAAGTTTTTCTAAACTCGATGGTGAGTGTCAACACCTTTATCTTATTCTTGCGAGAGTGGAGATTCCATGAAGCCTATGCCCATGTCTTCTTGGTGAAGGGTCAACAAGACAAGATCATCCAATTTTATATGGTCTTAATGAATATTCATGGCCTAACAAATAATGTGAGGAAATGACATTTAAAGCTCTTCTTTATCAAGAGCTCCTCACTATGGCCAGTACTGACCATTCCTCTTCTCTTTTGGAGAGCAAGTTGACTACCCTCGAGGTGGATTCCCAAGTGAAGGAGGTGTTGGAGAAAGTGATGGATAGAACTCTAAATATACATTACTATGTCCATTTTGGCCAAGTCTATAGTATCTTTTATGGTATGTATTTCATCATCTTTTACAATCTTTACTTCATCCTTGACATGCCCATTCTAATCAATATATTCACCTCGATGTTGTTTGGTTCCTAGAGGAGGGCGAACCTTAGGAGGGTGAGGATGAGTCAACTCTTATAGAGGTTGTGAATGAGGCTGGGTTGACTATACCTCCTATGAAATCTAGAAAAAGACCCACAAGCTTGACTCCTCAAACTCATAGAAGAAGAAGAAGAAAAGTGAGCATAAAGATGAGGATGAGGAGTATGTTGTCAATAATTATACTCCTGTGGTGAAAATTTATTATTTATTCTCTATCTAATCTTTCCTAAAGAGAGAAAGGAAATAAATGAAGAATCAAAAAATATTCTCAAACACTTCTTGTGTTGGACACCATGCAGATTCGTAGATGTTCTTATTAGGGTGATCAGGTATGACATTGAGGAATGATGTACTATCTCGAGATATAGAAGTTACTATCCTACAAATGGACCTAATCACCTTAATAAGGACTCCTAATGATTATGAGTCTTTGGATGTACCAGAGATTCTTTCCCTTCTTTACGTGGAAAAGTAAAGACTTTATATTAAATCGAGTTCGTTAAGTTTCTTATGGAGGCAATCCCTTATAGTTAATTAAAACCTAAGGAATGAGATTCCTTAAGAATACTCTCAATTAAAGTAAATGGTCATTATCTCTAAAGATTTTAAAGATAAGACTATCAATCAATTGATTTATTTTTAGAAGATCAAGTAGGATTGATCAAGAGGAGGGAGTTATTTTTGAAACCAAAGGAAGATAAGTAGGGGATGCTTATGATACTAGGAAGCCTAGTAAGCATCCAAAACTATCCTATGATTGGGATTTATATTTTTGAAGTTGAGGGGAATTTTTTGTTTGAGTTGAATTTTTATTAGAAATCTAGGACTTGTACAGGATCATGGAAATACCTAAGAAGTGAGGATTTATGCTTGTAGCCCGCAAAGAGAAGTAGCAACCTCTGAACCTAAATCTAGGGAGATTTGGTGAGGGCCAAAGTAAGACATAAATCTAAGGTGAAAATGAGTACTTGGTTTACCTCCATAAGAGAGGATAAACCAGTCGACTGTTGGACTTACAACCACCTGGGGGTGGCTGCCAAATAACTCCTCCTACGATTACATGTAGGCAAGTCACATGTTTTTGTAAGATAGCTAAGATGTTATTTATTTAGAAGATTCTAAGTCCTTAAACACACTCCCTAAGAGACTAGATCATGTAGGGCATGATTAAATGACTTAAATATAATGCAAATTTTTGTTATATTTTATTTTCAATTTTGGACAATCAATTTGACACAGGCTTCAGGATTCATATGCCTAAAGCATGAGAAATTGGATTATGGGCTAAAATCAGTAAGAAAATGAAGTTTATTTCCACCACGGCACTCAAAGGTCAAGCTGAGTTCTCTGGCAAAGGTGGAAGCCCTCCATAACAAGAGTGAAACAAGATATTTTTTATGCATGATATGAAAGCATACAACATCCAGCTAAGGGGTTGCCAATTCTTTTATCTTATTTTATAACCTAAGCTTTAGGTGAGGTTATGAGTTATTTATTTTTAATTTGAATTGATTAGTTAGATAGAAAATTTATTTTTCCTAAGAGCCTAATCATCATCCAGGCCATACATTAATGCAAGGAAGAAACTAGGAAAGCATGCCATCTTAATGCACAAGCTAAACAAACATCAAATAATTTATAAAGCTAGCACAAAAGATTAAAAGGTCTTTTGTGGCCGGGCTCCACCGCACAAATCGGAAAACAAATTGGGTAATCGAGCTCTACCCTTATACAACCCAGATTACAAATGAATTAAGTACAATCAAGAAGGAATTCATGTTATTGGGGTCTTCATTCTTCATTCTTCGCTTCTTCTTTCTTCTTTCTTCTTTCTTCCTTCTTCTTTCTTCTTTTAGTTGGTTAGAAAGTGGTTGCTCCAAAGGCTTCACATGGTACATAAGACATAGTCTTATGACCAATGTTCATCCTAATCCCTCATAATAATCATTCCAAATCTTAATTACAAAATTACATGAAAATGAGAAAAGTAAATTTAACTAAAATCTGCAAAACAGAGATTAGCAAAATACACCATACGATCCCAAGCATGTATATGAATAAATTATACTTAGCACCCCACACATGGGTAACCAAGTCCACCTAGCATATTTTGGATTATTCTTAGGGGTATAAGAAACATGCACAGCAAAAGCATATATATTTTTATTACAGCGCCCTTAAGCACAATCCCCTGCAGAAGATAATGGTTAGACTAAGCTCACCTTGTCATTCAGTCTACACACATACACCCTAACATCCAGACTAAAATATCACATCACAAAATAAAAGTAAACAACAAATCATGCACCGCCCTAATATAGGACTAGAAATGGTGACTTAGCCTAATGTGTGTGCCATTTAAGGCTTGTGTGGTGTGTCTTAGCTAGGCTTTAAAGTTTAAATTTTCTAAGTTTGAAAGGGTTCAACTTAGAGGGTGGTTTCATTTAAGTGATTTAGTTAATTTGATTTATTTTATTTGATGATCTATTTTGGTTTGAATGAACCTACAATTAATTTCTAAGTGTTGTAAAGAGAGGAAAAGAGAAGAGGACTTCTCTTTCCTCCCTACCTTAAGTAATTTCTAAAGTAGATTTATTAATGATTTTTATTTAGCAAATATTTTATTATTTGTTTTAATTAATCCTAAGTTTAGAATTTTCTATAAACAAACCTATTCGAGAAGAAAGGTATTTTTAGATTAAGTAAAGTGAATTACTTTCACAAAACACACAACACTTTATTTCTTTCCAACATGTGTAACATGCATATGAATGAATCCTAAGAATATATATACATGCAAATGGAAATGTTATCACACCTTAATGATGAATGCTGAGGGTTGTTGCTTAAGAAAATTTGGAATGTTTCATGTATGCATGATTTTGTTAGGTAGAAAAGAGGGATTCTTTTATCCATTATTCAAATGCACACTTACTTGTATGAAAAACATAAGTGAGTAAGGCATCATTATTTTCTACACCAGGGGTGTAAGGTACAAGACATACTTATCGCTAATTAAAGCCTTGCAACCCTAGGGTTTCTAGACTAATATACCACTTTTCTTAAATACATGTGCATGTACAAAAAGAAATTAATGGAAAAAGAGTCATGCAAAAAGTTTATGTTTGTTTGTTTGATTTGGTTATGCAATTTATATGTGTAAGTGTGAATATCCCTCTTAAGTGATAACATAGAAATGAATAAGAATGGATTTAAGAAAGTTTCGTGTTCTTTTCAAATGAACTATATACTTTTCAAATCCTATTCAAAACTATGCTGAAAGAGAAGAGAAAGAAAGCCACACAATGCACATCTTATATTATATTCACATGCAAGCTCATAAATAATTATAAGTAGCATATCTTTCATTTGTCATCTTTGATTCATAGTTTTTGAAAATAATTTTGGATTTAGTAGTGATAATAGCCATTCATATTCTTACTTTAGCCACATGCAATTTGACATAAAGGAAACATTTCATTTTAATTTGATTTTTTAAAAGGCATGAATGCATCATTTTCATATGACATACATATTTAACATGCTGGGAAAGAAATAAAGTGATGAAAGAATGTAAATTCATTCACCCTAATTAATTCCTAAAGATAATCTTATGAAAATATGATTATTTAAAGTAAATCAAAATTATTTTAAAGAGATTTTGACTTTATTTTGAGTTTGATTTGAATTTAGGAAATGTAAAAATATTTGCTGGTCTTAACCCATCTCCCACATGTGTATGTTGTTTTAGTTTAATTTTTGGAACCATTAGATTGATTTTATATTATATTTAGATTAAGGTGTACATTAAGCCCATTAATTACCCCTTACCTACACCACTTTAACATATTTAACAAAATAATTATGAGCCAATGTATTACATAAAACCATAAAAAATTTAAATTAGTAATGCACCTAAGAAAGAAAGGGGCCGAATGCATTTGGCTCATAATTAATAATTAATTAAGCTAAAGGATTTAATTTAAGTACTTTCATAACCCTTTCCCACTCATATGGGTTAGATATGATTTCCTTAAGGTACTTAGGTTATTGAACACCTAAGTATCTACCCAAGAAGGAAATGATTAAATTCAAGTTGATTTGATTATAAATTTTTGATTAATTAAGCCATTTAATATAGTGATTAAACTATTAAATTAATTTACACCTTAATTAGATTTTTAATCCAAGTGAAATAAACTTAGGGGAAAATATTTGGGAAAGAACTCCTAATCTCATTTGCTAAGTCCATTCACTATTCTAAGGTAATTAGCAAACTTAATTGATGATTTGATTGTGTTAATTAATCATTTAATTAATTAAGAGAGTAATTAGGAATGAATCAAGCAATTCCCCTAATTAAACCATTAATAAATTCCAAGAAAATTAGGGGAGATAGAATTCATCCCACTAAACATACCTAAAAAGTTTTGAATTAATCAATAAAATAATTAGGGAGTAATTAACATAATTATTTTCCTAATAAAACCCAAATTGCATAAAATTTACTACTCAAAATTAATTAAACTTAATTTTATATTATTTCCCTTTGAAATATATTCAAAATGCAATTGAGTTTATATTTATTGGATTTTTCTACATTTAGTTATGTATTTTTGAAGATTCTGTGATTATTAGATAATTAAATCCCTAATTATATAACTAATCCCATCAACGCCACATAGACCGATGTGGCACTTTCCTGGCATGGCATTATTTAAGTTATCACATCCATAGTCGGTGGCACTTTCTCTCCTTTTGGACCATCTGATCAAAGATCGAACAGTCAAGATCAAGCCCGCAGTATCAAAGGGATTAAATAGTAGATCTCATGTGTTTTAATTAGGACCGTCCATCCAAAACATGTGAGATGGATGGTCCATGATTCATCCCTGCCTTCGCCTGTGGGAAATGGCAACCGTCCATCCTCCATGGCTTGATCCAAGCTTGATTGAGTTTGGATTGAATAGGGATTGATTGCACACCATCAAGAAGGGATAACCAAGACATCATTGGTGAGGTCACACTTCTCTTCACAAAGGACCAAAGAAAATCTACCCTAAGCTCAGTTTTGAATAGTACCTCACTGGAGGCTATCACCAGCACTCCCAACCATCGAGGTAGCTTCATCTAGTGGAGAAGAAGCCCTGTTGAAGGTTTGAGGGCTTGAGATTGAGTAGATCCTCCAATGGGCCAAAGTCCTCCTCCTGGGCTTGCAGCTTTGGTCTAGCTACCTCCTCCTGTGCCTTGGAAGCTTGGAAGAATCTTTAGATGAACTCGATTGGGTCCTCTGAAGGTGCTTGCAAGAGCAATTGGCTTTTGATTGAGTGATGGATGAGTTGGAAAATTTAATGAGCTCCCCTATTTTTGACTTGAGGAAATCCGAAAATAGAGAATTCAAAGTAGGTGGAAGAAGCTTGGAGGAACTTGGAGAACCTTGCTCTAACTTCCCTAAGCTCAATTGAGTGTGAATGAATGAAATTCAAAGTATATCTCCCCACAGAATGATCAGATATGCTTCTCCACCATTTTGATCAAATTGATCATTTGAGTTTGTTAGGTCATTTTGGATGCAATGTGATTCAGTTTGGCCAGAAGAGTGGAGTGGTGAAGTTCTCATGTGCTCATTTAAGTGGAGGAGTGATCCCATGTGGAGAATTTCCCATTAGGGGGTCGGTTTGGCTATGGTTTGGGTCAGTGACCCAAACCAAGTCATGTCATGTGCACCACTCATTAGTGTCCTTGGTCCACTAAAGGGTGTCAAGTGGCCATGAAAGGATATGACCAAATTCCAAGTGGAATTTGGTCCCTTGACCTAGGGGTAAAATAGTCATTTGGCTTTAAGCAGATTTAGAATAGTTTGAAATTAGGTTGGTTCAAATTTTAAAGAATTTGGAGTTGATTTGATGTCATTTGGCTCATGCTGGCCCATTTAGGTCAAAATGGGTCAACTTGGGTCAAATTGGGTCAAACCAAGGGTTGGGTCAACTTCATATCACCATTTGAAATGTTTTGGTATCAATGGTTTGGTTCAATTTGGTTTAGATTTGGTTTTGGTTCATTTGAATTTATTTAGGTCAAATGGGTCAAGTTGACCAATTTGACCCATTTGACCTAATTGGGTTAGTTCATGGATTGGTTTAGGTTTCATTGGTCATTTGAAATGTTTTACAAGCTTTAGTTTCAATCAATTTTGGTTTGGTTTCATTTTGGCTTGATTTGACATTTTAGGTCAAGTTGGATTCATGGTCAATTGGTCTAGGTTAGATCTAGTTGGCTAATTGAGAATTTGGTCAAGTTCAACAAGTGGTTTAGAATGAATTTCATCCATTGGTTGCAAACAATTTGGCTTAGAACAAGATTTGACACATTTTGACTTTTTAGGTCAAGTTGGTCAACTTGGGTCAAGTGGCCAATTGGGCTAGGTTAGGCTCAAATGATGACTTGGTCAAGTTCAAACATTGATCATGAATTGGTTTTGATCAATGGTTTCAATCAATTTGGCATATGGTAGATTTTGGCTAATTTAGGCTTGGCTAAGTGTTGACTTGGTCAAACTTTAGGTTTGACTTAGTTTGACCCAATTTGAGTGATTGATCATCTCATGATGATTGTTGCTCATAATGTGAGGCTTAGGTGGGCTTAGTTCAATCCAATTTGGGTAGGATTAAAATTTGGCTCAAAATGGGTACTTTAGGTTACTTTGGGTCAAGTGAACCTAAGTGGATTACTTGACTTAATCAAGACTTGAATCAAGTTTGGTTGAACTCACATATGAACTTATGATTGAAATAGAAATCCATTTGCAACTAGTTTGAATTCAAATGAGTTTTGATTCATTTGACAATTTCAAGTTCAAAGGATGAACATGGGTTTGTTTGGGTTTGATTTTTGAATTTAGTTTTGGTTTGGTGATTGAAGTTTGTGTTTATATTTGGTTTCATGAAGAAAAATCAAGGGTTTGAATTGATTTGAGTTTGATTTGGTTAAGTTCAAGAATTTGACTTAAAAGGGTATAGGTTGGATTTTGATTAGATTTGGGCTTGAGTTTTAAATTTGGTTTTGGGCATTTGAATTTATATTTCATTTATATTTATGAATATAAATGAGAATATAAATGGGTTATGAGAAAATTTTTTGAATTTTAATTGATTTCAATTTGATTTAAGCTAAGTCCATATGTTGGAATCAAAGGGCTTAAAAAAGATTTTTGAAAATAGAATTGAGTTTTGGATTTAGTTTTGGTTATTTGAATTTATATTTCATTTGTATTTGTGAATATAAATGAGAATATAAATGGGTTATGAGAAAATCTTTTGAGTTTGAGTAATTTGAATTTGATTTGAACTAAGTCCATAAGATGGAATCAAAAGGCTTAGGAAAGATTTTAGATTTGGAGTTCAATCATGGGTTTCAATAATTTGGAATTGATTCATGATTTGAGAAAATCCATTGGAATTGATTTATGGTTTGGTTTGGAATTGAGGTTAATTTAAGTTTAAAGTTTGACTTGAAAGAAGGAAGTGAAGATTTGGTTCAAGCTATAGGGTAGGAAAATTTTCCAAACACTCCTAAGGCATGACCTATTCTTATGACTGACTCTTTTAAGTCTCTAGGGTTAGGTTGAGTGTTCACCTAATCTCTAAAAGTGTCTTAAGACTAAGGAAACTCTTAGTTTCTAAGAGGAACCCTATGTCTAAGATGGAGAGGTTGAGAGCTCATCCTAAAAATGAGGTCAACAACTGCACACATGTCTAAGCCAACCAGACAGCCCTTCAAACATGGGTAAGCAAATTTCTCTAAAGATCTTAACCAACTTCTTAAGGATACTCCCAATGGTCAATTTCCATTTGTTGTTATAATTGCTTAAGCGATGGCATGGTGATTAACCTATGAGATCTATAGGAAGTTCATCAATAAGATGAAGTGTTTATCCATCATGAGGGCTGAATTGGCAACTGTGAAAAATAAGCTCAAATCCTCTTATGCCAATTTTCTTTAGTTCTACGTAGAGGCAACTCGGCAAGAGGAGGAGAATAATAGGGCAGTCTTGGAGCTGGCTTGCCTTGCTAAAGTGAAATAAGAACTAGAAGATGAGTAGTATTGTTAGCCAAAGGAATTTCAAAAAAGGGAAGCTTTGCTCACCCACTTCCTTGCTTCTAACGAGTACTGAGACCAACTAAAATATTAATTCAAGGAAAGAGCTAACTTTGTTAAGTTGGTAAAATATGGTCAATTTGACACCAAGTTCTTGGAAATCTCTATTGTAATTGCTCTTTCAAATTTTGATGACGATGATAATGAGGGTAGTATAAGTTAACTATCTCTTCATTTTTGTTGACAAGTCATGTGAAGCAAATATGTACCTCACACTCACACTTTTATAAAAAAAATCTTTTATGTGAATGAAAATAACCACTTTTCCTTTCTTTATCGAGTGTATTTGTAAATTTTTTTTAACTAGATCAACTATGAGAAATGTTTCTTTTTGGAGACCCATTGAAATTTTCTTGGGTTAGAATTTAGTCACACTGCTTTCATGGTACTCATCATTGTGTGAATGCTTTGGCTAAAATATCGGGAGATTATTAATGCTAACTATGAGATGTGCTTGACTATTGATTGTAGGAAGAAATCCCTTTGTAGTCACCAATCATGGTGGGTTTGATGATTTTTTTATTGCTTTGGCTCTTTGTGGTTAGCTTTCTCCATAGTTGTCTGTACTAGGTGAGTGATTTTATCTTTCATATCTATTAAGTCCTATTGCATGGTGAATTGCTAGGCATTCTTCCCCATTCTTGATGAATGATTTTGTGTTGAGTGTTCTGCTTCACTTTGTATCTAACTCCTAGTTTTTGGCCTGATCCATGTTTGTACACCCAAAGAAACAAGTAGGTTTGACCTTCCTAGTGGAACTATCAGCGTGAGTGAGCTTACATGAGGAGACTACTTAATAATGAAGACTATCCAAAGTAGGGAGAGTTGAAAAAGACTTAAAGAATGGACCATAGAAATCAACCATGAATCAATTCACCCATAGCATGCTAGTGAGTAAGGGAGGTCATATGGTCACAGTTACCTGAGTTAAGCAACTTGATCTTGACTCACTCATCTGCATGAACAATTGGCTAGGCTCCTCTACTATTCATAAAGTCCTCACTCGCTTATGTGTACTCGCCTTAATTTGAGACAAGTTCCTGTTTGCACTTGACCTACCTTAAATGTACCACTTGAAAATATGAAAGTGGAGCACGTTTCCTCTAGAGGATAGTTTTTCTTATGGTCTTTTATCTTAATTTAGAATGGCATAAAATTTAATAAATTTATACACTTTTTCTCTTTATGTTTTGCCATACTCTACTTAAACTTATTTTCTAAGTAATTTTAAATGCTCTACCTTAGTTTATGGATAGGTTTAGAGTCAATACCTTTTAGGAGTGATGAACGTGAATAAGGCCAAGAACCATAAGTAAAATACAAAGTGAAGCAGGACTCTCAACATTAGATCATTCAGCATGCATGGAGTAGAATATCCCACAATTCATCATACAATAAGATTTGAGAGATATGGAAGATAAGATCACTTACCTTGTACTAGTAACTATGGAGAAGGCACACCATGAAGAATCAAGAATTAGAGAAAATGAAGGATTCACAAGGTCGACGACTCACTGTGCCTGCTAAGATAAAAGAGAATTGTTTAAGACTCCCAAGTTGATCAATGAGTCTTACTATGCAAGTGAAGAAAAAGACACACAAAAGAAGTAGCCTAAATCAACCAATGAGTTATCCATAAAAATTGCTAAAGCTCTTCCCTCTCATAGGCTCAAAATCCTACATTTAGAATCATATAAAAATCAAAAAAACCCAACAAAGCGAAGAAGACAGATACAAAGTCAAGTAGGACTCTCAACATGAGATCAATCAGCAAGCATGGAGCATAATATTCAACAATTCATCACATAATAAGATTTGAGAGATGTGGAAGGAAGGATCACTCACCTCATACTAGTAACTATGGAGAAGGCACACCTTGAAGAATCGAGAATTAGAGAAAATGAAGGATCCACAGGGTCAACAACTCACCCTGCCTGCTAAGATAAAAGAGAATTGCCCAAGTCTCCTAGGCTGAATAATGAGTCTTACTATGTAAGTGAAGAAAAAGACACACAAAAGAAGTACCCTAAATCAACCAATGACTTATCCATAAAAATTGCTAAAGTTCTTCCCTCGCACAGGCTCAAAATCCTGCATTTAGAATCGTATAAAGGTCGAACAAACTCAATAGACCAAGTAGCCTACTTTGAAGTGATTGATAGAATTTGGTGATGTGATGAAGTGTTGCCTTTTCTTTACAATTATTAATGAGTCAGCCTTTACATGGTTTTGATGTCTCCCAATGGAGGTCATAATTTCATTTGTAGATATCAAAAGAATGTTCACCACACAATTCACTAGTGATAAAAAGCCATTGAAAGTTCTTAAGCTCGTCTACAGATGAGATATGAACTTAATGAGTCCTTGAGGAAACTAAACACTTGTTTCTAGTAAGAAATGTTGAAAATTAAAAACTTAGAACCTGCAGTCATCCAAGCCACACTCACATAAGCTCTAAAGGTGGGACCCTTTAGATATGCTCTTGGGCATCAGCAACCCAAAATATTAGTTGAAATGTTGGAGTTGTAAAACAACCATATAAATGTCGAGGAGTACAAATAGTCATCCAACCAGTGTCGTTGACTTAGATAAAAGAATTGACAAAAAGATCTCCTTAAGAGCAGTTTCCTGGAGCCAAGTTTTGAGAATGAAGGTCATATAAAAAAGGTGACCTGAGGCACAAGACCTTGGACAAGGTTTAAGAAATCTCACGACTCACTATCAAGGAGATGACTACTCCAACCTGCTATTACAACTCCTCTTAGGGTATTAATGGTTGAGTTAGTGAAATCCATCCAAAATAAATAATATTGTAAACAACCATACCCCATGAAGGCTGATGGAGTTAATGATCGGTCAAGGTAATGCACTTATCACCGTAATTGTGGGCATGAAATTGAAGAATACCACCATTTAAGTAGTTTAGTTAATGAGTTGATCAAAGTAGAAAAGCTCAAAGAATTAATTAAAAGAAAGGATAAGAAGGCCATCAAAATCGATAGTAAGCCCATCTTAGCACATATTATCCACATCACAGGAATTGTACCCACCATCTTTAAAGGTGAAGGAGAATACTCAAGAAAGGAAACACTAGAAAGATTATGGTCTAGATAGGTAAACTTAGCCGCCATGCTCTATGCACCACCTACCACCATAGTTCCTATGAGTTTCTCAGAAAAGGACAAACTTACCATTTGTAATGCATAAAATAACGTAGGCATCATCACGATAATGATCACCAATTTTTAGGTTGGAAGTATGTTAATTGACATAGGGAGCTCAGTCAATATCATCTTCAAGTCAATCTTTGATAAGTTGGGATTAGCAAACTCCAAACTCCTTACAAGGGGACCACTGTATGAATTTTCAAGTGAATGAAGAGAGACAAAAGGGATTATCACCCTTCTCGTAACTTAAAGAGAGAACAAAAAGCAGTTCACAACTATGGTTTATTTGTTATAGTGAAGGCCTATGCCACAAACAATGGCATCTTTGGTTGGGCTTTGCTCAACACATTCAAAGTGGTGATGTCAGCATATCATGTAATCAACAAATTCCCTATTGGAGGCAAGGAGATTACTATCAAGGGAAAAATCTCAATCAACCTTAGGCTCACTACTTGAAAGCTAATGGTGGGCTTGGCAAAGAAGACAAAGTCCTATAGTTAAATGTTGCATGAACAAAGATTTAAGTCCTTAAAAAGATAGAAGAAATTTCAACCATGCAATGCCTCTAGCGAGTCTTAAGATTACCTTGATTTTTTTGCCTTGAGCATAATGTCTTCATCTCATATAAACTCTTATAAATAATCTTGATGGATTCACTTGGACTAAAGTGGAGATGCTGGACATTGATACTAATATCACTGGTGATCACTTTATTGTTCGCAAGGATGCTCAACCCACCGCGTTTATCAGTTTCAAAGACAGTATTAGAAGTTCATACATAACTATTGTGAACATGGTTATAGTGTAAAAGTTAGAATAGTGAAATGTGTTGTTTCACCAATTTGAACTGATCATTTATCAACTCAACAACTGGTTACTTAGTAGTGAGTTTCCTTAATGTGTTCTTTAGGAACCATCAAATATAATTGCACTCTGTTGACTCAGAGAAGATGACCTTTATCATTAGAGAGGGACTCTACTACTATAAAGTTATACCCTTTGGGCTCAAAAAAGTAGGGGTGATTGACCAGAGATAGGTGGATCAAATGTTTAAGGAGCAAAAAAGGGAATAATATATAGGTTTATGTTAAATACTTCTTGGTTAAAAGCAAACTACTCATAAAGAACAAACAAAGAAACATGGAATATAAGATAAAGACAAGTCTCATCTCAGCCAGACAATCCTCTATAATTACCCTCAAAGAGGCAGTCCATGGCAACAAGCTCACCATAATCTTCTTTCATCAGATTAAGGAAACCTCACCCTCATCCTCCCTATCAGCACTTATAAGCTATGTAGTGAGTGGCACTTCTGATAGCTAGGGCGAGTGCTTGGTTCCTCTTACGAGTCATTGGTGACATCCTAGATTGAGGTGACAAAGGTTTCTCCATTAATAAGCTATGGCACCTAAGAATAAATTTTTTTTAAAATTTAAGCATCTAGTTTTGTAGAAAAGTAAGATGTAAAGACTATATGAATGACTATAATTAATTATAGCATCCAACTAAACTAAATGCAGGAAAAATAAAGTGTAGTAAATACATGAGGCACAAAATTTTTTATTAGATTCAGCTAAACTCTAAAAAAAAGCTTACATTCATGCCTAGTCACCCTGAATAAGAATTCACTAATCAAAAATAAGATTACAACCAATATCCTATACTTTTCTACAAAAAGTAAGTTCAACCCCAATTTTGTACTTTCCAAAGAAAACATAGGTGATGACTTAATTATTGTGGGCAGTGTTAAAGAACTAAGGGTTTTCACATTATGGATGAATATGGGCAAAGAAGGTAGTCTATGGAACTAATATTAGGTTAGGAACTTGAAATATAGGTACTTTTATAAGTAAATTAATGGACTTAATAGATATTATGATTCATATGAAGATAAATATATTATGTATTCAAGAAACTAAATGGTTGGAGAGAAAGCTATGGAGATTCATAGTTTAGGTTTTAAACTTCGATATTGAAGTAAGAGTCAAACTTGAAATAGTGTAGGTGTGATTATAGATAAAAGTTTGAAGGATAATATTATAGATGTTAATAGGATTAGAGATATAATTATAACTTTAAATATTAATGTAGATACTAAGATTATTATTATTATTATAAGTATTTATGATCCTTAAGCAAGGGTGGATGCATGCTCATAAGAAAAAATTTGGAATGACATAGAGGTATTAATGCAAAGGATACCTCTTGAAGAAAAGGTATTTATTGGAGGGTATTTAAATGGGCATGTTGATACAGTGGTAAAAGATTTTAAAATTACTCATGGTGGATATGGATTTGGAGTGACTAATGAAGAAGGTAAGACTATGTTAAATTTTGCTTTAGCATATGATTTTGTAGTTGTTACTACTTTAGTTAAGAAAAGAGATGAGCATATTATTACTTATAAGAATGGATATAGTAAAACATAGATTGATTATTTTCTAATAACAAAATAGATCATTTTGATTATAAAGATTGTATGGTCATTCCGGGTAAAAGTTTAAGTACCCAACATCGACTGTTAGTTTTAGATTATAGGATGAAGGATTGGAAGATAAAAAATAAATCAAAACATTATCTTAGGATCAGATGGAGGTAATTAAATAACACTAAAAAATACTTTAAGAGCAAGCTACAAGATCTTAGAATTTAGGATGATCATGACAAAGCTAATGTTTTGGGGGAAAAGTCACAAGTAAAATTAAGCAAGTTACAAAAAAAGTGCTTGGAGAATCAAAAGAAAAAGTATCTTTTAGTAAAAAATAGTTGGTGGTGGAGTCAAAATGTGTAAGAAAAATAAGAAATAAGAAGCTTTGTTATCAAACTTGGTTTAGATGTAGAAACTTGGAGAATTTGGAAGGATATAAAGTGTCTCTTGCAGATTTTAAGAAAGCAAAATGTGATGAGAAAATTAGCTTTTAATTATTTATACAATGGATTGAATACCAAAGAATATGAAAGATGTTTGTATAAGTTAGCTGAGAAAAGAGATTGAAAAAGTAATGATCTAGTTTGAATGAGGTGCATTAAGGATTAAATTCATAAAGTGTTTTTTCTAGAAAAAGGATATTGAGCATAGGTGATGAGATATTTGATAAAATTTGAATGATGGATAAGATTTATTTTAGAAACCTTAGTACCCTAAAAAAATAGAGAATTATGTTCTTATTTAGAAAATTTGATGTTAGAGAGGCTTTAAATAAAATAAAGTGTGAAAAAATAGTAGGACTTGATGATTTTCCAATAGAAGTGCAGAAATACTTAAGAGATCAAAGAATTTCTTAGCATACTAATTTTTTAGTATTATTTTAAGACTAAAAATTTGCAAGATGAGTGGAGAAAAAGTACATTGGTTTCTATATTTAAGAATAAAGATGATGCAAAAGAGTGTGCAAATTATAGAGAAATTAAGTTAATGTGTCATACATTAAAATATGGGAGAAATTAATTGAGCATATGTTATGATGTGATACAAAAGTTTCCCAAAATCAATTGGGCTTCATGCCGAGTAGATCTACCATGGATGTTATACATTTTTTGATAGGTTTGATGGAGAAGTATAGAGAAAGTAAAGAGGATCTACATATGATATTTGTTGATTTATAGAAAACATATGATAAAGTTCCAAAAGAAGTGCTTTGGAGAGTTCTAGAGAAGAAAGGAATTATTATTGATTATATTCAAGTCATTAAAGATATGTATTTTAGAGCTATTATTTATGTCTAAAGACATGGAAGATTGAGAAAATATTTTCCTATTCCAGTTGGAATACATAAAGGATAGGCTTTAAGCCCATAAATTTTTTGATTTAGTTATGGATGTCCTTACTAGGCATTTTACAAAAGGATGTACTTGGTGTATGCTATTTTCTAATGACATTTTTCTTGTTGATAAGACTAGAGAAGGAGTCCTAAAGAAACTTGAATTATGGAGGTCAACCTTAGAATCTAAAGGTTTTCGTTTGAGTAGATCTACAATTGCATATATGGAGTGTAATTTTAGTTGTAGGAATTATAGTGGTGGTGTCATGATATTGGGTGATTAAGTTATTAAAAGAGTGAATGCTTCAAATATCTTGAGTCCATTGTGAAAAATGATGGTGTAATAGATGGGGACGTTATTAGTAGAATTTATGTTCAATGGTTGAAGTGGAGGAATGCATCTTGCCTATTGTATGATAGAAAAGTATTGCTTAGACTTATAGGAAAATTTTATAAGATGGTGGTAAGAGCTGCAATGATTTATAGTGCATAATGTTTACTAGTAAAGAGAAGCATAAAAGTACAGTGTTATAGAGATGAGGATGCTCAAGTGGATGAGTGGCTTTACTGTTAGAGATAAATGAAAAATGAATATATTCATGAAAAGGTTAGAGTAGCTCCAATGATAAATAAGATTAGAGAGAGCCGCCTCAGATGGTTTTCTCGCATAAAGCATCAGTCATCCGATGACCCAGTTAAGAGAGTAGAGGTATTAGATTCTCCTTATGTTAAGAAAGGTAGAGGTATATCTAAAAAGACTTGGTTAGGATGTATAAAAAATGACCTTAGTTTATTAGAATTAAATGATAATTTGACACTTAATATAGAACAATAGAGAAAAAGGATTCATGTATCTGACCCCATTAGTGGGATAAAAACTTCTTATTTTTGTTGTATTCAAGATGAACTATTGAAAACCAATGTTGTGAAAAAAGATAATCTTAGGTTTCTTTCCAAAGAACAACTCATAATGGGGTCTCAATTAAGATATGTCTTAAGTAAACTTGATTCATCATGTAACAGGTAGTGTTAACAGATTTAGCCCAAAAGTATTTAACTAATCTATAATCATCTAACATGACTATGCTCAATTAAATCAAATCTTATTTTTTTTCTTTCTACAATACCATTCCACTAGGGAGTCCTAGGAGAAAAAAAGTTGTATTAAATTTTAAATTCATTACACAAGCCCTCAAATGGTTTATTTTGAAATTCTCCTCAATGTTCTTATTAAATTCTACTAATAAAAAGACCTCTATCTCTTTGAATATATTTTACAAACTTTCTAAAAACCTCAAATGCATCATTTTAAGCTCTAAAAATATAACCCAAGTGAATTAGAAAATTCATCTACAATAACAAAGTTGTAAAATTTACCTCCAAAACTAGATGTGTTAATGGGTCCAAACAAGTTTATGTGTAATAGTTCTAAATGTTTAGATGTAGAAATAATGTTTTTGTTTTTGAAAGAGTGTTTTAAATATTTTTAATATATACATGCATTACATACATAATTTTTAAAAAAAATTTATCTTTGGCAAACCATCTACTAAATCAAGTTTTGCAATTTAATTTAAAGAGTTTATGTTATTCTGACATAACTACTTGTGCCACAACCAAACACCATCATGAGAGCTTTTGAAATAAAGTAAATTCAAATTAGTATCACAACAATTTTCAAAGTCAATTAAGTAAATGTTTTATGCCTATGACCTACAAGCAAAATATTTTCTTTATTTCTAATAACACGGAAAGAAGTATAAAATTCAACATTTAATTCTTTATCATAAAATTAGTTAATTGATATTATATTATGGTTCAAGCCATCAACAAGAAATACTTTTTCTAATATAATTATGATTTTATAAATAGAACCAATTCCAATAATTTTACCTTTAGCATGTCACCATAAATAACATATCCTTCTTCACAATGTTCAAAATGAGTAAATTTAGATTTATTGCCTATTATATGCCTTTAACATCCACTATCAAGTACCACATGCCTTCTTTGATCTTGCATTGAAGGCATTCCTACAAAAAAAAATCACAGGTCAACTTTTGGAATCTATACATGTTTAGGTCCACATCTTACAAAAATAGTGTGCAATAAATGTGTAGTGCGTGTTGTTGCATTTTTAATTTTTGGTAGTCAAACAAGATTTAAAAAATGCTTGAGATTTAAAAGCATGGCAATCAAATGATATGTGACCTCTTTTATTGCAAAAAATATCCTAAATATTTGTATTAGTATATGGTCGATATCTAGATGATTTTGATGCACTAAACAGATTACCTCTACTAGATGAAGCATGTGAGTCTGAACTACAAATAATATTCAATTTTGAATGTAATAAAGTATTTTCTCTTTTTAATTTTTCTTCAAGTAAAGATTGATCTACCAAAGTACTATTCTTGATTTTCAACTCACTACATTCATCTTTTAATAATAAAGCAAGTATTTATATTTTTTTCTTCTCCTAAGTTATTATAATTTGTCTCAATTTTTTGTATTCAAATGCTAACTCATTAAATGCAACATCTAGTTCTTCATAAGAGACTTCTTCATATACCTCACTTGAAGTGTCCACATCTTCCATAAGACATAGGTTGGCTTCTTCCTCAGCCATGTCATTAATTTACTCTTCTATATCAGAATTTGCCCACAGTGGTCTTTTCTTTGTCTTATGAGCTTTTTTATTTTTCTAGCATTTCTTTCTTTCACCATGCTTTTCTTTCTCGGCAATTTACGGGCAATCACCCCATATATGTTCGAGATATTTGCAATGGTAACACACTATTTGTTCACCTATATTACACTTTTTAGTATGAAATTTATGTACTTTAGAATTACCATACCTTTGCTTTTTCTTTCTTTGCATATTTCCCAGCTTCTTTGAAAGCATGGCATTCTCATTGCTATCCATTGCAAAACTTGAAGTATCTCCTCACTAGTGTTCTTCACCTACAAAACAATTATTTTTCCTTTTTATTTCTTTTGGGAAGATTCATTCTTCTCTCTTTGTGCTAGAACCTATGAATGAGCTTTGAAGGAACCAAGAAGTTGATCAAATGTATTCATAGTTAAATCCATAGCTTCATTTATTGCAGTTACCTTAGCATCCCATTCTTTTGGAAGACACCTTAAGATTTTGTAAACTAAATCTTGATTTTTGTATTTTCCTCCAAGAGAGTGTAAATGTATTAATTATATTCATAAAATGGGTATACATATCAAAAATGGTTTCATTGGTAACATGCAAAATAGTTCATACTCATGCATTAATCTGTTTATGTGTACATCGCTTACTTTCTTAGTGCCTTCAAATGTAAAAATTAATTTATCCCAAATTTCTTTAGTTGTACTAAGCATAGAAATTCTCATATAATTGTCAGGAAGTAATGCACAATACAAGGTATTACATACTTTTGCATTTAATTTATTTAATTCTCTTTCATAAGTAGACCATTTATTAAAGGATAGTCTACTTTCAATCCATTTATTTCAACAATGAGTGTGTAATATTGGTGTGCCAATATATTCCACATATGAGAATCTTGACCATAAATAAAAGTACTTATATGATTTTTTTCAATAATAAAATGTAACAGTATCAAGTAAATGTGGTCTATGTGTAGATTATCTTTTACGTAGTGTACCAAAAGGAAATACTTATGTTATACTGATCCACTCAAGAATGTTAATGTACTAAATGATCCAAGGCTCTAATACCAATTGTTAATAAGCTATGACAACCAAGAGGTGGGTGAAAATAAGAGATTTTTCAAATTAAAACTCAAGTGTTTGATCTTGTAGAAAAGTTAGTTGCATAAATTATATGAATGATTATAAATAAAGATCAGAGAAACCCACCAAACTAAATGCAAGATAAATAAAATGCAGAAAAGTAAAGATAAGAGGAATAAATTTTACATTGGTTTGTTTAAAATTGGCTATGTCCATGCTAGTCACATTGACTAGGAATTGTAATCAAAATGAGATTACCTACCAATCTCCCATGCTTTCTTACTGGGACAGTACAACTAACTTCATACTTATACAATCATCAAAATACTTTCCTACAATAAGGAAGTATAACAAGTTCAAAGAATAAGAAAAAGAAAATACAATTTGAATATCTAACTCTCAATTTCAAAATAATTTTGCAATCAATTCAACTAAACAATGATAAGACAAATAAGAAAAGAGAGCTCGATGCTTATGTTATATGTTTAATGAATTTAAAAATATACAAATAACAAGTCAACTTAAATTCAATGCAATATTTAAACTGATTTTATGAAACTTGCATAAATGGAAGAGCAAAGATTTTGAAAGAAACTTTTCAAGCCACTTGCATAAACTAATGATTTTTTTTTAAAACCTTTTAAATAACTTGAAAAGGATGAAAAGAAATTAGAAAGAACTTTAACTATAAAACACATGAATCAATTCTTCCAAATCAAACAAAACAAATGATTCAAAGAGTTAAATTAAAAAAAACTCTTATTAAAGTTCTTATATATATAGCAATGAAAGTAATGACTTGATGTGAATGAAGACACTTGAAAATGTTGAAAGAGATCTCCACTTTAATTATGTTAAAGATGTGAGGAGAGGAGATGATCTCAAGAACTTAAACTTCAAGCAATTTTTAAGCTAGGTCTCAGCCAAGAAGGAAGCAATCAAAGAACAAGAGCTTTTTCACTTTGCTTCAAGAAAAACCTTAGTCTAGGTTTTGACTAAGGTAAGAGTAATCGAGAAAAGATAACTTTAGCACTTTTAATCCAAGAAACACTCTAAGAAATTAACTAGCAAAAGTTCAGCTTAATTGGAGAGAAGCAATAAGAAGAGAAGCTAGGAGAGAAATAGGAATCAACAAGGTCGCTCGGAACCCTAAAAGCTGCGTTCTCTGGCGATTTTGTTTTCCCCTCGGTGGATTGGCCGCTCTCGGGCAGTTGGTTGCTTCTCGGCTTTCTCGGCTTTGCGCGTATCATCCAGATGTGACGTCCTTGGATTAATGCAATGGCGAGGCTCGGTCTCTGAACCCATTTCGTCGCATCTCGGCGTACTGTTGCCCTCATCTATTTTGATTGATTGCTCTTGTTAATGCACTGTTATTAAATCATTCAAAGAGGCCTTATCGGTAAGAACAGCTTCGAATACTTAGTTAATCTCATTGCAACATCTTATAGAGCGGTAATGTGTTATCGATGTTGAAAACTTGCTAGCCAGTTCTTTGGTGGTAAATTCTCCTTAGGTGACTCTTGATAATATTAGCTCTTTCTTTCATAGTTTAAAATTAACTCTCTTTATGATCCCGTCACATTCTTATTCAACTCTCAAATGATTTATTATTCAACACTACCATTGGTCTAAGTCGATGCAAAAAGTGGAGGGTTGCGTTAGGTAGTAAACGAGTAAAATTTGTCGAATAATCATGACATGAATCCTTTAAATCATTGTGTTAATCTAGCGTCCCAGAAGCGGCCAGTATGGCTGAATCTGATGAAAAATGTGCTAGAGCCATGGCCGGTGCATGTTAAATAAGCAAGGTTCCCACATTTTGATCTTGCAAGAAGTTAGTCCATGAAACTAGAATTAGGTTAGGATCTTGGAATATAGGTACTCTTACGGGTAAATTAATGGAATTAATAGATATGGTTCATAGAAAGATAAATATTTTATGTGTTCAAGAAACTAAATGGGTTGGGAGAAGGCCAAGGAGATTGATAGTTTAGGTTTTAAACTTTGGTATTGGTAAAAGTGAACTAGAAATGGTGTAGGTGTGATTATAGATAAAAGTTTGAAGGATAATGTTATAAGTATTAATAGATGTAGATAGAATTATAGCTTTAAAGATTATTGTTGATCTAAGATTATCAATGTTATAAGTGTCTATGCTCTCAAGTAGGCTTGGAGGTAAGTGTAAAGAAAAATTTTGGAATGAATTAGAGGGATTAATACAAGATACCTCTTGAAGAAAGTATTTATTGGAGGAGAAAATGGACATGTTGGTAGAGTAGTAGAAGATTTTAAAGTATTCATGGTTTATGGTTTTGGAGTTACTAATGAAGAAGGTAAGACTATATTAGATTTTGCTTTAGCTTATGATTTTGTAGTTGCTAATACTTTTTTAAGAAAAGAGATGAACATATTATTACTTATAAAATGGATCTAGTAAAACAGATTGATTATTTTAGATAAGAAAAATAGATCGTTTAAATTAGATTGTAGGTCATACCAAGTGAAATTTTAAGTACCCAACATCGACTATTAGTTTTAGATTTTAAGATGAAAGGTTGTAAGAGAAAAATAAACTAAATTATTATCCTAGATTAGATGGGGACACTTAAAGAACACAAATAAAAATATTTTAAAGCAAGCTACAAGATATTAGAATTTGGGGTGTTCAAGATGCTACTATGTGGGAAAAATATCAAGTGAAATTAAGCAAGTTGCTAAAGATGTGCTTGGAGAATCAAAAGGAAAAGCTTCTTTTTAAGAATAGTTGGTGGTGGAGTCGAGTGCAAGAAAAAAGATAAAAATAAGAAGCATTGTTATAAAACTTGGTTTAGATGTAAAATTCGGATTGGGAAAGATATAAATTGGCGTAGAGATTCTAAGAAAATATATATGTTTCAAAAAATTTAGCTTTTAGTGATTATAAGTTAGCCAACAAAGAGATGGGAGAGAGTAAAGAAGACATAGTTCAAGTCAGGGATTAAGGATGAAAATAATAAAGTGCTTTTCTTAGAAAAGATATTGAAAATAGGTGGATGAGATATTTTGATAAACTTTTCAATGAAGGATCTGAAACAATTGATTTTAGCATACCCAACAATAGAGAATTTCATTTCTATATCGTATTAGTAAATCAAGTTAGTGAAGCTTTAAAGAAAATGAAATGTGGAAAAGTAGGACGGATAATATTCCAATAGATGTGTGGAAATGTTTAGGAGATCAAGAAATTTCTTGGCTTACAAATCTTTTAATAGTATTTTAAAGACTAAAAGATGCGGATGAGTGGAGAAAGAGTCATTTGGTTCCTATTTAAGAATAAAGGTGATGCACAAGAGTGCAAATTATAGAGGAATTAAGTTAATGTGCCATACATTAAAATTATGGGAGAAAGTAATTGAGCATAGGTTACGATGTGATCTGAAGTTTACAATCGGTTTGGTTTCATGCAGGTAGATCTACTATGGATGCTATACATTTGTTAAGAGGGTTGATAGAAGCATAGAAAGAATGATCTACATATGATATTTATTGATTTAGAAAGCTTATGATAAAGTCTCAAGAGATGTTCTTTGGAGAGTTCTAGAAACGAGAAAGAGTTAATATTGGTTATATTGAAGTCATTAAGGATATGTATACTAGAGGCATTGTGTCCAAACACAAGGAGGATTGACAAAATATTTTCCTATTTCAGTTGGATTACATCAAGGATCAACATTAAGCCCTTATCTTTTACTTTAGTTATGGATGTTCTTACGAGGCATTTACAAGAAGATGTACCTTGGTGTATGCTTTTCTGATGACATTCTTCTTGTTGATAAGACTAGAGGGAGTCCAACGAAACTTGAATTATGGAGGTCAACTTTAGAGTCTAAAGGTTTTAGTTTAGATCTAAAACTGAATATATGGAGTGTAATTTTAGTTGTAGAAGTTTTAGTGATAGTGTTGTGGCTTTAAATGATCAAGTCATTAATAAGAAAGCGATTGAATTTAGGCTATTGTCCAAAATGATGGTGAAATAGATGGAGATGTTATTAGTAGAATTCAAGTTGGATGGTTGAAGTGGAGGAATGCATCGGCCTTTATTATAGAAAAGTTCCACTTAAACTTAAGGGAAAATTTTATAAGATGGTGGTAAGACACGCAATGACTTATGTGAGAATGTTGGCCAATAAAGAGAAGCATAAGACTAAGTTAAGTGTTCTGAGATGAGGATGCTTAGGTGGATGAGTGGACTCTTAAAGATAGAATGCAAAATAGTATGTTGGAAAAAGTTGGAGTAGCTCAGTGGTAGATAAGATTAGGGAGAATTACTTAGATGGTTTGGCCACATAAAGCGTAGTCATGACGATTAGGAGGTAGATGCATTAGATTTGCCTTATGTTAAGAAAGGTGAGGTAGACCTAAAAAGACTTGGTTAAGATGTATAAATAATGATCTTAGTATACTTGAATTAGATGAGAATTTGACACATAATAGGACACAATGGACGAAGGATTCATGTAGCCCACCTAGTGGGATTAAGGCTTGTTGTTGTTGTTGTTGTTGTTGTTATTCTTGCGGGTTTTGCTCGTCGTTCTTATTTTGTGCATAATTGTCATATGCTATTGAAATGGTCGCCTCTTTGATGTCAAGAGGAATCTCCCATTGTTCCTCTTTGGCTTGCTCTTCCCAACATGGATACACTATGTCACTCATCAAGTTTTGTTTTCTGTTGGCGGCCTTTTTAGACCTCTCCAAATAGATCAAACAGCACCACTAGATCTGCCTTCTCGTATTCTCGTTGAGATAGACATCACTAAAAAATATCCCAAAGAGGTTTGGATTGGCTCCGAAAAATTTGGATATAGTCAAAAAGTCGAATTCGAAAATTTTCCTGTCTTTTGCACTCACTGCAAGATTCACGGGCACGAACACTCAGAATGCTTTGTACTTCATCCTAATCTCCGAAAACATTTACCACAGAATATGAACACCACTAATGGAACTGGGAAAAGCAATACTCTAGCATATATGCCTAAAAACACTCAAAAGAGTCTCTCCTCCCTACTCCTATCTGATCTATTGGAAAACATCTTGGTACTAAAACAGGCATTGAGGGGTGTGACGCTACCAATGGCAATATACCTAACCTTGCCCCTGCTTGTAATAATTTGGCTTCCAATGATAGCTCTTTGCTTCAGTTAAATCCTAATGAAAATCTGAATGGTTGCCTTATATTGGACACCCATTTAAACAATTTGAATGAGAATCATATAATGGACCAACAAAATGATGACCCTATGTCTTCAGAACATATTGAGAAAGATACTTGTATTATGAATGGTGTTAGAACTTCCCCATCTATTCCCATTCAGTGATATTCAATTGCAACCAATTTCTCACACCTATCCGATGGAAGAAGGTGAAATCCCTCTTCTAAAACGTTGATAGATTCTTCTACTATTAGGAACCCAAAATCAATCCCTTTCGATGGCGATAATTTGGATTAATAGACCCTTTCAAATTGTTAAAATAAAACCCTACAAAGCAAAAATTTCTAATAATAACTTCTCGAACCACTCTCTTCTTCCACCCACACAAGTAATGTGTCTCACTCTCCTCTCTTTCCTTTCTTTTTTCTTTTCCCTTTTTGTTGTCTCCTTATGATTAATTTTCTTATTTGGAATATCCGGGGTTGTGGGTCTCTTCTTCCGTGTCGTGTTAGGAGTCTTTGTTCATAATATCAAGTTACTTGTTCTTATTGAACCTCTTGTTAATTCTTCCAAGATTGCTTTTGTATAGATCTCTTGGTTTTCATAACTTTTCTTCAATCTTAATAATAAAATTTGGTGCTTTTGGCACAACTTCACCATTTCCATCATTGATGATCTTGACCAATTGGTTAATGTAAAATCTCCTTAGGTGACTTATCGACTTTTGGTTCTTTTATCTCATGCTTCTTGTAATAGTGGTAGGAACATCCTTTGGAATCACTTACCTTCCTTCCTCGGCTAACCTTCCCTTGGTTGGGTGATTTCAATACTATCATCTAGTTGGAAAGAAGGGAGGATGTTCTCCTAACCTTCATTCCATGGAGGACTTCTCAAATATGATCTTGATTGCAATCGCTGACATTGGTTTCACTGGGTCTACCTTCACGTGGCACAACTCTAGGCTTTGGCAGCGTCTTGATAGGGCCCTCTTCAATTCTCTTTGGATCAATCAATGGTCTTCTACCACTGTTGAGCATTTGAGCAGAACTTTGTCTGACCATGCTCCTCTCTTGATTTCCTTCAATAATCCCCCACCAAACCCGTCTACTCCCCTCGATTTCAAAACATGTGGACCCAACATAGTGACTTCACCAATGTTGTTATTACTAATTGGATGGCCCCTGTTTTCCCGGATAATTCTGTTAAAGGTATGACTCGTCTATGGCTTAAGCTCAAAAGACTTAAACAAAATCTTAATTGGTGGAACAAACATGTTTTTAAAAATCTTTTCACAAATCTTAAAGCTATGGAACAAGAGGTTTGTTCTCTTGAAGATGCTGTCTCAACTGATCCTAGTAAACTTGAGGAGTTGAACATTGCCAAGAATAACTTGCTTAATTATCAAAACATGGAAGAAACCTATTGGCGTCAAAAAGCCACAAGCAAACATATTCGAAGGTGGCGAACACCGGTATTTTCATGCCATTTGTAATAAGCGGAAAGCCTTAAACTTCGATTAAGAAAATTAAGAACTCTAATGGTGAATGGATAGCAGATAACAATGATATTAAGGATTACGTCATTCATCATTTCCAAACTTTATTAAATTCTAAGCGTTCTTTGGATACTTTATCAAACACCCATCTTATTCCTTCTATGATTAACGGTGAGGATAATCATTTACTCACTATGTGTCCTTCGAAGGAGATTAGTGATACTCTTAAGAACATGAATATCTTGACTCTTTGTAGATGGCTACGACCCACTTCTTTCAGGTGGCCATTTATTAAAAGCGATTTAGTTAATCTTTGTTATTGATTTCTTTGATGGCAATCCCATTCCCAAATACTTTTCAAGCACTTATTATCCCTTATTCCCAAAACTAACAATCTCAATCTATTTTAGACCGATTAGTCTTTGCACCTTTTTTCATAAACTCATTGCTAAATTAATCAACAATAAAGCTTAGCCCTTTGCTTCCTAAAATCATCTCTCCTAATCAAACTGGTTTTGTTAAACACGTAACAATATCGATAATATTCTTCTCGCCAAGAAATGGTTCATGACATTGATATCAAGTCTAGAGAGGAGGCAACATCTTATTCAAACCGGACATCGCTAAAGCCTTTGATAATCTCTCATGGGATTTTCTCTTCAAATCATGAATTTGTTTGCGATAGTTTTATCGGATTATCAAAAGATGTATCAATGTCCGGTTTTCGGTTATCATGAATGGTGAGTCCATAGGTTTCTTCCTTCTAGCCATGGTTTGAGGCAAGGTGACCCACTATCTCCCTTTTTTTATCATCGCTATTGAATACTCAAGGAGCCCAATGATCTTTTCGCTAATAAGCCTAATATGTCTTTTAAAACTCATGGAGGTTTCCCTATTTCTCATCTTAGCTTTGTTGATGATTTCATTATCTTCAGCAACGGTTCCATTCAACATGTTAAAATAATCAAGAACCTTCTAAATGATTTTGGTAAAGTTAGTGGTCTTTTTCTTAATGAAGGAAAATGTTGTTTTATTCCTTCAACTAAGATTCCTCCTAATAGACTTAACCAAATATCTAGAATTATTAATTTTAAACAAAATCAACCCTCTTAATTACTTTTAGCTTTTAAAGGCCATAAAGATCACACCTTTTGATGATCTAATTCAAAATTTCTAACAAAATTTCGTTGGGAATTTCATTTACTCTCTCTAGGCTTACCTTGATTAAGAGCACTCTAAATTCCATGCCTATATACCTTCTTCAAACCATTGTGCCTACCATCTCTACCATCAATAATAGAATTGAGCCTCCTAAACAAATTTTTTTGGGGTACCAATACCTCCTCTAAAAGAATGCACTGGACATCGTGGTCTAAAAGCTGTGGCACTCTTGAAGAGGGAGGTCTGGGATGTAAATCCATCAAAGATGTTATCAATGCCTTTTCCTACAAACTCTGGTGGAATTTTAGGAGCAAACATAGTCTTTGGGCTAATTTTATGACTACTAAATATTGCTGTGGTAAACATCCTCTCATTTGCCCCTTTAAATCTGATTCTCCTAGGAGAAGACTTTGTTCTCACAAATGGGATGTAATCCTTAATTTTTGGGGCATAAATTCGCACTTCCTTCTTTTGGCAAGACAACTGAGTGGTTGTGGATCCATTGATGATTTACTCCACTCACTCCACTCCTATTAGAGTTAATTCATTCTGAAAACCTCAAGTGGAACGCTAGTAAGATTCTGATTCTATTCCTTCCACCTTCTTAAATATGATTACTAATATTCCTATCAATCCTAACAATCAAGATCGATTATCTTTAAGTTATCTCATAATGGGGATTTCAACCTTAAAATGTGTGGCTTCACCAAAGACACTCATGATTCTTCTTTGTGTTCTCCAAAATTTGGAATAATAATATCCCCTCTTCCTACTGCTCTAACTTGGCATCTTAAAAAACTTTATTCTGTTGACTCATTGTTGTGGGGTAAAGGGTTCCATTTACCCTCTAAATGTCAATGTTGTTTCCATATTGAGAATGTTAACCATGTTTTTGTTAATGGGGCAATTGCCTCTAAAATGGATTTGGTATGACGATCTATTCAATCCCAATTTCAATTGTTCTCTTACTTTATATCAACTTCTTGAAATCTACTTTGACAATGCTATCAAAGGTCATATTAAAATCATAATCGCCATTACTCTTATTTGGTTCATATGGATGGAACGAATGAAGCTAAACATTGTGGGATCCGTATGAATCACATGAGGATTATTGCTAGAACTAAAAACAAAATTTGTGACTTATTTAAAGCCAATTTAATTAATCACAAACAATTTAAAGGTCAGAAATCAGAGCTAATAAACGGCTTCAACCTTCCGGATCAACCTTACTAAATGATAGAATGGTTTTTGGAAAAACCTCTTGATCATATTATTAAAATTAATACGATGGCTCGTCTCTCATAATGGCTCTTGTAGGCATTTTCGAGATTCTAAGGGTATAGTTCTATGCATTTGCTTATCCCCTTATTTCCAAAGATCGTCCTTTTCTGAGCTTATGGCGCCCACAAAGCTCTTGAAATTTGTCTACAAAATGGTCGGCTCAATATTTGGATAGGTGGATGCCCTCCTTCGATTGACTATTGACTTCTACCAATATGAGCAACGCCGGTTTATACTATCTCCTCGCAAACTAGGGCTCTTCTCTCTCAACTAATTTTAACATCACTCATGTTTGGTGAAGGAAATGCCTGTCGATTACCTTGCAACTGGGTGAGATTAGACAAGAGTATCATCTTCTTTGATCAATTCACATTACCCAAATACTATGTGGTCCGTTAACTTGGACAACTCGCCTTCCTTACCTTAGAACCTAATTTTCATCTTGTCGCATGCCTCTTTTTTCCGGTTTTCTGCTTTCCTTGTGTTCTTTTGGATACTCCTCATAGATATCATTGTCTGCTGGTCTTGAATTGTTGCCTTTGCCTCTCCCTATATTTGGAAGATTTGTTTTGGCAATTACAATAATATTGGGCAAAGGTTTAACTATATGCATACCAACCTCTTGCATTGGAACCTGTAAGCCTTGTGTTACCTCAGGTTTTATAACTGCAATCCTACTTGGGACTTTAATATCAATGATACACTCATCCCTAACCCTGAGAGGATTAACCATTCTGGATGAAGTTTTCTATTTGATGGGCATACTTTAGCATTAACGCTTCAATCGATTTTTCTCGACATTATTGCTTGGAGCATTTCTACTATCTCTTGATTTTAGGCAATGGTCTAATGTGCATGTCTTGCAGATTTACTTTGATAATATTAATCTTTCTTTGGTCCGCTTACATTCCTTGGGACTCTTTCCTTTTAAAGGTTTATTTTATAAAGGTTGCAACACCTATCAAAGAATAATGGATGGTTGTTGCCTTTGAACTTTCTGTACATCTGGCTATCCTTGCTGTTATAATGGCTAACATCAGCTTGTTTAACTACAATGGTAGAAGTTGTAATACCCTGGTTCCTATTATTGGCTTTTGCGTTCGTTTGCTTAATGAATGTCACCGCTCTCCCCAAGTTATTACTATTTCTAGTCGGTTCTCTTTTGTCATCCAAGACCCTATTGTTGATATTCTCCTCCTCTTCATTCTGTTGGAATGTTTTAATGGTAGCTTATCTTTTGGTGGTTGGACTTATGTATTCCCTCCGCAGCCAACCTTGTGTTGGTTAGTTTTTCTGCATGGTATCCTTCACCGCCATTGCTCGTCTTGGGTGATTCAAGATACTTCCCTATTATTTAACTTTCTCGGTAAATTTGTAAAGAACCTAAATGCTGGTTTTATGGTCTCATTGATCTCCTTGTCTCTCGATGGGTGCATTGATTGATGGGTTTTGTGATCACCCTTCTATTAGGTTTGCTCATCCGATTCCAGGATGCTTTGGGCTCTTTTTCGATGGTTGTTGTCATTTGCGCTTTGGATTTCTTTTGGGTTTATCTGAATGTTTTATTGTGGTGGGGGTGGTATTCTTGATTCTTTGAATCCTTATTCTTGCTACCCTTCACCTCTTGCCTTATGCTTTTCTTTTGATTTTGGACCCCTTTGCCATCGTAATTCTTATGGTTACTACCCTTGCTTCATTCTAGCCGGGATCCTTAACACGATTTGTTTACTTTGAATGGTGGAATTTGGGGTACCTGGGTAATTCTGCTTTGTCTCGCGACCGGTGGATTATTATTTTCTATGCAATTAATTTTGGACTTTTGGGCTACTAATGCTATTGCCGCTTGATGAACGCTGTTTATTTGTCGCTCATTTTATGCTTTTTTTGGATTTCTTATCGACCGCCTACTTACCTTGGTGTCTGCATTTTTTTCGCAGCCTTCTTGACCCTTCCTCTTACGCCCTATCTTCTGATTATCTGGTTCAGCTGGTTTGCCTATTTTATCTTTCTGTTTTTGCTGATATCAGCTGGGTTTACTGCTGTTGGCCTTTCCTGTGGCAGATTTGGATTTTTGTGTCTAATCACCCTGTCTATGATCTGAATGGCTTGGGATTAATTAATTTTTGGTTTTTGAAGGTTTGCTGCCATGGTTGTTTGATGATTTGGTTAATTATTTGCCTTGGGTTTGGTGGTAGATACCTGATTCCATCTCCGCTTTTCTATTGATGCCTTCTTCTGCCTTTGCCCGCCTTTTGGCAAGCTCGGTTTTGGACTTTGCTAACTTAAATTTATCGATTCCTATTGAAGTCTCTCCTAGTTGGTACCATTGTTACATTATCTCTGCTCTGGGAGTGACTTGTCAATGTCACCGATTGATTAATCTGCGGTGGAGTGTCTTATTGCCCTTTCTCCTTTAATCTGTTGTTGTCCTTAATCTTTTCCTATCCCGATTTCTTTTCACTTGTCGGTTTCAATCGAAAGCAAGGTACTATAGTAGGTTTGCTTTTTTTTCTGCTTTTTTGTCGCTTCCACTGATTCACTGTTGTTGCCATTTCCTTTGGCAAACTTGATTTTGGTGTTGCTTCTAAGCACCAAATCTATGAGTACCGGAATGGATTGGGTTTAACTACATTTTGGTTCTTGAGGTTTGTCGCCATGGTCGGTTGTTGATTTATTTTTTATTCACTTTGGTATGGGTTGTCAGACTTTTCGCCGCTACTTCCGCCTTTCTCTTGCTTTTTTTGCCATCTTGCTCGCCTTTTGTTCGTTTTGGTCCTTTAATGACTTCATGCTTGGTTATAAAGTCTATACTTGGAAACGCCTCCTATTTTATATTCTAGCAGCCTTCCATTTGCATTACTTGCTCTGATGGGAGTGACTTCCTGATTGCACGATTTATTTCCGTCAAGTAAATTTAGGGTGGATGTGAATCATATTTACAGTCATTGCTTATATTGCAATCCTGCTTCTGTTTGGTTTATGCTGTTACCTCCTTGGATTGGAGTTTCCATTCTGATTAAGAGGTATTATAATCTGCTACCGCTGTCAGATAAGGCTTTGTTGTTTGTGGATCCGTTTATCCGTTTATCTCGACTTGTCTCTGCTACCGCTTTTAACTTGTTATTGTATCCCTTTAATGACGCTAGTATGGTGCGATCACCGTGTTTAATCAATTGCTCTACTTGACTTTAACCTGTTTGTATACTCAATGATTGTACTTATGGCAAACCCGGTGGGGTATTTCTCAAGGATTGTGGGTCGAAGGGGATTTGTTGGTGCCGTATGAATGTTCCTGTGGTATCATCTCTCGATTTTCACCGAATGACTTTGTAGCAATACGTAACCGATATTAATCTCTGATTTTAATCGCTTTAATTTGTGTGATAACTGGAACTTTCGATTTACTTTTCACTGTTGATTAACCCTCAATGCATGAGGTGTGTAATTCACCCATCAAAATTCAACAACCTATCTCCTCTGTTTGTTGGCTTGATGGCTATGATGTTCACCCATTTTGTTTTGGTAGTAGCTCATGTGTAACCCTTCTCAAGTTTGGATGCACACTTTTGCATCTCCCCATTCTGTGTGATTGAGCTGAGCTTTCTATCTTCTCTCTCTACTAAATTTTCTAATTTGCATTTTTCGACATCCTATTATTTATACTACTATAATCTTTCTAACTTTGTCGGTCTAAATTGCAGGTCCTCCTTTCTTTTTTCTTGCAGTTTGTACCACAGTGCCATTCTCAAGTGCTTGAGTATTGGCCATAATTTTCTTTTGATTATTATAACCTCACTTGATCTTTTGATTGTTTTAATGCGTTCTTTGTTTTTTCAGATCTAGATGGATTTACTCCTTAGTGATTGTAGCTCTTTGAAAGAGTGAGTTTATCCTTTAAGGACTTTGTAACCCTCTTTTTGTGGTAATAAAATACCCCATTCCTAAAAAAAAAAAAAAAAAAAAAAAAAAAAAAGAGAGAAGCTAGAGAGAATCATTTTAATTAAACTATGTTCACCAAGTCATGAAGTAGAGAGAGGGAAAGAGATGAAAGGAAAACTATTAAGGAAAAAAGTTTGATTATTGAATTCAACTAAAATTTAATTGGAATTTAACCAAATTCAAATCTCATGTGGGTGACCAATTAAGCATAAAAGAAAGAGAGCTGAAGATAGCTTGTCATAATTAATCAACCCACACATGTAGGTTTCAATCAAGTCAAACAAGGAAGAAAATGTATTATGGAAAGTTTTCAAATTTTGAATAATTGATCACAAGATGATAAATTGAATCCAATAGAGTGTAAGCCTAACCAAGCTAGGTGGGAAGAATCAAACGCTTAACATAAGTAACATTGAGCCGAAAAGGACTAACCCACAAAATGAAGGCTTCGATCATGCCCAAGGTAAAGAGAGGGAAATTGAATATGGCAAGTTTTTTTTTTATTTCAACTCATTTAGAACATGCATATAATTTGAATTTCACCAAGCTAAGTTTGATATGGCCGGCCAAAGCATGAGTGATTTAAGATGTAATAAATCTATTAACTTAATTGATCATAGGTAAAATAAAGAAGAAGTTTGAATTTATTTTCAATAAAATAAATCCAATGAACCTAAGTACATGGGACAAAAGAGTTCAATCATGTATTAATTGCAATATTTAAGATATTAATTAATTAATTTGATGGGATTAAACAAGGCAAGCCAAGATAATAAATTAAATAAAATAAATCAATGAAAATCAATAAGTGAATTTTGGCCAAGCCTTTCCAAGATGGGATAAGCTAAAATTAATGAAAGAAATTAGTTATAATCATGGGAAATCAATTTAAGAAGCATTTTGAATTAAATATATATAATTTAAATCAACTAAATTTAAAAGGAAGGGGCAACTACAATAATTTCATAAAAGTGAATTCAAAATAAAAAATATAATTAATTTAAGATTAATTGAATTTATATCAACTAAAATTAATTCAAGAAAATTCACATATAATAAATTTAAAATTTATAGGGGTTAGCCAAAACATGACGTAAAGAGATAAAGTACATCTAAAAATAAATTAAGGTAAAAAATAATTTTAAATTAGAAAATACTTTATTTCAAAATCCAAGAGAATAAGAATTTAAAAATTCATTATATAAGAAAATAATATGACAATAAATATAATAATTTCATAAATTTTAATCAATGAAAAGTTCAACTAAAAGAAAATAAGAAGGGATGAATGATAGGAGAGAGAAACTAAAAGATAGGAGTCAAAAAAAATATAATTTTGATAAAGAAAGAATAATTTTATTTTCATTCTAAAACAAGTGTATAAATAATTAAGCATGAAAATAACCTAATGAAGTATGAAATAAACTTAACTAAATTTAAAAGTAATAGATAAAGCTTAATCTCATGCAAGTACTTAAATTATTTAAAAAAGGATAATTCTAAGAATATTGAAAAATTTATGGAAAATAAAATATAAAAAATATGCAAAAAAATCAAAATAAATAATATGGGAATATATTTATCCATTATTTTAATGATATTAAGCCTAATTTATCTTATTATTATTAGACCTAAGAAGATTCCTAAATTTCCATAGTCACTTGATCTTGATTTTTCAAATTTAACTAGGTTTGGTGAGCTTCCTGAAACACTTAAAAATAAATCATTGGTTTCCTCCAACCATATGTTTATTATCATTAAAATCAATTTTATAAGTAATGGAGCTCATAGAGTCAACATCACTAATAGGAGTGGTCATCATACTTGTCTTAACTGAGGAAGCGAAGACTTCCTTAGACTTCCTAGCCTTCTTCACATTTCTTCAAAGATCAGCCTAGTACAATAGAGTTGTGAGGTCTCTTGGCATCTATGGCCATTATGTGTGCCTTTTCATAAACTTGATAGCAAGATTAAGATATGTTTAAGTGAGCAGTAATATATCACAAAGTTCAAAGAAAGATAAAGATTCCTTTTATAACCACTAGAGGCCTAGATGCATCGAAGGAAAGGATCTAGTCAGAAGGTGATGTGACACTTCATAATTACAAAAAGTTTATTTTAAAACTTTTTAAATGCTCATAGCATATTGCTCTTTTCATTCTTCTATCTTTTTTGCAAGTCACTTCTATAAGGAGCAAAAGAATGAGGGAGCTAAATCTACACCCAAAAAAATAAGCGAATAAGTTTGATCTTCCTAAGGATACTCTTAATGCAAGTGAGCCTATAAGAAGAGGCTACTAAATAATGAAGACTTGTCCTAAGTAGGGCAAGTTGGAAAAGGCATAAAGAATAGATAAAGGAAACAACCGTGAATCAATTTGCCAACAACAAGTTAGCGATTAAAGGAGGTTGGATGGTCATTACTTCCTCAATGTAGTGACTTGACTTTGACTCATGCAACTACATGAACAATGGACTGTTCACCTCTACTATCCATGAAGTCTTCACTCACCTACGTGTACTCACCTCAAGTCGAGATGAGCTCCTAATTGTATCCAACCTACCTTATATGTACTTACCAAATGTAAAGACCCTCTTCAAAATATACAAGGGGCTTCTTCTCTTCTCCTTTTTCTCTTAACTTTTATACTTAGATTCAAAAAGTAATATAATCAATTCTCTTTTGCTCCTTTTTTTTTTGCCATATGCAGCCTAACACTAATTCTCAGGTATCCTAGGAAACTCTACCTTGTCTACAGATAGATTTGGATTCAATAATGCTCACCGCACCTAGAAGGATGTTAAATCCAAATTTATTTATGGAATGACCCCTTTTATGTAGTGAATTGACATTTTGACGTAGGGTAGCCGAACTTTGGTCATTTAGGTTGTTCAGTCTACCATAGTCACTTGCCAATGTGAGCAAATATGTATAAATAACTGGTTTATATACTTCATTCCTTAAGCATTCTTTATTGACACTCCCTATTCATGATGAGTTATTATTATTGATTAGCTCTCTTCTATAGATTCAATGTTGTTCCAATAAATGCTTATTGTGAAGGCTAGCCTTGTGTTCCTATACATTTGGATATATATAATAATCTTGTGGTTATCTTCACCATGGAGATAGGAAACATCCTACCTCTCAGATTAAGCTTTGGTCAAAGTGACTTAAACCTAACTTGAACCAAATGCTTCTCATCTAAGGCCTCTAAGATAATTTGCACATTAGGAAGCATGAAAAGGAGGGGAGCAAGTGATTCTTCAGCTCACCGAGCCATGGTATAGTTTATGTAGTTTGATTGACTAAGGTTGAATACAAGACAAGTGTGAAGAAGAAAATTCTTATCATAGTGAGTGTCCATTATATTTGGAGTCAATGTGGAAAGCTTCAGCTGGCTAAGACAAACTTGCCTCCAAGTTTTCTCAAGATTATTAAATCAACCAAGGTTTAATGAACTCAACACTATAGCTTGGTTTCTGGTCAACTAGGTTGCCAAGAAAGAGGGAGAAGGTTTTATTTTGAGTTATCAGATTTAGAGGATGCTAGCTAAAGTTATAATCAAGAATAATTAACGGTTTACTATTTAGTAATAGTAATAAAAAAGCTTACTTTATTGAAAAGTGAGTTATTGCCAAATTAGGCTAAAGGAGATAGAGAGGGGAGTGACTACAAGGATAATCTTTGATTCATTTCTCCATGAGACATTTTCATTGTTGGAGTTTGCCACCCACCTTAACTAACTTAATGCTACGTTACGAGATTCATTAGCTTATTGTATTGAACAATAAATAGTTTTGGGTTAAAGAAAATAATGCAATTTTGAACTTATTGGGGATGAAGTAAATCCTCAAAAGTTTTTAGAGGACTTTTAAGATAATTAATGAATTTGACCCATTAAGAAACACTATTTTGGCCTATTATTTTGAACAAAAAAATTGGTTAAAATAATTTTGATTAAAATATATAAATATGGAAAATATTTTCTTCTAATTCCATGCCTAATTTAATGTAGATATTTGACCATTTGATTGGTAAATTTTAATTTTGAAGTGAAGGCATGCTTGTTTGGGTTTAAATTGAACATTATGACCTATATGATCTATTTAACACACATGGAGTGATCAAATCTACATAGTTCAACTAAAAGTTATTTAGGGCATCTGTGGCTATAATGATTTTTATGGCTTTAATTTATTTCACAGATTTTGTTATTCTAATTAAAGCCCTGAGTGGCATATGAACATTAATGGGTCAAAACCATTCACTAGACTCCTTGAGATTGAACTAATGGAAAGTTTATCCAAGTTACAAAAATTATATGAAGTCTTAAAATAAATAGCTTAATTTAATTTTGGCTAATTAATTTAATTTTTAGGTCCATTTGGGTGTTATTAACTTAATTTGGTCAAATTAGGTCAAAAGACATTAGTTAAATTAACCTGATGGAACTAGACTCACCAATAAACCCTAAAGTGTCCACTTAATTATCTATGAAGTCCTTGAAAGTTTGATGATCCATCGAAAGATTTATTATCAACTTAAATTAGATATAATGTTAACTAGGTTTGACTAATGTTTAATTTTTAATTTATGATCAACCTTGGTCCATGATCATCTATTTTAATCATTCAATAATATTGAAATAGTTTATAATTGAATTATTCAATAAGAATTATAAGATTGATAGAGGAAGGAAACTACTTATGGGATTTGGTTTAGAAAGAAAGTAAATGGGTTCTTTTAACTTAACCTTAAGTCAAATAAAAAAAATCAAATCAAAAATTGTAAACAATAAAATAAAAAAAACCTTGATTCAAATCCCCTAAAATATTATTTAGGCTAGCCAAGGAAAATCTTATAATCTCATGATCAATTGTATGAATAACTAAATCAATGATTTATATATTTGATTGCTTGAAATTCAATACTTACATCCACTAGGGATAGGTTGAATCTAAGCAATGAATGAAGTCTACAATATGATTAGCTAGAGTTGGACCTATGTTGTAGAAAAAATTAAAATATGATCTTACTTCATGTCAACCAAATGAAATGATTAAATTTTCATTATTAATTACTTTAGAAGAATTTTAAGTTTATCTCTATTGACATTATTGATGTGAACACCCCAACATTTATGGTATATTAGTATGAATTCCATTAATGTTGGAAAAAAAAAAGAGTAATGCTTTATTTATTTTATAAGTTTTTATAGCTAGGCTAAACCAACATATTATTGGCTAAGAGTCCTCTAATTAGTGGACTATTAAGGAGTTTCTTTAGTTATGGACTCTTCTAAGTGATTCTTAGCTAATAAACCTTTGATGACTAGTTAATGACTTAAATCACTGATCATTTACATGAGATTAAGCATATCCATATGTTCATTTAGTCTAATGACTTGAGCTCTAGAGCTCAACTCATAACAGATCAAGTTTTCATCTTCTAAGCTAGATTACTCTATATAAGGTGGGCACTAATTATCCTCTAAGAGGCATCTATGAGTGTGTTGGACTAAAAGTTCTTCTAATTAACATGCTAAAATAGAAGAATAATTATTCATCATCACTCTTACCTGTTGAAGACAAACAAGTAGGGAAGAATACTCTAATTGGTACTTTTTTAGTATAATAAAAGGCATACTTGAACCTTGTGATCAGGCTTTTTGATATTACATAATAACTAATGTCATAGGAGATTCTCAGGCTAGAATATTCCTTGAAAGTCAAGATAGCATTTTTTGAAGTAACATAATTAAAAAACTTACAAACTAAGAAGGGGTCGTTGCTCATATAATATATCAACACATGGGGAAACTATATACCCAAGATGTTCGAGTATATTTAATGAGTGCTTGTAAGCTCTAAGGATCAGACAATAGAGCATCCAACAATAATGAAAATAATTATACAAGTGAGTCACTCACTTATGAAGACTCACTCTAAGTTAATGTGATTATGAGAAAGGATTACTTTCCAAACTCATCTCACAATGGAAGACTTGCCTTTAGCTTGGTGAATGTGAGAAAAGAATTGCCAAGTTAGCCAACCTACACATCAAACTCGACATGAAGACTCACATACATATGGATGACCACTATCAAATACACATCAAACAACACATTGCAACATTAGTGATTATTCTCAGAGGACTCAATACTCGACACATCACACTCACTTCTCATAGGTGTGTCTCTTTCTCTTATGCAACCAGCTTAATTGATATTTATTTTTTATATAATCACCTCTTGACCCTATAAAATGGAGGGAATTTTGAGGAGGGGATGATTTTTTGACTTCTCCTAGTTTTTCAGCACTTGCACTTTCTCTGAGATGGAGAGAGCGAGATCTTTACAATATAAGTTCTAATATAGTGCATTTTTTATATTTGTACTTTTTTTAATTTCACTTATACTCTATTACTTTACTCAACTTGGCTCCTTATCTCATGTACCTAAGAGGTTCAAGTTTATTTAATGAACAAATTCATATTCAATATCTTTTTGATGTGGTGAGTTTGGACGATATCGAGAACCAGAAGTCGAGGACTCGGTGAAGTAAGTCAATCAATAAAGAACAACTTAGTGGGCATGGTGATAATTACTTAATAATTTATCACATAACAAGACCTTAAAAATATAGAAGATAGAATTACTCACTTAGTTTAGGTGATTGTGGAAACAGTGAAGAATGAGAATCTAATAATCAAGGACCATGATCATCCTCAAGGTCAGTAACTCATTGAGCTTGGCAACAAAAGAGGGAATTATTAAGATCACTCAATATCAATGATGAGTTATATTAAGCAAGTGAAGAGAATAACACCAAAGTGATTGTTGAAGCTTACCCTCAAAAGTTTAAGATTCCACATTTACAATCTTATAAGGGTCACACCAAACCCGACCATATAGCGTACTTTGAATCCACCACCTCACTGTTTGATTTGGATGATGCAATGAAGTGTTGATTATCTTTCATTAGCTTTAAAGAGCTAGTCTTCAGATATTTCTCGCACTTGCTAGCGGGAGTCATCACTTCTTTCATAATGGTTAAGAGAATATTTTTCTTTAAACTTGATAATGCACAAGAGCTTCTAGAAAGCTCCCAAGCTCTTCTATAAATGGGACAAGAGCATGGTGAGTCCTTTATAAAGTTCATCACGTACGTCCAAAGGGAGATATTGGAATTCAATGATCTAGAACCCATAATTGTGCAAGTCGCACTCACTCAGGGCCTTAATGAGAGTCCTTCCAGATATGCCTTTGGGCTTCAATAGCCTTAAATATCAGAAAAATTACTTGAGTTAGGGAATAGCCATGTGAACATAAAGAAGTATAACCAAACAAGTAATGGTGACTCATGAAAGATAACTAATAAAGAAGTCACCTTAAAGCAACTCTAAAAAGACATATTTTTAGTCAGGAGATAAGATAAGGGAAGAAGGTAATCCACCAGGCAAAAAAATGTACCAACACTTAGGAGGTATTTTAGATACCAGTAAACTCATTGCCAACATTGTGAATATTTATAAGACACTCTAACTACACCACTACATATATTAGTGTTCGAGTTAATAGAGGCCATCCAAAATAAAGATTGCTTCAAGCAGCCACCACTAAAGGTGAAGGAAATTTGTAATAACTCCATTTATTATTTTTCTCATCAAGATCATGTCCATAATACTGAGGAGTGTCATCACTTGAAAAGTTTGGTAGAGGATCCCATTAAAGTAGAAAAGCCCAATGATTTATGAGAAGGTCAGGGAAGGAAGTCATTGAGACATGAAATGGACCTAGACAAGCTGATCCAATCCATATAGCTAGGGTGGTGCTTGCTATCTTCAAAGGTGATGAAGAGTCATCGAGGCAAGAGAGAGAACATGGAATGTTAACTCAATGGAAATAGCATAGCATCGAGTACTCAAGTTGTACAGATAAGATTTTTAACAAGAGAATAACACGATAATGTTCAAGTTAATCATCTATTAAGAGCATCTTTATTAATACTAAGAGCTTAATCAATATAATTTATATGTCCATATTTTATAACATAAACATGGCAACTTTAAAACTTTCCTATGCAAGAGGATGGGAGAATTAGATGAACAATTTACTATAATGGCTGATTTTGATATCGTAGATGCATCTGCCACATAAAATGCCATCTTTGGCTACCTATTGTTTAACACATTCAAAGTAGTAGTTTCAACTGAGCACATACCTATTAAGTTTCTAGCATGGGGAGAAGAGATCGCCATCTAAGGAAATTTAAGTCAGTTATAGCATACTATTTATGAGCACTAAAGTAACCTAGAATAAAGGAAGTGGTGTAACTTGAAGTTGCTCACATTGAAGTCAAGATTATTGAGAAAATTGAATAGGTCCTAACTATGGAAAATCTAGAGCGAGTCCTCAAAATCAGCTCAACCTTTAACAAGGAACATAAAGAAGCTCTGATCTAAGCTCAACAAGCAGATATTAACATATTCACTAGGATTGTTATTAAGATGGACGACATCATCATCAATGTCACTTATCATAAAATTAACATCAGAAACAATGCTTCACCAATCAAACAAAAAGTAAGAAAAACTCAAAGAAGAATTTGCTAAGCTACTCGAGGACAACTTCATCAAAGAAGTACAAGCATCCTTTAGAAAAGTCTAATGATATTAAAAGTAGTCATTGTGTTAAAGTCTAATGATAAGTGGAGGATGTGTATAGACTTCACTAATTTAAACTTAGCATGCTTGAAAGATGGTTATCCACTTCATTATCTTAAACTTTGCATGCCCATAAGATGGCTATCCACTTTCTAAGAATAAATGCGCTCATCGACTTAGTGGTCATTTACTCTATGATGAGATGGAGTTAGTACAAGGGATGATAAGGCTAGTCAAGCATAGGCTAATTTAGGGCTGATTTACAAAATTACTTTAGAAAAAGACTTTTAAGTGGTTATAATTTATGGTTAGCTTAAAATGTTAACTTATGATATGGTGTTGTTGGTAGATATATGGACCCTTTTAAGTGGTTTACTAAATAAAATATGAAAAATAATCTAGATCAAACAAGTTTGGGTAGATCTAAATTATCACTTTTTGGAAAAAGGCTTAAGGTTCTCTAAATGAGAGGAAATAATAATAAAGTGTTAGTTTAAGATGTGAAATTATGATCTTGAGTTTTTGGTGAAGCTTACGGTGTTGTAATGGTAGAATGAATAAAACTAGGTAGTTATCAACCTATTTTGTGGTATGTGCTTTCATGAAAGTTTAAGAGTGGGTTTACGGACTTGGATAATAAATAGTATAATGTATTGGTTAATTACAATGTAAAATTGAATTTAAGAATGATTTTGGAGAATATTTGAGAGAAGGTTAGAGAGGACTTACAAGATAAAGACCAATCCTACGAAGGAAAGGGTAAGCTAGGCCACCAACCAATGACACAAGGAAAAAAAATTTTAAGTAATTTTGATGGTGTGATCATGATAAAGAAGCATCATAGTGGATGGACGAATAAGACGTGCTCTAGATCTTCTCCTCACCAAAAAGGAAGAGATGCAAAAATCCTTCTCACCCAAGTAGAACGGTAGTGTGAGATTATCGAATCTCTTGAATGGTCAATCACTAAGCTCGAGCCATAGACTTTTCACTCAGAATTTTCATACAAAATAATCTAATCTCTTTCATTACATAGAATATAATGTTTACATAAATTACAACAACCCAATGGATTTGTCCTTTCAGAAAAACCATTGAAAAATTTTTTTAAAAAATCTAACTTATCATTTTGTAGTGCCTAGGTGTTGTCCTCTTTGTCCCTAAATATTAACTACCTCAAAATGTAGCACTATGGCGATAGAAGACCGGAGCCTAGGTGCCAGACTAGCACCTATACATATTAACACATGAACTTACATGATTTCAACCACAATACACATACAACATTTAAATATGATAAAACAAATCATCTAATACTAATTACAACACATAAAACACATATATGAAGTCGTATTAGTGGTCTTCATGCATCAAACATCAAGTCCTTTTAAAACTCCTCCAAACTCATGAATATAGTTCATTTAGTCACTTGATTGGGATCTTACGATACTTCAATTCTTCATGCTTTGAAGTTGGTCCATTTCCTCATTTGTTTGGCGCCTTGTGCCACATCAATTTCATGGACCCCAAAGAACTCTTCTCTTGAAGAGTTGGAATGTAATGTAATTAGTGGAGTATCTATAAGTGTAGTAAGATCATCTTGTGGTTCCACTTACAAAAGATGTTGTCTACTTTCTCCAAAGGAATTAGCATGATGTTAACTCTATCAACTTTTACTTTCTTGTAACTCAACTATAATAGTATCATTAAAGTTACTTTTTTGTGACTCAGTTATAATAATATCATTAAGGTTACTTTCTTGTAATTTAGTAATGATATCATTTTCAATTGGCTCACAAGAATAATATTTCTCATCAGATTTTAAATCACTTCTAAAGTTCTCATGGTAATTTTTGCATCATTGATAAATTCAATTATGTTATACAATTGATCTAAAATATCTTAAAATATTATTGAGGTGTCTAATAGAAGAATTTTAATCACACCTTATAATTAAGTTTATCACAAAGCTAAATGGTCAAATACAAATATGAATGCTCAATAACATAAATATAGAGAATGATTTTTTATTGCTCTTTATAAGCGCTTTCTCCAAGCCTCTAAACCTTTGAATTTGATACCAAAATGATGGTGTGATCATGACGAGCAAGCATCATAGTAGATGGAGGAAGAAGGCATGCTCTAATTCTTATCCTAACTAAAGAGGAAGAGATGCAAAAAGCCTTAGGGGACTTTCTTAGGTGGATTACAACAACCCAAGGGATATGCCTCTTTGAAAAAATTGTAATCTATCATTTCATGGTGCTTAGGCTCCATAAAATAGCACCTAACACTATTTTCTCTATCCCCAAACATTAAATACCTCAAAATGTAGTGCCATGGCACCAGATGACTAGTGCTTAAACCTTAGACTGGCACTTATACATATTAACACATAAACTTACATGATTTCAATCATAATATACATACCACACTTAAACATGATAAAACACATCATCTAATTCTAATTGTAACACATAAAACTCATATATAAAGTCTTCTTAGTGGTATTCATGCATCAAAGATTAAGTCTTCTTGAAGCTCCATCTCTAAGCTCATGAATATAGTTCATTTAGTCACTTGATTACGACCTTATGCCACTTTAAATCTTCATGCTTTAAAGTTGGTCCATATTCTCATTTGATTGGCAGCTTATGCTGCATCAAATTATCATTCCAAATCTAAAAAATCTCATTGCATACTAGACTCATTTATAAGGATTATAATAGCTATCAATCAAAAAAAAGAGGGAAATGTTTTGGGGAAAGAAGTGGGTACCATTAATGGAGGAAGGTGCCAACCACTTTAACCAATTCATTTTATTTTCAATTATTTTACTAATGGTCAACCCATACATATTTTTAAGTGAAAAAATATAACTATTAGAATCTATATCTAAAATTTAAATATTAAATTATATAATATTATTATTTCTTATTGATTTTACTTTTACGATATGCCTTGATGGGGCTCTTCTTTAGGCACTTTCTTAGGCTTTTATATTTGAACATACTTTACTTGATTATCTTGATATTCTTAGCCTTTTACTTGGATTTCCATAATTTGGCCTTCCATATATTAATGGCTTCTTAATATAATTCTCTTTATGTAAACTATAAGCTTCAATAATACTAATAATCATACATTATCCTGCATCTTAAATGTTGTGAACTCATGAAAGAATTATAAAATTTATAACTTCACCATGATATAAAATAATTCCTTGAACATAAGTCTTATGAACTTTTGGCTTTGATAAAAATTTTTGGTGCGGCCTATGACTTTTAAACTTAATGTGGCAATTATGATTTAAATTTTTTTCTACAATTCTTAGGAAGTATATATGGGTTAGGTGGGTTGGTTATCATATAGAGTTAAAAGTTTTACTCTAAGGCTCTAAGGTTGAGTCATAAAAATTCAAAGAAGCCAAACACTTGCAAGATTAGACTTAAAAAATTTGAATCATCAAAATTCAAAGAAGCCAAACACTTGCAAGATTAGACTTAATATAGTTCTAATTGATGTTTATAAACCTTAACCATAACAAAACCTTTAATAAACTGAGTATCCAAACTATAAACATTGAATGTTGTACTTATAAGTGTTTCTTGCAATTTTCATTTAATTTAAACTTATATTTTGAATTCTTGATCCTTCTTATTAACTGTCAGTTATGAAAGGGTTTAGCCAACACCCATACTTTGAAAAAAAAATCTAAAAAAATATATTTAAACACTTAATAAATTTTTTTAAATATTTTAATTTGAAGAAGACACACGTCTCTAAAATCTTTGATTTAGCCTTAGAGTGACCTATCTTTGTCGTATTATATTTAGGAAGGTAACACTTCAATTTCTAGGTTAGGTAGGTATCCTATGTTGGCTAACAATTACTATGACCCAACCTTTAAATCCACTTCAAATATTACCCTCCACATCTTTTATCACTTTATTAGGCCACTTGGGATGGCTATCCAACAAATCTAGTTCAACTCCAAGTAATTTAACATCAAGTCACATCAAAGTTTGATAACATATCTATATTATTAAATGAACATTAATTGCCAAGAGATTGGATGCTTAAGAAGTGCTTGCACGTGATGGAATTGAAATCAATAAAAAAAAGGTTCATTTTTGTAATCTTAGAATTAATTAACTTCTTTTATGATTTTTTATCTCAATTTGATACTAAATTCTAACTCCTTTTACTCATTATGATTTGTTGATGTACTTTGGTAAGCACCTCAAGAGGTTATAAATTATTAACTTGAATACCTTATTTGAAAAATCCATTCATTATATCCATCTCTTTTGTCATTTCCTAATAAACTTCATCTACTAAATCTTTTCCAATATCATCAACCACTGCACATTTTAACACCAAAAATATCTCTATGAAAAATGATATATCAAGGAGTCATAAAACCTTCATATTTGCATAATTTTTTTTTGTAGGAGGGCAAATTAGTGCTATTGAGATACACTCAATGATAAATTTACTACTTGGAGAATTATCAATACCAATAGATACTCTTCCACCATTGAGGCATTACTTCAACACATCTATTTAACTTCTTAGAAAATAATGTGGCATAAGGGGCCTATACAAAAAGAAGTGGACTAACCATTAGAGTTCTAAGTAAGATAGCTATTGATAAATTAATGTCTCATGACAAGTGATAAAATTAAATTAATTAATTAAGTTTTATATTTTTGATTGCATGATTATTGTTTAAGGCTATGTTTTTGTAATGTTATTTGACAAAATTTGTAATTTTTAAAAATATAAATTTTAAATAGAAGTTTAATTTCTAAATTTGAATTTAAAATTTGATTTTTTTTTAAAATATAAGACCATTATGATTTAAAATGCTTCTTTGAAGGCATAATAAGGACATATGGCATTAGTAGGGTTGAATTTGATGTGGATTTAAGAATTGGGCATGAAAGTTATAAACATATTTATCCTTAGAGCACTAGTTTTCACTTAAATTTATAGCATAGGGAAAAGAGATAACTCCAAACCTTTAGGGCCATTTGGAAGTAATAGGTCTAGATGTAAATCATTGACTTTCAAGATTTTATAAAATTTATAAGTTATATTTTTAGATTTAATAAAATATTAGATTCTTTAAAACCATAATCTGGCCAACAACACTAGATTTATGTTTAGGGCTTTAGATAAGTAGTTTAGGGTGAAGGAAAAAAGGGTTGAAAACACTTGTGAATGAATGAGTGGTATTTCTAGGTTGATTAGGAAGTTTTTCAAAAAAAACTAAGTATTTATGTTCTCCAATTGGCTTATAAAATAAGATTAGGTCTGTTGTAGGATATCCTTAGCCAACAAACAAAATTAAATTTGAATTAGATTTTTGTGGAAAATATTTTTTTAAAATTCACTTTAAGAATAAATAATAGTATAAGACATATATAACAATTGATCAAGATGTAGATGTCACAACGGATGGAGGAAGGAAAAAAATGCTCCATGGTCTTTCACTTACCAAAGTGGAATGAATACGAAGAAGTTCTACTCATTAAAGTAGGAATGGTAGGGATGGATCATTAAATTCCCTAGACGATTGGCCACCAAGCTCTAGCCAATGAGTTTTCACTCAAATTTTCACACACAGACAATCTACTTCTCCATTAGATTAGAATAAGTGTATATATAAGTACAATACTCTAAACAATGTGTCCCTTGGGGAAAAACTACTAAAAAAAACTTAAAAAAAGTTGAAATGTGTCATTTCATAGTGCCAAAGTGCAATAGTCCAGTGTCGAGGCACTACAGTCCAACACTGAGGCACCACAAACCAATGTCGAGGCTCCATAGGCCAGAGCCAAAGCACTAGCTTCTCTATCTTCACTAAATACCATGGCATACAACGCTAAGGTGCTAAACCCACACCTATAGAATTTAACATATGAACTCATATGTTTTCAATCACAGCATCCATATTATGCTTAAACATGATTAAATAAATCCACTACTATATAATACAACACATGAGTTATTAATATTAAAATACCATAACACTTAAGGTCTAAGAAAATTCCTCATAAGTTCAAGTTTAGATTACCATAACACATAAGGTTTAAAAAAAGTTCTCATAAGTTCAAGTTTTGATTTGGGACCTTATGATAAGTCATTTCCTCCTTTAATGTACTACATGAGTAATAAATCTATATAATTTATAAAAAAAATAATCTAATCACTCACTAAAGTGACTAATTAGAAGAGATCACCAAAACTCTTTTCTAGTGGTCATCCACTAAGCTCCTCCCACCTTGGATTTGATTCCATTTATTCAATAAATCATCGGCCATTGGATTTTATTTTAATAAATTTTGAATTATTTAATCTTTGGAAAAAAGCTTTGTGGTTAACTTACCCATTGGGCCTTATGTAGTCGCATTATATAGCTCACACATCTTCGGTGAATTACATGATTTTTATCATTAAAATCTTAACCATTTTTTACTATAGAACTCTTCTTATACATCTCCTTTAATATTACATAGCAAAGCGCTATCCTTTTACTTAATAAAAAATTTAATATATGCGTAGTTCTCCAAAACTAGGCAAACTTGAGCAAGAGTGACCTAGTCATTTTACTTGCTTATATCTAGTTAAAATTCTTCAAAATCTTAAAATCTAAAACATAAATCAAACTCAAAGAAAGAAGGAAGTTATTGTTAAGTATGGGCCCATTATCAAGAGCAACATAAAAAATATTTAAGTTGTATTTTTTATTTTAATTATTATATAATTCTATGTATGACTATATTATAGTAATTTTTATTTTTAAATATCTATAAATATTAAAATTTTGAAATTCAAAATTTTAAAGTTTTAAAATTTTAAATTTTAAAATAAGAGGAATGCTAAATAATTTAATTCTTAATTGATTATTTAACTTTAAATTACTCAATAATCATTTTTTATTTCATCATATCAAGCCAGCACTCACTTGGGGGTGGTTATAAAAATGTAACAGCATTATCATTCTCATCCATAAACCTTGCAGCACATTCCTTTTCCCTTCTTTTTTTATTTTAAAATTCCCTCTTTGTAAACCTAAAATTTCTGATCCTGATTGCAAAAAATTTCTTATAATTTGAATGAGATTTATTATACTGCTAATAATCTCCCTCTTAAGGTTAAATGTTTGATTAATCTTGACAAAATAAGTTTCCCCTATATCTTTTCATTTTTTGAAAGATGATTAGATTCTGTATCTTATTTTTCTCTAGCTTTTTCTTATTATAGTTACTTATAAATGCAAAGGGTTTTATTGCTGAATTGTTTGTTTATGCAACAATTTAATTTGATTATGTCTCTTTTTAGTAATTTTAGATTTTGGAAGGGAAGGCTATGATGATTAGGACAATTTTGTTTATCTCTAACAATTTGCTGGCTTAATAGATTTTCTTTGATATCCCTGATATATGTTGGGTCAGTCACATTTTTTTTCCTCTTTGAAATTTTCATCATGATGACTGTCATTGATATGCATTTCTTGTATTGTTGTGTTGTCTTAAAATTCTTTGTAGCTTTCAGTTTACATAGGAAAGATATGGATATAAATGTGTCATAGCTATAAAAAATTCAACATGAGAAATGATTTAAAAAAGTCTTTTGGCCAAGACTTTCCACGTTATATGTTTTCTTATATTTCCAACATCTTATGGTCACAGACTGATGACTCTTAGGGACCAGTGAAGGTTGTGATGTTTCAATAACATTTGTAGATTCAAAATATTTTTTATTTTTCTTATGCAAAAATATCTCATATTGCTATAATTATAAAAGCTATATTTTAGCAAATAGCAATTTGGAGACACCTTGAAAACTTAAGTCAAAGCGTAGCTTTCCTTCTTTGAATATTTTGTACTCTCATGTGTTAAAATTTTCAGCATAATATCATTTATATTATTGGACAAAACTAGTGTGGATGTTTTTGAATATCTATATACTGTTCTTTGCTTCGTTCTCATATCCTTAAAAAAAAAACATTATGAATTTGTTACAAAATTTCTTGTGAATGCTCTGACCATCTTGAAGATAAAAATTTTCTAGTGTTGGAAGCAAAAGTGGATAAAGGTACAATTAGGCATACGCCATGCTTCATATAGTATCTAGAACACTAATAATTTTGATAAAGTTTCTTAAGCATCCCTAAGTGATTTTAGATAATAGCTAAAGATAAATTAATAGTTTTACAAAAGATCAAAAAGTAGTATACCATTGGTCGAATAGTCCCATGAAAATCTCGAAGGTTGAAGAATTTGAACATTCAAATATTTTAAGTGAGAATGCTCATATACTATGAATGACCAATCAAATAGTTTAAAATGTTGCCAAGATTATAATTCTTTTAAAGGAAGTCTCTACCTGCTCAAATAACACAGTATATGATAAAGAAAAAAAAACCCTAAGCTACTCAAGGACTCTATAATATCTTAGCACACCTCCAAAAGCCATCATCCAACTTTAATATTTATGATGTGCTCATGATATCAATTAAGAGGGAAGTGTGTCAATGCCCTAATAATGATATCTTGAAGGTCTATTTCATTTATAAATAGATGAAGAAGACACACTATATGAGAAATTTATTTAGTGCAATTTTCACCAATAAGAGCTTCTAAGGACTATTATACATGATGAATGTCAATTGAGTGAATATTAATTGAAATAATGTCAATAAGATTTTGATTTGTATGCGAAAACCAATTGCGTAGAGTAAAAGTATTCCTTAGCTTCGTTGTGAAATCCAAAGACACATAGGTATTTAAAGAGTGAACAATAAAACTCAATTTTACGTGAAAAATCTTGAAAAGAGGGAAAAGCGGGCCTAGCCCAAAGCTTCCATGTATCTGCTTTGAGTACAAGATCTTCCGATACGAGGAATTGTATATGAGAAAGGAACAAATGTGACAACAATCAGTCGTTACTAGTAGTAGATGATGGTGTGAATCCGTGAAATCGAAAATGAACAATCAAATGAACAATCACCGGTAGAAGTCATCATGATAAAGATCAGAGAGATTGACGGCAGGATCAACGGCGGCGCCGGCGGTGGTTGACGTCCATGAAGTGGAGGATCTTTTGGAGGATCTGAGCTCTCCTCTCTCTTGGCCTCCCTTCTCCTTCATTTGGCCTCCCCTCATATGAGGAATGAGGGCTATTTATAGATTGGAGAAGTGACATCTCTAAATACATGCAAAACTGCACTTCACTCCATCGACGGCTCAAAATGATCCCCTTGATCATATGATGTATTTTGTGTATTTGAATGCTCAAATGATGTCAATTATGATATCTTGGGCTTGTTAGATCTACTCATCAAGATTTCGATTTGATAAACACTCCATGTTTACAAGTCGATTGATAATAAACACTTGATCTCGGTTAGTCTTGATTCATGATCAGATTGCTTTCTACGTCAAGATTTGTTCTTCGACTAGTGAAATTTTCAGGGTCATATCAGTTGCCCCATTATTTTTAGATGATATTATCTCAATCATCCAAAAATATATATGCCGAATATTTGAAAATAGCATATTCTTCAATGAAATTTGATGTCTTGACCATACATTTTGAGAGAACATATCTTCACGAGCATAAGATTATGACCATGAAGCTGCAGGTATGAATGTATATGCTAATATTTTGGGATTATGGACCCACGCGACATTTACTGCACTCTGCACAAGGTTTCGGGTTGGATTATGCAGAACGGGCTGCAAGGAATTATTAGTGGGCTGCAATTTGAAAGAAAGGTGCGGGACTTCATGGGTCGAATAGAAATGGGGGCATGGAAAGGTCGGACTCGGCACTTTACTGACAATGGCGAACGGTCGCTGAAACAGTGGCGGATGAGGACCGTGGAACGAGCCGGCCGCTGAACGCTGGTCGCTGGTCGTCGCCTGGGTTAGATGTGGGCCGAGCGCGGTCACAGACGGGAGGCGAATTGGGTCAAGTCAGCGGTCGATTCACGATCGCGGCAGCGGTCGCTGCGGGGTCAGTCGTGATCGAGCGAACGGGAGAGGGCTGGTCGCTGAGAACAGACGAACCCGTATCGCGATCGACGACTGGGCGCTCACGGGCGTTGGTTCGCGACGCGTCACGGGTGAAAACATCGTTTCCGTTTTGGCCCGTTTTAAGGTTTTAGAGGTTTTGAACATTTTGGGTGATTTTGAGCGATTTTGGACATTTTACCCCTAAAAGTCTATAAAACCCCCAGGAGACACTTCTCTTCTTGAGAGAAGATCATTCGAGGCGATCAAGGCCCACTATGTGTTTGTTCGATTTTCCCTCGAGGCCAACCGCCCGCCTCGTGCCGTCGGTTTGAGGCGATCAAGGCCACGTTACGTTGTTGCAATTTTCCCTCGCATCAATCAGCCTGCCGGACCGTCCGGTTTGAGGAGATCAAGGCCCGCGGTACATACGTCATGTCAATAGTTTTCCCTTGAAAGACGCGTTAAGACTGTCGGATCTTCCTGCACGGATCAAGGCCCACAGACGGCGTGGTCTGCTTTCCCTCAAAGAGGCCAACTGCATTTGCCTGACCGTCCGTTTGGAGGCGATCATCGGCGGCGATAACCGAGACGGGCGATGGGCCGATGGTCGGCGACACCGGTCGGTGAATGATCGCGATCGATGGTGATGACCGCTAAGATTGTCGGCGATGGTCCGGGATGCGACAATGATGAGCCGCCGGCAGACCTGGCCAGCGCTTGGCCGACGGGTGGCTGAATCAGAATCGGTATGCGGCGACCGGGTGTGGTAGTCGGTGGCGTGACCTGACGGTGGCAGCGGCGACGGGGTGGTCGGAACGCAACCGATAATCGAGTCTGTAATGCGGGATGACCAGCGACGATGGTGGTGACCGCGAGATGCGGCTGGCGGTCGACCAGGGACGAATATGGGCGGCCGACCGGTCGGCAACAACCAGAGACGGTAGTCGATGGTGGCGACGCCTAGTCGAGAATGACCGGCACGATGGTGGTGACCGCGACGATGGTGGTGACCGCAAGAGCCGGCGAGTCGCGTAGTGACCGCCAAGATAGTACGCGGACCGCTATAGTGGTTAGCGACGGGGTCAGCGCCGCAACCGGCGCGGGTGCATCCAGAAGACGCTGGGGATGATCAAAAAAATTGCCTGCGGATGGAAGTGGCGATGGTATGAACCGCGCAAATGGGTGGTCGCAGCAAGAATAAGAATGGCCGCCAGTAGTCAGCGGAATGACCAGCTAAGATTATTCTCGCGGATCGACAATTAGTCGGCGACCGAATGACTAGTCAGCGGACCGCCACATAGCGGTGGGTGGTTCAAAGGGCAATTAACCATACAATAGTCGATGGTGACCGGCCGGTAATGCGTGATGACATGTGACAACGGATGATCGGCAAAGATTGCCACCATGGTCCAGCGCGGATATGATAGTCGGCCGACGGACCGCCATACGAAGGGGTCGACGGCAGCAATGCAACAGCGCAGTAGTCGACGGTGGCAATGGCCGCAAATGGTGGGGGGATGATGAGATGTTATTTGCACAAAATTGCCGATGATCGCCCAGTGATGACGATGGCCGGCGCGACCCGATGGTCAGACGGATGACCGCGACAATGGTGATGACCGGCGATGGTCGGCAAGGACCGGCGACGGTCCGGCGCGGACCGGCTATAAAGGGTCGGCGACGGGTTATCGATGGCAACCGGCGACGGAATGAGCGACGCAGCGTAGTCGGCGGGGATCACCGGCGATGATGGTGGTGAACGGCGAAGATTGCCAGCGATGGTCGGCAGCGGTGACCAACGACGATGAGGATTTTTGACCTATCCGAGGTTGTTTGTCAGAGTGTTTGCTCAATGATGTTAACACGACGCAACTGTGGAAGAGGTTGAATTGAATTGAGGATTTTGACCCATCCAGGTTGTTTGTCGAGTTACCCAATGACGTTAACTATGGAAGAGGTGAATTGAATCCGAGATTTTGACCCATTCGAAGTTGTTTGTCGTGGTGTTACCCGGCGACGCTTATGGAAGAGGTCGTGGGAAGTCCACCAAGGACCTTTTGACTTATCCTAGGTTGTTTGTCAGAGTATTTACTCAATGATGTTAACATGTATGGAAGAGGTTGAATTGAATCCACTGAGAATTTTTGACCTATCCAAGGTTATTTGTCAGAGTGTTACCCGATGACGTTAACCTGTGTGGAAGAGATTGAATTGAATTCACTGAGAATTTTTGACCTATCTGAGGTTGTTTGTCAGAGTGTTACCTGATGACGTTAACCTGTATGGAAGAGATCGAATTGAATCCGTTGAGGATTTTGACCTATCCGAGGTTGTTTGTCGGTGTGTTACCCGGCAAACTGTATGGAAGAGGTCATGGGAAGTCCAACCTTTTGACCTACCCTAGGTTGTTTGTCGAGTGTTACCCAGACATTAACCGTATGGAAGAGGTCAATTGAATCGGGATTTTGACCTATCCGAGGTTGTTTGTGGTGTTACGATGACATTAACCATGGATGAGGTTAAATTGAACTGAGGATTTTGACCTATCGTTTGAGGGTGTTGCCCCGACGTTAACTGTATGGAAGAGGTCATGGGAAGTCCACCAAGGACCTTTTGACCTATCCTAGGTTGTTTATCAGAGTCTTTACTAGATGACATTAACCTGTATGGAAGAGGTCGAATCAAAACATCCATTTGTGGTTGTAACCAAAGTTGCTTCTTAACATTGGTCTTCTTTTTTCATGAGTATGACTGGAAAATCATAATTTGCAAAACTATATCTCTTCTCAATGTTGAAATATCCTCCAACTTTGACTTGTTTCTTAGGATGGTAATCGATTAGATGCTTAACATGGGCAATCCCGAGATTAAGAGTTGCCCCCCAGTTTTCGACAAAATCTGAAGGAATGAAGTTTGATGAATTTTCATTCTTCGCTTGTGCTCCTTAAAAGCTTGAAATGCTACATCTCGATAGTGGTTTTGATCTTGTTGGAAAACTTGGTCGCCATACAAGATGATATAATGGGAATGCTTTTTGCCAAACTCACGCGTGCTAGAAAACCGGTAGAGTAAAAGTATTCGCCTTAGCTTCGTTGTGAAATCAAGCACACACAGAGGTATTTAAAGAGTGAACAATAAAAATCCAGAATTTTTACATGGAAAACCTGAAAAGAGGGAAAACCACTGAGCCCAAAGAAAAGCTATGTATCCTGTTTCAAAGTACAAGATCTTCTCGGAGTAATTATGAGAAAGGAACAACAACTATGTGACAATGAATCAGGTCGTAACAGTTGCTAGTAGTAGCAGATGATGGTGAACTGTGTGGAGCAATCACCGGTAGAAATGCGGGGAACAATTACTAGCAGAAATGCAGGGAACAATCACTGGTAGAAGTCATCATGATGAAGATTGAGAGAATGATGACAAGGATCAACGGCCGTGGCGGTTGGTTGACGACGTAGTGGCGCACGATTGTGCTTGGAGGATCTTTAGAGCTCTCTCTCTCTTGCTTGGCCTCCTTCTCCTTCACTTGGCCTCGGAGGATCCAACGCCTTTTGAAAAGTGTGACCCAGGTATTTTGGCCGATCGAGTCGTCTCCGAATTGATGAAGCTTGGTATCGTTGAAATTGACACAAAATTTTCACAACTTTCATGTTGACAAAAAAAGGTGATTACGCCTGCGCGAGTGCCAATGCTAAAATCGGTGCCGTTTTGAAAAGTGCGACCGACCAGCGTTATTACGAGTCCTGTCTAATCGAGCGAGCTTAGTATCGTTAGAATCAGAATGAAATTCTTCACGACTTTTATGTTGACTTAAAAATGTGATTGCAACCCATTGCACAGCAGTTTTTGCAGATATAAGTGGATACAAAATAACAACACTTGAAGGATTTACTCAGCATGACAAATTTGATAGTTTAAGACATTAATAAAAAACAATAAATGTGATAATCTCATTACAAAGTTTGCTAGTTGAAATATTTACTCAACATGACAAATTCCTAGCTCTTGACTACTTCTCCAAACTTCTAAAATTGATAGTTGAATACCATCAAAATGCAATTTACTCAGAATGAAAATATATAACATAGAAAAATATTACAACAATGACATAATAATAATATGTACATAGAGCTATCATCCGATCTACAAATAAATACGACAAGTGACTACATCTAACAATGACGGTGTCTGCGTGGTGGAAGTGCATCACTCCCTGGAGTATACTGAGCAGGTGGTCGTCGAGGACGGCCTCGCAAATGGTGCTGCCGATGTTGTGCTTCATCTTCAGCCTGGTCAGTGATCTGCTCTGGATCACCGAGGGGTGTAACATCGGATATCTTCTATGATGCTCCTGGCTGGAAGGGGATAGTGAGGTACACTCAATGCATATGTGGCATATAGACCGATGGATGAGGATACATGGGAGGGACTGCTGCCTGCCATGACTAAAATGGACTGAATATGGTTTTTTAATATGAGTACGGAGCTAGTGTGTCAAATGAGTAACCGTATGGACCGACATCCGTATAGCACGCATTAAATTTTACATTATGATTGAAGTCGAAGGTGTTGCGTAAGAACCACCGGCTTCATCCAGACACTGCACTATCTAAAATGTGCATATTCTTGCATTGTTCTCTGCATAACTCCTCATAAGTGTTGATCGAATCCTGAAAATCAGTGTCATGATCTCTCCCGAAATAAGGCCGAAAAATATCTTGTGTGTCCAAGATATGTTCACGCTGTAGAAAAAAGTATGTAATTCAGTACTCATTATGTATAAATATTTAGTTAACATATAATTTTTTTAGTGCTTACCAGTAGTCTCTCTCCAGGAGCTCGAGGATAGTAGGTGGCAGGAGGAATGGTCGGAACCCTTAGCATGTACAAGGAAGCCTAGGACTGATACCACATCATGTACCGATTGACAGCCAGGTCAACAGGAGTTGTAACATCATCCACGACAACAATGTAATCAAGTCGGCCTCCCATGATATGTAGACTGATAATCAACCCAATCAACATCGACCTTCCCGGATCATCATCACTCAACTCAAATGAAGGATCTATAGCGCCACGCCCACTCGGGTGACACCAAATTGTCTCAAAGACACGATGGAGGTACCACTCAATTCTTTCCAGCCGATTAGAGGTACCATAGCAAGCTAAATATCCTGTCTAGCCAAGCAGACACCAGCTACTCTCATACGTAGCTGCTGTCTGTATGACTCCCATATTACTTACAACATGAAAATAAAATTATGTCATATATATAATTATAGAGGTGATCATATGAACAAATTGTGCTCTAAGTCATACCTGACTCTATAGCAGCCTATCAAGCTCATATTTATACACTCTAACATGGGCAGATGTCATCTCTCGTAGGTAACCCTCATTCCACCTGCAACCAATGCTCAGCCCATCCAACTCTGCTGGAAAGAGAATCTGCAATGTGGATCGCCCAACATGTACTTGCTCCCACAACCAAACCTGAAAATAGGTGCAGACATCCTGCCATGTTGGTCCGCTTTGGTCTTGTGGCCTCATTTAACTCCCCTGCATACAAGTAACACTGCCCTATGGAATACCTATTGAACAAGCTCAAATCATCAAGTAATGGTAAGTACTGCAAATGTACCTCAAAGCCGATGTAGAAGGGAAGCGACCAATAGTGAACAAAATGTAAGCTCTAAGGAAAGTCAACATCAGATCTAAGTATGAGTCCCTATAAAATGTCCAATCAATCAACGTAAGGTAAGTCCCATTTTGTTCTTAGCTTCAACCTTAAATGACATTGAGGATATGCTAAATACCTAAAATTCATTTAAATTTATCCTTGTGGGTTCTAAACATCTCCTAGCTTCATGCTCATTCTGTTGCAGCATCACCTTGACACTCTGTGCGAATATCGAATCACTATGTCTGATCAAATCAGAAGCTGTCTTAAGGCGTTTGGTAAAAATTGATATAAAATAGTAATAAATTGATGTAATTAGAGCTTGGATCGACAACCCACGTGCCCTCTTCAGCACATCGTTGAAACACTCTGATGCGTTAGTGGTCATGGTATAGTAACGATATCTGCCATCATGAGTCAATGACCACTTCGCCACATCTCTAGCAAGCAGCCACTCAGCAGTCTCTGCTTTGATATTCCTGATGTCTGTCATGTAACATGTGAAGGTGTGAATATCATTTGTATTACTTGCCACATACATCTTTTGGCACATAAACTTAGCATAAAAAATTCTCATAGTTCTGCATGCCTTCTTGAAATTCTCTCTAAGATGGTGTATGCAATGTCGATGCTTAGCCGGGGAAAAAATTCACGGCATCCACGTACTAAGCCTAAATGTCGGTTAGAGATAATGCATAAATGAGCCCAAGTACATATAAGCAGAATCAAGTCCTGTAATGTCCTAATAAACCAAGCCCATAACTCATTGCACTCTGCTTCAACTATTACAAATGCTAGAGGATATAAGCCATTATTTGCATCAATCCCAACTGTAGTAAGAAGAGATCCTCTGTACTTTCCCAATAGAAATGTGTCATTAAGACCTAAGACTGGTCTACAAGATTGCCAACCAATAATTGATGGCCCAAAGGACCAGAATATGCATTGAAAACGTCTAGATTCACTTGACTGAATATGGTACACTGTGCTAGACATAACTGCACATACAATAGCCATGAAGTGATCAAGTGAACAATATGACTCTTTCCAACTGCCAAAAAGAGTCTGTATGACTTTTCTACGTGCATCCCAAGCTTATAGGACACCTTGATATTAAATTTTGATTCCATACGGCCAATAATTTCCCTAGGCTTTAAATCCAACTGATATCTAATGATAGGGTTGGATGTAGTAATAAAAAGTACTTTATGTTTAATACTCAATATTGAATGAGTATATGTGTGTGGGGCTGCCATACTAGATATCCTCCAGGCACCACCCACCCTCTTGCTCGCACGAGCATGTAGATGCCACATGCATGCCCTACTGGGATGACTGTTATGTATGCAAAGTACAGTAAACCTCGCCTTGTTGGAGTCACATGTTACATACTCCACATTATTTGTTATGGACCAACCCTGAACAATAAATTTAAGATGTCTTTTGTCATTGAAACACATCCCCTCAATTAAGTCAGCTGTAATAAAATTCTCTTCTTGGAAAATAGAATCTTCTAAGAGGCCATCGAAATTCAATTGTTCATCCCATCTGCAAGCTGAATATAATCGCTTTGAACATGTGTTCCTCAGCAATGTTTATTTTATTAGAGTAATGTCTTAGCAAATGACCGCTTATAGAGTCTGGACATTGTTCTTCTTCAATGTCACCTTCACTATTAGTCGGTCGTCAACCCATTGTTAGCCCTCATCTTCGCGGTGAATCTGCTACATGATCGCCATGGTATTCACCCATACTAAGTGGAGGCAATATGATTAATAATAGGAGATATATCTCTCTCATCCAAATTAAATGATGCGGTATAAGATTAAAATGAAAAGATTAATTGGATAATCATTTCGATGCGTACTACGAAAACCTTCATGGTCGACCGAGGGTTCTGGATAGTATAGTTGTGTGTGGAGATGAAATTCAACTCGGAAATTATGAACTTCGCTATATCCTGCTCGCTTCAACTTCATACATACAATTACATGTTATGTACTTACTTCATTAAGGATGGACTCACATACTTCATCATCATTTATTGGATAAGCAATGAAATAGGCATCAACAGGAAAGCTACATAGGAGATTAACTCTAAAACGTGTCGACTCAACTTTCAATGACCTCATGATTTGATTCTGTAAGCTTGCAAAATCAATCCATCGTGAAACTTGTATATGACGATTTTTTTCACCAGTGTACGTAAGGAAGAAATCCTCACTAACATTGAATTGGTCGCCATAATATAATACTAAACAAACTATGTCCGAACTCATATTTGAATCTAAAAATGTGTATTAGAGACAGGAAAACTGAATATCACACATGTTTAAATCAATCAGATTCATAAGAACTGTATGGATCGCACTGCGTAGATATATATTACCACCTAACTCTAATAAAATGACTCAAATTATCTAAAAAAATTAATCATAATTCGATGAATAAAAAAGTACAGCATTGGGACTCAATTTTTGTTAAAGTAAAGACAACCAAAATGAATAGCGCCTTGAATCTCAAACCCCAAATCTTATTTTCAATTTTTGACATCTAATATATAATCCTTGTAGTCTTCATACCCAAAAAATATCATTTATTCACGACTGCCATTTTGCGAGTAAGTAATTGTAAGATCTGAGATACCTACTAATTTCCCAATCATCCATAAGCACAAAATGACAAACGACAAATAAACATACAATCAAATTCAATATTTAAAACACAAAGAAGTTACTTAAAATACATAGAAAACACACATAAATACACATAAAAATATAAAATACACTCCTAAACATACATATCCAACAACGCATACCTAAACCCTAAAATATAAATACACTCCAAAAAGTTACTTATCCGAAGTAATTGTAATAACTGATACAACTATTAATTTTTCCAATCATCTATGAGCACAAAACAACACACGATAAATAAACATACAATCATATTCAATATTTAAAACACAAAAAAGTTACTTAAAATACCAATAAAATACACATAAGTACACATAAAACATAAATATACTCCTAAACATATATATCCAACAACACGTACCTAAGTCCTAAAATATAAATACACTCCAAAAAGTTACTTACTGACACTAAGTAATTGTAATAACTGATATAACTACTAATTTTTCAATCATCCATGAGCACAAAACAACACACGACAAATAAACATATAATCATATTCAATATTTAAAACACAAAAAAAGTTACTTAAAATACACATAAAATACACATAAATACACATGAAATATAAATATACTCCTAAACATACATATCCAATAACACATACCTAAATCCTAAAATTTACATTACTTTGCAAAATTAACATTTCCCCTAAAATATCAGATGTATATTTGAATCTAAAAACATATTCCTCATTTATTTGAAAATTTTATATTTTTACTAAAATATCAAATCCAAAAACTTACATTTCTTTGCAAAATTAACATTTCCCCTAAAATATCAGATGCACATTTGAATCTAAAAACGTGTTCCTCATTTATTTGCAAAATTTATATTTTCCCTAAAATATCAAATCCAACAACACACGTCTAAACCCTAACTAACTAATCACATGATAAACTAAGTAATCACATGTTAAAACAAACATAATCAACACTTTAATGATTCTCTCTTAAAAAAGAAGAGTTTCAAAAAAATACCTACAAAATGCCGTTGACAAAACTTAAATCCACTCCAAAATCTGCTTATCCCAAAGAATGGTGGTCGGAGACAACGACGACGCACCTTGGGTCATTGGCAAGTCCACGGCGGGCAACGAAGCGACATGCTGCATGGAAGGAGAACAGATCGGATTTCCCGATCTTGGGAAAAAAAAAAAAAGGGTTTAAATGATGGCTTGACAATCCATGTGATGCGCCTATCAATGATAGATGTGCTTTTAAATTTTTTTTTTAAATGCTCATTTTGCTAATTAAAAATTAAAACGTATTAATTTAAAAATTTTGCTTTTAATAAATAAAATAAATTTTAATAATATATTGAAAAATCTCGAGATCTTTTCCACACGGTCACGTCAGCCTTACTAATAATTTAAGCAGCATATGAATAATATAAAAATATTTAAGGTATAAATATATAACGTATGAATCAATAAATGAAAATAATGACCTAAAAACTCGGAGAATTTGAAAGTTGTACATCAGCGACTCAGGGTCAACCGGTAGTAGGCGGTTTTTTGCGTTCTGAAATTCGCGATGACTGCCAAGGCCACCGCTTATCGACCGTTACCAGTGAAACCATTAAGCCACATTCGGAGCAGATGGAAGTAGAACGCCTTAAACGGTTCCGTGGCATGTCAGAAGTCGGAAAAGGACATCGGATAGGTGGCACCCACTCCACGGCAAATGAACTTCGACAGTGACAGAAGTTTACATATTCCTGGCCGGGTCGACTTAAGTTGGTGCAGCAGTCATGAAACAATCGGCTTTGGCACTTCTCTTTTCCGCTCTAATCCTCTCCAGGTTATCATCTCTCTCTTTTCTGTCTGAAAGTAGAGCTTTTGTGATTTATTTTTTTGGCTAATCAATTTAGTGTCGATTTCTCTGCCCTTAATTATTAGGAATGTGCCGGATTGTTGCATGCTAACATTTTGTATTTAGATTCGTATGTACTGTATTTATTGGAAGAATTGTTCTATCCGTTTGCCTATTAAATTACCGGTTGCTTCTTATTTTCTTTAAGCAATCTGCGTTAAATGCTGTTCTTCACATACATTGCGCATTCTGGGAAATTTCTTATTCTTCTCTTAGGTTTAGAAGACTTTTTTTTATATACCGAGAAATTCTATACATATTTTCAAAAAAAAAAAAAAAAAAATTCAAGCTTCTCTTTGTTTTGGGTTATCTATGAATTTTGTGCAAAAGTGCTTTTTTTGGGTGAGCTTTCACTAATTTATTATTTTAAGTGAAGGGAACAGCAGCAGCTTGAGCGCCATAGCTGCTGCTGTTAATATCAAGAGATCATCTATATTTGATCTTCAAGGGTAGAATTTTAAATCTTTTCTTGAACTAATGACAAATTCATATTAACATTTCAACAGATTTTTTTATGCGTTTGGACAAGATTTTTTCTACACCACCACGAGGGTGGAATTCTTATGACTCTTTTTCTTGGATTGTTGATGAAGAAGCATTCCTTGACAATGCACAGGTGGTATCCAGCAGGTTACTTTCTTCTGGATATGAGGTTAGGGCTCTAATGCTTTGTTCTTTAGTTGTGGTTTCTTTTCATCTTAAAAATGTTGAAGTTCCCTATTATGCTTTCCACAAACATTGTGCAGTATGTTGTCATAGACTACTTGTGGTACCGGAAGAATGTTAAGCAATCATCATCAGACTCGTATGGATATGATAACATTGATGAATGGGGTCGGTTATTTCCTGATCCTGACAGGTGGCCATCATCTAGGCATGGAAAGGGTTTAAGTTGCTCAAAAGGTACATGACATGGGTTTAAAGTTTGGGATTCATCTAATGAGAGGAATAAGTCTACAAGCAGTTAATGCCAACACAAAAATCTTGGATATTACCACGGTATTACTTCTCCTCCTGTGGTCATGTTTTTCTTTTAAATTCTATTATAAACGTACTTTCCTACCACTATCTTGATGAATAACTTCATTGTAGATGTGTGTATAATATTATTTTCTTACTGCAAAATTGATTAAACTTTCTACTGGAAGAATAGAAAATATTTAATATGTTTGTTGTTCCTCTAAAATATTTAGAAAAGTGAAGCTGTCATTAAATTCATCATACTTATTATGTCAAAATTGGACATTTGCATATATTGGAGATAGTATGAAAAAATATAATTAGTAAGAAATAAGGGGAGAACAATGCAAGATTAGTAAGAAATAAGGGGAGTGATATCATCGAAGATCTTCTTTCCATGAAAATACCTGTCTATCTTTGATTAGGTTAATGATCATTTTTTCTAATTAATCTATAATTCTATTGTGTCAAATACTAGTAAATAATTTTAAAAAAATGAAAATCAGATATGTTGATACAACAAGCCTTTATCCCATTATGTGGAGTCGACTATATGAATCTTTCTTCTCTATAGTGTCCTTTTTCGGGTCCCAAGTCTCGGATGTGGAGAGTTGTGTTAGGCAAATACAACCAAAGATAAAAACTTAAATAAGCATGACATGAATCCTTTAAAGTTAGATATGTTGATAGAATAGAAAATGAACATTAGATAGATTGTATTTTTTTAGAAAAAAAATTTCGATCTATCATAGAAGTCTAACATTGCTCTATTACATGCAAAAAATTGATGAACAATTTAGGTGTATATATAGTTTATGTTAAACATCATAAATCTTTCTATCTGACTATTTCATTACCTTGCTAAGTGATTTTATTGTTGACAAATGCAGTATAATGAGGACTACACCAGTTCATGTGCTGTTTGTGGTAACTTGATAACTTTGTAGCATTACCAACATAATGATATATGAATTTGCACCTGTTTGTCGTCATATTTCAAGGGCATGCTCCAACGCCAGCTTATCTCTGACCTAGAGGTTCTTTGGGATATATGGGCACTTTTGAGAAGGAAAGAGTGGTGGAAGAGATGCATGTATAATTATGGATTAGTATCTATTGCCTTACATTTTGTGTCCTGCAATGAGGCAGCAACCCTGAAGAACCTTTTATCGAAAATTTGTATTGTAGCTCTGTCAAAGTTTCCAATAGAACTTTCTGCTCAGAGCCATATTTTACACCCAGCATAATCCTGTGGTTCAAAACCCCTCTCATTGATGTTGTTATTTATAATAGCTGAAATTAACAACAATATAATTATGTTACTCTTTAATTTCTGAAAGGAAAATTTGCATAATTCTGTAGTTTATAATGACGAAGGAAAATTCTAAAATCTTTTTTTTAAACATATCACCAAGCTTAAAGTTTTAGTTAAAGGAGAACTTGAGTCTTTAAAAGAGCAATTTCAGTATCTGTGAGTTTAATAACTTGAGTTAATTCAGTGATATAAAATTATGATGCATTTTCCTTATTCACCACCGGCCATTGACTGTTAGGCGATCAAGCAATGTTGGCCATCTTTATTTGTAGATACTAATGTTCTGACACTATGATGGTGTCTATTGCTGTACTTTGAATGATAATTTTATATTTCAGGGACTTCCTTATGAGGAAGATGGTAGAACTTGGCTGGCAGGAGACATAGGGTTGAGAGATATGCCTTGTGGATGGATGAAGACTGGATTTCTGAGTGTAAATACAGATTTAGGAGCTGGAAGGGCTTTCTTGAGATCTCTATATCAGCAATATGCTGATTGGGATGTTGACTTTGGTATGCTGAGTTTTCCCCTTTCTAATTTGATTTTTTTTTTTTCCATTTATCTAATGGAAACTTTACATGTAATGTCAGTTAAAGTCACTTAGATAATTCATTATAAAGTTTGCCTCATCATATTGGTATTATAAATATTATAATGCTGGAAGCAACCTGGCTCTAGAATTGTAAGCTTGATGAGTTAACTTAACTGCAGCATAATGATGGTTTGTCAATTCTCACTTCTAATTCACTATTGTTTCTTATTTCCTTTTCTGTTTTTCCTTCTTTTTAGTAAAGCTTGATTGTATATTTGGTGATGATTTCGACAAGAAACAGATAGTTACAGTCTCTGAGGTACATATAATACAGCTCTTATCTAAGTTAATGAATCAGATGCATTAGTTAACATCTAATGTGTTGGCTTAACTTTGAGGTGATGTTTTAATAGATTTTGGAAGGCCTTGGGCGCCCTGTCCTATTTTCACTCTCTCCTGGGACAAGTGTTACCCCATCAATGGGAGAGGCCATAAATGATTACGTGGATTTGTACAGAATAACTGGTGATAGTTGGGATAATTGGAATGACGTTGCTGCTCATTTTGATGTGGCAAGGTACGCATCAGTAGTATATCTATGCCATTGTCATGATGCGTTATTGTTTTCTCAAAATACTGCTGTTATTTTTGAAGAATTTGCATCTTCATTTCTTTTGTCTTATAAAGGGATTTCGCTGCTGCCAAGCAAATTGGCGCTAATGGTTTGCATGGAAAGTCTTGGCCGGATTTGGACATGCTGCCACTTGGGTGGCTTACTGATCCAGGTGAAGTATTCATCAAGCTTGATGAAATTCACCTTTTGTGCTGCTTCTTGAATGCTCTAATTTTTAGAATAGTAGTCGGGTTAGAGAGGCTTCATTCCACATCCTATGGGTAAAATAATGTCTAATGCATGTATCGAAGCCTTTAGAATTTTCAACTTCAATTAAAACCCATTAGTATTTCAAATCTAGAAACCCAGAATAATAGTTAATGCGAATGACAATATTAGGTAGTGTTATCGGACTCGTTATCATTGGGCATAATTCTGCTGTGCTTGCTAGGGTGCTCATCTGCTATCAAAACTTGCATTCACGTTCACGTCATCACATGTGCCTACTTTTAGCCTATGCGTGCATGCTTGCTTGGATTGCTGTTTTGCTCTCCGAGTACTCTGATAGCCACTTGGATTATTGCTTCCATGTGCTCTTCAATCTTTAATATTTTGTATTGCTTGGAACGCTATAATTGTGTAAAATTGAAATGTAAAACATCATACCTCTTTATTAATTTGGTATCAACTTCCAATTTACTAATATCTACAAGACCTGGAATAATCTTAGCACTTCTTTCTTAATAGGTGTTAAGCAAGGTCCTCACAGAATGTGTAGACTTACCATTGATGAACAAAAAACTCTGGTAAGTAAATTTCATTTTTCTACAAATGTGACACCTTTTATGATAACTGAGTATCCAAACGCTGTGCCAGTTATGATAAATAATTATCATGCAGTTGACTCTTTGGTCTATGGCTAAATCTCCTTATGTTTGGTGGAGATTTGAGGCAAATTGATGACATAACATTCAATCTTATAACAAATCCTACTTTACTAGAGATTGATTCGTACAGTCAGAATAATATGGAGGTATTGTTTTGTACATTTAATTACATGGAAGAACTTGCGGCTGAATTCATTACCAAAATTTTTAGGTTTTTAAAATGTGAAAATGGCGTCTTCTGACTTGGTTATCTTCCTTAGTTTCCTTACATATTCACAGGCAAACGTGGCAGTCAAGTAGATTATACTGCTGGCGAGATCCAAATGAAACAACTGCAGGTCATATATGAGCCTGAAAATCCGTGCTTGGTTTAACCAGATGTGACACTGAGAAGGCAAAAGGTTGGTCAAGTACATTACAAAACAGGGTAAACCAGATCTGCTGGAATTATAACACAAAAAAACCATGTCAAATTGTTTACATAAAAGAGGCCTCTTTTGAAATCATATAAATGGTAACCAAGCATAACCAGTTTAGCAATGCTATGATTTAGTTCTTAATTGTAAGAGATACTTGCCTTGACTAAGGTTTAAATAGGCTAGTGTCTTTATATAGGGATAATGAGTTCAGTTACAGGCAGAATTATGAAGGTATGTTTCAGTTGTTGGTTCAGAAGTCTATGAAAACTTGTTTGGACTCCTCAACGCAAAAGCACACTGCATCCGTGAGGCCAAGTAATCTACTTTCCACATGCAAGTGGAATGCCAACCAGGTATGCATTAAATGCCAAAGTTTTAGCATTTCTTATTTGTATTTATGGGATACCTGATGTTTTATTGATAAAGAACAGGAATACATAGATGAAAGTGATGGGGAGATTTTAATAAGTTAATTTTGGAAAGTAGGGATTGTTTTTAGTTGAGGTTGGGAAAACTAAGGTTGATTTTTAGAGTTTTTTTAAATTAGTCATATATTATGTGCATTGTAGGAGTGTTCTGGTGAGGAGAATATAGTTTGATTTTGAGGAGTTTAAGGGAATTTGAGGCCTTGTGAAGCTAATGGGGATGTGAGAAGATAAGTTTAGGGGAATATGTTAGGGTTCAAGTCTTAAGTATGGTTGATTTGAAAATCTATATAAAAACTGGTAGCAAAAGACTTTAGGCACAAGTTTTGTAAGAGATCAAAATATTTTTTTATTGAAGCAAAGGGGGGTTAAATAATATATTAGATGGTAGAAAAGGAGAAAAATATATCTAAATTCTCTTCATAAATTTTCCTCCAAAGACTATAAGGTGTGGTCTCCTCAATAAGCTTGTAAGTGGATTAGTTTATCAATCATAACCTTGATAAATCCTCTAGATTCAAACATGTCATATAATTGAAACATAAGTGAGAGAATATATTAGAGGCATGACTTGAAAATATGTAGTTAGTCCAAAGGCTATTATATATATATATATATATATATATATATATTTGGCTTATTATATATACAATATTATAAGTTTTTTGGCTTATTTTAAGAAAAATGTATGAGATGTTTAGACAAATAAAATATGAAATGTGTCTAAAGGGACAATTTGGATAGATCCAGATTCTGCATAGGTGCTTAATAGACATGACATGTCTAAATAGTGAAGATATATTTGATTGATTTGATGGACCATGTTGAATCCGAATCTATTTGTGGAGTGAAGTAGAAACCTCTTAGGCACCTCAGAAATGGGGTTAGGATGAGTGGAACAAGAACGTAAAGTAAAAAAGTAAACAAATTAAGAGAAATTTCACTATGTTAGAAGATTAAAGTATTAGAATCTCTTCTCCCTTTTTTCAAAATAGCATAGGAATCCTAAAAATCCTTTTATTCTAATTATTCCCCTCTTTTTATAGGGTTAAGGGCCGGTTACATAAGGAAAATACACATAGCTAAGTTGGTTACCTTAGAGAAAGAGACTTGCCCATGAGAGGCAAGCATATGATGTATTGAGGAGCTGAAATGTTGAAATGTTGAGATGTGGTCCCGATGTGTATCCAATAGTGGTTGTTTGCATGTGGTTGAGTCTTCATTGTGAGAGGTAGATATTATATATGGATAAATTAGTTTAGTTGTTCTTCTCTTGCATTTGTGCGCTGGGGAGAGTCTTCTCATATGAGGTGAGTTGATGAGCTTTGATTATCCTTTCTTGTATTCATTTTGCTCATAACGAATTTTCATAAGCGAGTGATTCACTTGTATGAATTTCTTCCCATCCAGTGTAGGATCCTCGCTAGCTATAAGTAACTATCAAATGTACTTGCACATCTTAAGTAGCTCCCATTCTTTCCTCCCTTATAGAGGACTTGAAAAAAGAACAAAAGAATAGAAAATAGGTGCATTTAAGAAATTTTGAAAAAAATCCTAATCATTTATATCACCTCACCTGGGATTTAACCTCTTCTTTTGACATTTTCTTGCGTTTTAGGCTATCAAAAGGGGATGGATCATTGGTTTCCATTTTTGTTAATGTTTCTTTTGTCGAATCATCCTCGCATTCTCTTTGTCAAGTTCTTTCCCTTAAAGTGAATATTCATTATGGATTCTAAGAGACATCGCAGTGATATTGATCTTTTGAACTTTGGTCGAGCATTTTGAAGAAGTGGCAGAAAACTAAGAAATCAATGAAATCCCTTTCCCCCACCCTTGAGGTGAGTGCAGGGACTCTTGTTTGAAAACATCATCGCTCCTATTTGAAAAGTGGTGAGGGCTTATGGATGAGGAGAATGTTTCCATGGTAGTTGAGGAAGTGTGGAGATCATGGTAGAGTCATCTTCTTTTCGAGTATGAAGAAGATGCCTAGTGTCTAGGGAGAAGAGGAAGAGATTCCTCTGATTGAACCTTTTGGTAAGTAAACGTGAGAACCACATCCATTGAAGAGGGGTCCTCAAACATCTTCTTACTCGTTAAGCTCATCGCTTTACAAGGGAGAGTCGCTCAAAGAGTGAACTCATCAAGGCAAGAAATGGCTGAGTTGCGAATGATACTGGAGGTTGAGTCGCAATGGTGATTAGCGGCTAAAGAAGAGTTTTGGCAGAAGTGGGTGATTATGGAAGCCGAATTAACTTTTCTTCGTCGCAATTCTTGTTTGATTACTTGTGTGATAAAGGAGTACTTGATGAATGGCATTTGGACCCCATTATAAGACAATTTTAAAATGATGAATGGTAATGAGTGCTTGTAATATTTTATGTAATGAAATAATGTTTTTAATAAAGAAAATGCTTGTTTTATATTTGTCTCTTTATTTATATTGAGTTACTTTAATATTTTGCGCCTGCGAGTGGTTTTTTGACGTGACTTGCGTCGTCTAAGAATTTGCCGGATTTTTTAATAATTTTTTTATTAAATGCTTGATGCAACACTCGCGTTTTGAAGCATTCTTACTGCGTCTATAATTTCCCTTTTATGCGGTTAGGTAAGCCTTTTTTACTTCCTTCTCTGGCTTTGAAGTGAGTGAATTCTTGTTTTACGTGAGATGCTGCCCTCTTCCTTGCTTGTTTTTTCTCCTTTTGTGAGTTTCTTTTATGAGTATGGTCATGGCTGCCCTTAAAAAGGCATTTGCTATCTTTAAGGAGATTATGGTTAGTGAGTTGCCTTCCTTTGATTTTAAGATAGAGACCTTTGTTTTCCACGGGTATTGTCATGGAAACCCAAACTATTCCGTTCGAGTGGCCCGCAAGGATGAATAGGTAAATACACTGAGTGCGAGTGAGTTGTGCATCCCCTTAGATTACATGCAGTTTGGCCTGCTATTTCCTCTTCATGCCAAGTTAATTGAGATTTTGAAGCATTATGGATTGGTGCTCACCTAAGTGTTGTCGCATTCAATGAGTATCACAATATACTACTTGAGGCAAGAGGGTTAACTTGGAGCTTGTCTCTCTTTGTTGTCTTCTCTCAAGGGTCACAAAGATGACACTTGTAGTTCTCGCCGGTCTTGTTGAAGATCACCGCTTATCAATAAAGTTAGGAATTGGTACAATTCGACTCTATTTTATCAAGTACTGGTAGGATGGATAATCGACTAAGCTCACTTTTATAGCGAATAAGGTTGTGGTCCTTGAGGAGAATGATCGGAGAAAGAGATCCTGAAGTTGACTAGGAAGAGGTTGAATATCAAGCTTTATCTTCCAACAAGATCCATGAATTTCTCTATAGTAATACTCGCTATTGTAGATATTATTTAATTACTTCTTGCTCGCACATATTGGTTATTAATACTCGCTCCTTTATAGGGGAGGACATCTCTGCACTTTTTCCTTCTGATCTCGAGGTCATCAAGTTTCTTGACGAGCTCGGGGTGAGGATGGTGGCGGCGAATCTGCTGCTGCTGAGGTCGCTCCTAAGAAGCTGACCAATGAAGTAGGGTTGAGTTCAGCTCCCAAACAGTCCAAAAAAAAGACCAATGAGTTATGCTGCTTGTCCTTCGCCGAGAAAGAGAAGCATGAAGGGAAAGGAGCCAAAGGATGAGCTTAGTTTCTTTAGTATTAAAGAGAATTATATGCCTGACCTAGCCGATCCTATGAGTGAAGCATTAAAGTTGGTGCAAAAATTTTTCTCCTCTGAATTGGACACACTTCTTGATAATGTTCTCAAGTGGCAATTGTCTTATGCTATAATGACTGCTCAGGTGTTGGCATGACAGTCGATTTGAGAACTTTCGAGGAGGTATATGGTTAATGCGAAAGACCTATCAGCTGCTAAGTCGGCATGCCATTTGGAGTATATTTATTGGCAGAACATCAAGTCCGAGTTAATCTTGTTATGAGAGGAGATAAAGCAGTACGAAGAAGAGAGCGAATAACAATGGAATTGACCCGTCTTTTCGAGGCTAATAATGAGCTGAAGAGTTAACTCTCTTGTCGCACCGAGAAGTTTCAAAAGAAAGTAGTTGATTTCTCTAGTTTATTTGATTTTGACAAGTACAAGAGCTTGTTACAACAAAAATTAAGGGAAGACGCCAATTTTGTCATTTGCTAAATTGGTGAAATATGGCCAATTGGATGCTAAATTTTTGGACTTTGATAACATGCTCACCTTATCGAACTCCAAATTTGAGGGGAGTGAGGAGAAAAGGAGTACTAGTTAGTTTTTCTCTTTTTTTACTTGTAAAATTTTCCTTTTCCCTTTTTTATTTTGTACCTGCGAGTTGGAAAAGTGATTAAATTTTTGTGGAGTTGTTACTTGCCTTTGTACTTGAATTTTTTTTAATGAAAGAATTTCATCATAGTCTCCTTTATTTATGAACATATTTACTCGATATAAACATTTATATTGAATGAGTATACTCGCAAAATGTTTATATTGATCATAACATCCTCCTCAAGAGTTCATAAATGTGTTATAATGTACTCGTCAAAATGATTTACTTGTTGAATGCATATATTTGTTAAGTCTATTGAATAATCATTTTGAGTAATCTCTTCATAATTTTGTGAGGGAATATTGTGTCACTAATCGCATGTAGTGTTGGTCATAATTGCCAACTATGAAATGTTGATTTTAGTTTGTAGTCACCAACTATGGAGTGTTGGTCGTAGTTGCTAACCATGGAGTGTTGGTTTTAGTTTGTAGTCGCTAATCACAGTGTTGGTCTTAGTCGCCAACCAGGGTGTGTTGGTCTTAGTTTTTAGTTACCAACCACGGAGTGTTGGTCTGAGTGTTGGTCTTAGTTGCCAACCACGGCGTTTGTCTTTGTATTTATAATTGCCAACCCTGAGTGTTGATCTACACTTTTTTTTCTTTTATTGAGTGTCGGTCTACACTTGAGTCATGTATGGAGTGTTGATCTTAGTCGCTCATCATGAAGTGTTGGTCTTTGTATGTATTCCCTATCATTTTTGTGAAGTGTTTAAAGCAAGCGAATTTTTGTGATTTAATTTTGTTTGAATTGTCGAGTTGACTTTAGTACACTCAAGACAAGGGTGACACTTAAATTTTTGTTTTAGGCTTTCAATATGGGCCACGTGGCTTGTCAAATGAGGCTTATTTCTTTGGACAAAAATGATGTGTCAAGTGTCCGGAGTTGACACACAACTCCACGTGGCTCGTTGAGTACTTTTTGGTCTTGCAACTCATCAAGCCTTTGGGCTAGTTAATAAGCAACTTGGTTTTTGTATTTCATTCGTGTCAAACTGTTGTGTCGACCTTAGCACACTCGAGCCAAGAGTGACACACCAAACTTTAGGTTTCTTTATATGGGCCACATGTGGTTTGCCAAATGAGGCTTATTGCTTAGGCCAAAAATGATGCACCGAGTATCATGAGTTGATATGCAGCTCCCCTGAGTGTTAACTTGGATTATTATTGCTTGTCGAGTACCTTTGGGTCTTGCGACTCATCTAGCCTTTGGGCAAGTAAAAAAGGAAAAAAAAACTCATTTTTAATATTTAGCAATCATTCATTGGGTGAATAAGAAAACATTGTTGAATAATGATAATAATAATGATCATGATCATGATAATCATCATCATCATGGATCTTTATTTTAAGAGGCGTTTTTGGAGCGAGCTGAAGGTGTGCCCCGGGGTGGGGCGGTGCTTATCCCGCCCTAGTTTTTTGAGGGAGGTGTTCCTCCCCTGGGGTGTACGCTCAGGGTGCACTTTTTGTGCCCCACAACCTGGGCTGCTAGGGCTTATTTGTAAATTTTTAATTTTTACCTAAAATTTAAATAAAACCTTAATATTTACCCTACTTAGCCGACCGACCCACGCTCCTCTCCCACTTCCCTCTCGACATCACTTCCTTGCTCCCTCACTGAAGTGTGCGTGAAAACTCATCAAAATCGCTGCCACCGATCATTCATACCGCATAGATTTTTTTCTTTTTTGTCCTAGATTCATTCCAAAGAAATGTGTTCTACTTCTTCTCCATCAATATGCTTTATTCTAACTTCTAAGATGTTCAATAACCTTCTTAACGTTAATACATTTGTATTTTTGAAAGTTATATATTGTTCTATATTGATCCATTAGATTAGGGTTATAAACATGTGTTCTCAATTTTCTTTCACTAGAAGATGATTGTAAGGTATGAAAAGAAAGTTGATTAATATGCGCTCTCTTTTTACTCTCACTAGAAGATCTCTCTTTCTCTCTCTTAAGATTATAAATGGTGGCATATTTAGCTTTTAGCAAGAAAACTTCTTTCTCATCACGGGGCTTACGCCTCACCTAATGATAGCTGAAATGCCTCGCACAATGCCCTCAGCTTTTAAAACATTGTCATGGATCAATAGTATCATTTCGATCTATTGCTGTCTTTTAATCATGGGTATTTTGGGAAGGCAATATCCTTCTCACGAACTCGCTCAATTTTTTCTTTGACTTTCTCACATTTTAGCTGATGGTGGTTGTTTGAAGTAATCCTTATTTTTTGAATGGGCTCTATTCAAGTATTAACACCCTCAACAATGTGATTGTAGTGTAAATACTTTTTATTTTGTAGCTAGCGATCCCCGGTTACGCAGTGTATCGCATCTTCTCGCTTAGCTAGTTGTCTTCTTTCCCTATCTTATTTCTTAATTCAAAAGCTATTCTTTAGAGTTATAGTGGCAACTTTTTTGTAATCCCCTCATGAGTTGTCATCATTGGATGGGTGACTTTGTTATACTCCTTGGCATTCACATGGCTATTGACAAATTATAGCAATTTTGTCGATGATTTGGCTAAAGCCTAAGTGCATGCTTGAAAGGATCTTCTTTAAGGCTTTGCAAATGCGTTCTAGATCTTTGACTTTCAACATCTCCCTTTGGAAGCGTGTGATGAACTTATTATTTGTAAGAGCTTGGGAGCCCTTTTGTGCTTTTGTGCATTGGTGAATTAAGTGAGAAATATTCTTTTAAATTCTGAGAATGAAGTGATGACTCTTATTAGTAGGTATGAGAATCATCTGAGGGTCGACTTTTTGAAGGTAGTAAAGAATAGTTGATATCATCATCATCCAAGTTTAGTAGCAATGTGATGGATTCAAAGTAGGTTATGCTTGGGGCTTAGTGCGACTCTTATAAGATTCTAAATGTGTAATTTTGAACTCTATAGAGGGAGAGCTTCAACAATCCTTTTGGAAAGGCTTTGGTGGAATTGCTATTTTGCCTATTTCTTTATGGTGTTCTCTTGCTCTCTCACTTGATAAGGTTCGTTGTCAATGCTAAGTGATCTTAATGTGGGATCCGAAAATTCGCCATCGACTTTTGGAAAATAAAAGAGTTGTTTTGGTGGTGAAAATTTGTAAGACAGATGAATAGTAGATAAAGACACTACTAGAGATTTCATCCCTCATTTGGTGAATTTTTTATATCCTGGTTTCTAGTGCTATAATTAATTACCCCTCCCAATCCGAGAGCACTTCTATTGGTTAGTCCAATGAATCCTTAAATAACAATATATAATCGGTGAGTGGAGTTTAGAATTTATGAAATTTATCATTTTAATTTAAAATTTTTGTGCGAACGACGCCGATCTAGATCCCATGGCTTTCCTAGTCGTCATTGCCCTGCCCTCGCCCCTGGCCCGCTTTGAGGAGGAGTTGACCCAACCTGATCAAGGATCTCACAAGAACACACGTGGTTACGTTGTCAGGTGTCCAGACAGGGAGTTTGTCTAAGGGATAAATATAAGTCAACCTACTAACATGGCTTTTTGCCCAACCAAATACATTCTACATTTCATAAAAGAAGAAAGCTGGAACATATGGGGTGGATCGTAATTTAGATGCCATATCGCTAACCACGGCCGAGGCCTGTCAGAACCGCCATTTATGGTTATTTCACAAAGAAATCACGACAGAGGACATGCCACGCCCCACGGCCAGGAATATTTGAGTGTGAAGTTAGTTATGCATTTGATTTGACAGTTTTGTGAAGAAAAGTTTTCTTACCCCCGCATAAAAATATGGAGGGTGGATTGATTTTTTTTAAGTTTTAATTTAAATAATTAATTTCATTTTTTATTTATATTTTGTTATTTTATTTGAATTTTGATCATGATTGATTTAGAAATATATGATCATTTATCATTGAAATTTTAATTATAATTACCCTTCTCGATCATAAAGACTAATATCGACAAGAGACTTGCTACTGTTTGATTTTCTACAGGATGAGCCTAATCATTGTCTCAAAAGTATAATCCTTCAAACTCTCCACTCTACCAACATGGGATCAAGTTTGGACTTTTCTTCGAGAACTTCGTAGTTTATATCAATTGATTCATATCTTGTAATTATATATTAACTTCTCAGATATTATCAGCTTGAAATTCTTATAATATCAAATTTTTAGGTTTTGTTAACCCAACTACCCACACCAAACCGATATGTAAGACTGTTCTTTTGCTTTGTATCTAACTTCAGATATATTTCTAAATGTTTGAACATTTCAACATACATACAGATATCTTTCTTTTAAAAATTTGTATATGTGAATGAAGTTGAAATGTAGTGTTAATTTGCAAGTTTAGTTCGATATGACATTTTAGGTTTTGTTAATTCTACGACTAAACCTAAAGATAACATTCTGTCATTTATATTTTGACTTAGTAATCACTTCAACACGCATACTAATATCTGTTTTCAAAATTGTGAACAAGATGTTTAAATTGAAGTTTATACGCCAAATTGAAGTTTTGTAACGATCCGTCCAAGACCAAAACGGAAGATAACATCTGTTCTTTCATTTTTGACTTAATGAATACTTCACGCATTAATAACATCTCGTTTGAAAATTGCATACATTAAGATGTCTAAATTGAAGTTTATATGTCAAATTTTGATTTTGTTAACTTACCGGCCCAAGCACCATACCGAAAATAACGCCAACTCGACTATCTCTTCAGAGATCGATCTAGATTAACTATTTCAAGATCTATCATTCTCCAAACCTCACAACTCTGGGATTGCATAGTATGATGAGATTTTCTTCTTAAGATCTTGAACTTGAAAAGATATATTAACAATGACGATAGATTTATCTTTCATTCATGATAAAATTAAATTTCTAAGATTTACAATAAAGATAATTAGATTTGTTTTTGTTAACTGGCCCCAAGACTAAACCGAGAGTAAGATCTATTCTTTCATTTCATTTTTGATATATGTCTATTTGTGCATTTAAGCTATCGAATACTTCAACACATATAAATATCCGTTTTTTAAAATTTTGTATGGACATCAGAATGTCAAGTTGAAGATTGATGTTTGACATGACATAAATGTCAATTACAAGATGACTTTTAATACCTAAAATTATAAATCAAATGTAGATCGTTTCACAAAAAAATGAATTTGACATTTCAAATGTTTATCATAAAAGTAGGAGGTGCTCTATAAGATTATAAGCATTATGATAATTCTTTCAACTATTTGTCATGAGTCAAGTATAGATTTATTTATAAGATATGCATTGACTCTTTCATGCATTGCATGTAGTGAGAGTCGCTCTATAAGAATATGGATACACATTACAAACCAAGTAATTGTCGTTTCTAAATAATATAAGTTTCTTTTTTCAACCACTTATCCTAGATCAAGCATGTATATGTTCTTTAACAAATCAAGCATGCATCTATTTTGTAGAGTATGCATTTGATTTTTTCAAGATTTGCGAATCAAATGGTTAAAAAGAATATCGCTTCATAAAGTCATGATTTCATTTAACTCGATATATTAAAGGCATTCAAATTGAATAGAATAAGATAATACTTTGAATACGCACACTAAATCATTTCACTTAAGATTTTAAAGATAGTTCACGTTATTTGCTTCCTAAATGACATATGATACGACTCAGATTCTATTCTCTTTAATGTCACATGACAAAAAATATGGATCTAAGAGAGTTTTTTTGTGTCTCTTAAGATGTCTTATTTTTTTTTAGAACTCATTCATATAAGATATAAAGACATACTCTGCCTATAAAGTAAAGTTTAAATCATATCACGATCGAGTGTCACATTTTCATTTCTCACCCATTCATATAAGATAATCATCACTTAGACAAAATGAATTAACTTTAAATAAGAATCATTATACGCTACAAGATTCAAGTAATAACTAAACTAAGCATGGGTAAGTATATTGTAATTGTCATATGGTATGGTGAATAAGCTAAGCATGAATATACATATGCACATACTTTCCTTTTCAAACACTTAGGAATTTCTACACATTTTTGTTTACCAAAATTTTCTATTCTCCCTACACATCCCCGCGATATCCCGCCGGAGACATTCCTACCACGCCAAGTAAAAGCGCAGTAATCATGCACGAATTTATTCCCACCACGCCAAGAAGCAGGTGACGAAGTTAACACAACATAACATTTCCCCGCTTAATTGGAAAAAGTGAACGTGTATTTATATAACAATA